>CM061559.1:243427237-243914737 GCA_030864225.1 Capsicum baccatum var. pendulum | reverse complement strand
GATACATCGCAGCAACACATAATGGACCATCTATCCATGAAACTTAAAATGTTCTGGCATATGCCTCAAGTGTCCGAAACAAGTCTTCTTAAAATCAGCATACAATTTTTTGTTCAACAACAATCCTTCTAAACTCTCAATAGACCGCCATTCTTGCTCTTACAAAAATCTTTGCAGGAAAAGAACCTAGCTCATTCATCTAATTTGTTAGGCCATACGACTCAATAGAGATATCTCTCACACAAATTGACAAGGATAGGGGATTATCCTCCTTACTGTCTCCACTATCTCTCCTGTCTTCATCTTCACTACTATAACTTTCACTTTTTTCTTCACTTTTCCCTTCACTTTTCACTTCACTATCCTCAACATCATCACTCTCATGTGCACTACTTTTGTCATATTCAAAAATATTGGCAAGAATTTTTTTATTCTGTTTCTAACTTGGATTCATCGACTACAGTTTTTTTCCTCTTTGAAGTTTTGGAAACTTCTTTGGCTTTTCGCTTCTTACTAATACAAGAAGTGAAAACAAGCCTTTTAACTGCTCTATGAACTCTCACCATTTATGATATACAACCAAAAGTGAATCTGTAGTGGTCGATTTATCAACCACTAGTCTATAAAAACAGAAAAATGCAGCAAAAACAAATTTGTAGTGGTCGATCTATCGACCACTGGTCTATTAAGAAAAATGGAAAAACAACTCGGATCAAACATGCAAATCAAGTTCCAACTTCTACAGATATTGGCAGTGCAATTCACAATAACAGAACACCATTAAAATAGGTCCAATTCAGTACAAAAAATTCAAAATCAATACATAATATAAATATAAAAATTTTCTAGCCATTATCCAAATAAAAACACGATTAAACATGCGGAATATACAATGTTAACAAAAAAACTCAAATTTTAACAAATTCAATGACGAACAGTGCAATTTTTGTCAAAATCGAAGAACCCCAACACAACACAAAGCAAAAACAAAAAAAATATACTAAAATAGATCTAAACTGATCGGGAAAGAAATTAAACTTACCTGAGCAAGAGAAACTAAAAAATTTTGACTTGGGAAGCAAGAGTCGGCCAAAACTTTTTTTTCGAATAATATGAAGAAAAATTTGGAGAAGAAGAGGATTTGAGGAGAGAGAAAAGTTTTTGAATTTATTAAATGATTTTAATAAATATTTGAAAAATTAATAAATATATAAAGGGACCGTATTATATTTTTTATAAAGTTGTATTCTCCAAATTAAATTTTCAAAGTGAGCTGTTGGAAATTTTCAACAGACCTTTGTATTTGTTCCGACAGATGACTGAGCTGTTGGAAATTTTAAACAGATATCCGATTTAATTATCAAATAGACATTTGCATTTGTTGCGACAGATGACTGAGCTGTTGAAAATTTTCAAATAGATATTGATATCTGTTGCAACAGATGACATATCTGTTTGAATTTTTTTTTCATAATTTTAATGCAATCTTTTGTTCGAAAGAAGAAAGATAAAATACTACTATGGCGGTAAAAAATATTTCTTGGATAACTCAAAAATCTCCTCCTTGAGTAGTTTTAGCTTGTCCTTTCAATGTCACCCGTCTTCCTCGAGTCCCTCAAGTTATTAATGAATATTAATAAATATTTAAACCCATGTCTAGAATTATCTCTCCTTCAGCCCTAAATTTATTTATCTCTCTTCTTTTTCTTTCTCTCGTCTCTATGGTTATCATAGCCGTCTCCTTTGTCTCTCTCTTTTCTCTCCTCTTTCTTATAAGGATCCTTTCTGATCTCAATCGATCTATATCTTTTCTCGACTGAAAGTTCTATTTTGGTGCCCTTGCTTTTGACATTGCAGGTATGGTTTACTATTGCTTTTTCATTCTCTACTTCTTCTTTGCAAGTTATTTAAATTAGTTATTTACATCTTTTTTTTTAATTTAATTACCCTTTACCCATATCGTATTTATTTAAAAAAATTAAAGGATAGGTTACTTTTAAGTCTTGAATGAACGAACCGTTGTTATTATTAAAATATGCAAAAAAAGTCATCTATTTGAAGAAGTTTAAAAGCCTTGTTGGCAGTATTATTTTTTTGGTATGTATTTTGTTTGTTCTTTGTTGTTGATGTTGTTATTGATGTTGTTGGCGGGGTTGGTGTTATTGAAACTTGTGGTGTGGTGTTGTTGATGTTGTTGGAACAAATGATGTTGTTTCTTTATTGTTGATGCTGTTGTTGATGTTGCACCAGATGGAGCAACTTTTGGAACAAATCAAACCACTAGCAAGGCTGGTTTGATGTATTTCAATAGTTTACATATCTGTTGTAATAGACTCCACATCTGTTGCAACAACCTCCACATCTATTATAGTAGATTTACAATTTGTTGAACAAAGGGGAAACTGCTGCAATAGATGTGGAGCTTATTGCAATAAAAGGGTAATCTGTTGCAACAAATGGATAATATTTTTCTTTTCTTTTCTTTTTTGACATCAATTGTTTTTCTTTTGTTTGTAGATATAAGGAAATAAATATTGATCAACTTTTGCCCGACCAATATAAGAGGCTACAGTAAAAATGGGTTCGGAGGAATAAACTGCATGCAGATGGAACTACTTCATATGTGGGAGGTATTTTATGAGTACACTGATTTTGTGAGTTCTATTTTTTTGCCGATTAGGCATTGATCATTCAAACAAGATATCTGTAATTTTATAGTTAAGTTTTATAGGTTTGAACTGATAAGGTGAGGGACCATGAATATGGTTCTGATACCTTGTTAAGATTTAATGCTGATTGTTGCTTATGTCTATATGTCAAGCTTTGTGAAGTGATCAAGTTTTGGTGGCATTTTAAAAATATTCGATAGCGATCAGAGTAACTTTTAGGGTGCATTGGACTTTGAGAGGGACTTCTGTAACGCCCCGTAAAAGTCATGCATGTATTAGACTGTAATTTCTGAGCTTTAGACTTAAGTTTTAAAATTTTTCTAAGTGTTGAAATGACTTAGACTCATTCTTAGCTGGCAACCTTCGGGATACAACTTCTCGATCTTCCCAACCTTCATTTTTAGATTTTCAAGTTGCGTTACGATCGGGAAATCTCATAGTACATCTCGGATAAGTTTTGGAATTTTTCGGAATGCATAAGGCTGCGTTTGGATTTCAAAACAGTAGCAAAACGCATAGCCTATTGCCCAGTTTTTTTCAGCATTTCAGGGTCAACTTCAAACGATAATAACTCCCTGTATATAATGAACTGTGTGATCTATAATATATCAAACGAAATATCTTTGAGTTCTATTTCAAATGCATTTGGTTTCATCCAATTTGAATATATGAGTAAAAAGTTATAATCGATTTACTCCAGCCTATCAAACTGTCAACTGAGGGACAGATTTGACCTTAATTGTTCCTTAGGGGTATTTTGGTCATCCTCCACCCCTATATATACCACCAACACGGGATTTAATCCCTCAAACACCATAATACACATGCTTTCCTCAAAATTGCTCAAGAATTCTCCTTAGGGTTTCAAAATAAAAACCCAAATAGTTCAAGATTCGACCGTAAGTTTTCAAAGATAATTACTTATTCGGAATCACCAATCCGCAAGCTTCAAGAAACATCTATTATCCTTAGAAATAGAAGTACGCGGGGTTTTCCCTAAAATCTCATGGGCATAGAAATCATGTTTTAAGTATCGGGTTTTCGAATTCATGTGCATACTCATGTTTTAGAAGCTTTAATGATATTGTTTTGGCCTTTTGGCTTTCCCCCAAAGTGGTTTGAAAATTATATATATATGTATATATGTGTTTGTCCTGAAATATATGAATTTAAAGCATGATTTTCATGGAACCCCTCTCTTAATGTAAATTCTTCCATGTTTCACGTAATATAAATTGTTTTGAAAGACATCTTGAAGAAAAGAAATTATGATATGAAGTGCTTTGACTTTTGCTATGTTTGGAATACGATTCTTGAACACGAAAGAGAGGGTTGTGAATGTTGAATATGCATGTAATGAAAGAATGCATGGTTTTGCCAAAATGCACATGACCACCATATGTTTGATGAAATATCTGCATGAATTGAACTTTAAGTTCGGAATATGAAATCCTTTACATCAGTTGCATGTTTTGGGTGGTCTAAACTATGTTTTGAATGAAAGCTTTTGCTTAGTACCTTATGGCTCAGAAAAATCATGACTTGCAAGGTCTTGGTATGACGATACCAATTCAGACTAATGCCATATCAGACTCAGACTAACAGATATTTCAGACTTTCATGATTTAGAAATTCCAGAATGATGCATGTTCAAAAAAGGTTAAAAATGGGCATACAGAGATGTTAGGTGGTTCCCCGAAGAGGGCTTGAGTTCAAGCAACTCATTGCCTAAAACCGTGGTTTGCCGACCCGGGTATATTATTATGCACTGACTTAAATGTCCTGTGGCGTATCAGACTCAGAGACTCCAACCCTTGTGGCACAATTGGGTTGGGGGCTTCCCCGCCGAGTCAATGGCGGATTCCATACAGCCCGTGGAATATCAGACTTGTAGGGGAATACCACCTAACTCAGAAGTAAAACACAGATCATGATTTGAAATAAACAGACAGGTTGCATGTTTTCAAAAAGTGCCCATATATTTTTTAGAAATAGTTTTATACAAGATGTCTTGATGAAAAATTGCTTTCACTTATATATATGTATGTATGTTCCATTATACTATTTTTGGATTGCTCCGCGTGCCAGTACTTTTGTGCTGACCCCCCCTCCTTCCAGGTTCTGAGGCACAGTCTAGGGGTCCAGCTACTCAGTAGATATTCTCGGATTTGCAGACTTGATCTCATAGTGGTGAGCCTTCTATTATTCGGAAGGCCTAATTATGTCAGACATTATCTTATTTATTATATTTTTGGTTCACTGGGGGCCTTGTCCCAGTTTCTTTTCAGACGGATGTTTGTGTTCTTAGTAGAGATTTTTGCAGACTAATGTCAGATAGTATTATTCAGAAATATTGCAGGAATTGACCATGTTTTCCGTACTCTATTTAAATTCCGCATTTTATTATGATTATGAATGTTGTGCATGATAACCAGACAGAGAATGTGTGTTCCGGGCCTTCATGGTTCGGGATGCTCGTCACGGCTAGGGCCTAGGCTCGGGTCGTGACAAACTTGGTATCAGAGCATGGTTCATGGTCCTAGGGTGTCTGCAAAATCGCGTCGAGTAGAGTTCTGTTTATGGGTGTGTAGCGCGCCACACTTATAAACAGGAGTCTACAAGACGTTTAGGAATGTCTCTCTTTCTTCATGTTCTAGTTGGTGAAACAGAGTCAGAATGTTCCTCCTTCATACTCAAATTCGTGCTATGGTGACGTCTATACGAAAGTAAAATCATCCCAAATTCTTTCCTTACTCTGATGTTCTTAGACCCATCACATTTCTGGGGTAAATCAAGTGCAGAAGTTTAGAGTCTAAATGGTATTGTCCCTTCGTATCACGTCATATAAGATCTTAAAATTGTGCAAGGACTTGAAAAGAGTCCGTTATTGATTCAGAGTGTATGGATTCTAGTGTGAACCTTGATCTTGACGAAATCGTGCTTTTCAGCCTTCTGTATTGAGTATATTCGGCCCTTTTCAGAAATTTATGTTGCAGATGTCATGCTTAAGGGAAAAGATGTGTAGTAGAAGTGTTGGAATTGTATTTCCACCCAAATAGTAGTATAAGTTAAAGTGTCGGTGTCATGACCTATTGGTAGCAAGTAGCGTGTGTGGATTGTATGATAATCTGTGGGGGAAATATTTGACTCAGATTTTTTTTTATCTATACAAAGTAAGATGTGTATTCTCAGATTATGGAATGTTGTGTGACAAGTTTCTATCTCTTGAAAATATTTTATCATCGTGTTGGTGAAACTAAAAAGTCTAGTGAAGCCGTGTGGGGCTCTTTCGATTTACTAGCATAGTTGCCTTGTCATTCTTCTTATTTTCTTGTTCAAACTACAAAAAAATCAAAGTCTAGTGAAGCCGTGTGAGGCCTTTTTCGATTCACTAGCAATTTGTCATTCAACGTGTGGTTCTTGTGTTGGTTGAATATATGTATAGCTGAATCTTTTTGCATGAGATAGAGTTGGTAATGAAGCGATTCGTCCTTGTGTGTTAGTTTATTAGTAGAAGACAGAGAAGGAGTTATTAGGCGAGGTGAATTGTCCTTACTTGAAGTATGAAAACGACCAGATTAGCCAGTAGGTTATAAGTATAGACTCATGGTTGTTGTGGATTTTGAAGGTAGTGTAAATGTATGCTTGGGTAAGTAATTGTGATGTGAGAAATAAGTATAATTAGATACGATTGTACGGGGTTATAATATAAGGATAAGGTTGACCATGTCTATTATGAGGCTTTAACCCCCTTGACCCTCTTTTCATTGGTAGTTGTAAACTAGTGCTACTTGTAAGAAGGTATGTAGTAGATTTTTGAGATATTTGGGTAGAATATCCCAATTTGATGGATTAGTATATTTATATTATGTTGCACTCTTCATTGGTGGTAAATGATTGATACTAAACTATAGGCTTGAATTTAAATGGTGTGGTGGTAAATAGTGGCACGAGTTTGATGATGCATGTTTTATGGGATTAAATTAGTAGGCTTGATGTGCTAAAATAGTACATGCTAATGGATTATGATAAGGAAAACCGTTAGGTCATGATCGATTATTGTGGTTATGAAGTTCTAGTGCACTAGTGTTTCGTGATGTTTATTTCATAGTTTCCAAGTAAAAATTTCGTGTAAGGTTGGGTTGTAAATCATGCATATTACTAGATATTAAGTTTGAACAGTTGATGTCCATGAAGGTGGATGTGAAGATTTCTTGGTTAATGAATACTAGTTGTATAGAAGTGATCTAATAGACTTAAACGGTGCATGCAATAGAGTAAGTTTATTTGATTCGTAGTGGTGTATGATATTGCATGTATGATGTAGAAGTATGCCTAAGGTGACATGAGGTTGTGGCATTTTTCTAAGGCTATTACTTGTTGTGCGTGGCTAGTGGTACCATTGAATTGTTAAGTGGGGAAAGACTAGTTAGATGGTACATGGTGATCTAAATAGCCATGTTAAGGTGTTTTGATTGATAGTGTTGGGCCTTTTGCGGTGATCTTGATTCTCATAGTAGAGGGATATAAATTTGGAGTCGCAATAGTGGTATGCTCTATCGAAAGACATATGGTTCATCAAAGGCTTGGTGATATCCATGTTAAGTGTTAGCATCTAAGCTTGACTTTTGAAGGTTAAACCGATAGAATAAGTGTGCAAGCATTATACTTTGACTATTGGTGGCTAGAGAAAGATAGAGTGTATCCCGGACGGTAGTCATTCGGGCTAAGTTCTATGATATGCATGTATTGTTATTTTTTTTTCAGACCCTAGAGTGTAGTAAGTGTAGTTCAGTTAGAATATGGTAAAGGATCTCCCAAACTCTAGATGATGACTTAGAGCTAAGGGGGAGATGACAGAACGAATGACCAAGTAAGGCTCTCAGATTCTAGTAGTGATGCAGTATGATTTAGAACGTTAGAAAGTGAGGGTGAGACTCAAGCCATTCTTATCTTAGTATTTTTCAGTGATCCCAATGCCTACTCAAGCTTTACGTTTCAGTTCCGTGATCATAGTTCGTGATTCCTGTATATGATAGAGAGTCACGTACTCTTCCAGTTCCAAGATAATGAGTTCTAGTTCATTCAAGTAGTCGGAATTACATTCCTTATGTTAGGAACTCTAGTTGAGGTCATGCAACTCATGACGCATGTACTCACTCTTTATAATGTGTTCAGTCCCATATAAAAATCTTCTTATGCTTCAGGGTCTTATGTTTTAACCTTTTAGTGTCCTCCCTATGCAATGATAGTGGTGATGAAGTAAATGTTCTTGTTGATGGAAGATCATAGTACGTTTCTTTAGATAAGGCTATAAGTACGAAGTGAGATTTGGGGCCAATCTTTGATACATGTGATGTGTAGTGGAAAAGTTTGTGTGTGTATGTTTTTAGGATAGTGCGTGGGAGTTATATTGATAATAGTTTAGAAACTATGTGAATTATGTATTTATGGGTGTTTGCCTTGAAGTTAACATGTGGTTATAAATTAGGCTTGAATGACGTTTTGGGATAGTAGTAGAAGGTTGCAATATGCATTAGCGACTTCATATTAAGAGTTCAGAGTAGTCATTAAAGTGGTAAGGCATGTTATGCTTAGAATGTGATCTTTAAAAAGAGGTATAGAAGGTGGAATCATATGGTTTAGAATAATAGCGTGGTGTAGCATGTTGTATTTTTGTGACTTAGAGTTAGGCTTGATCGCGGGGTAAGGATTAAGCTATTTTAGACATTAGTAGAAAAGTTTGTCAATGCTCATATGAGAAATTTAAGCTGAATTGAATTAATATCATATTTATAGGGAATAGTATAGTTAAGGGATATTCGGGAAGTGCGCTAAGCCTGAAAGTAAGAAGTCGTATTGCCAAAGGTCTGAAAATTCTATCCTAATTTAGGAATTATATGTCTATATTTCAGACTGCAGAGTAGAGTTAATGTTGTGACTTCCTCAGTTGGATGTCTTGTGTAATCCATACCCAAGATTCGTGGCTCCCTATTACTGTTAGAACTTCTTTAGAGAGAGTGTTGAAGAGATACTCCAGTTAAGTATGAAAGTCCAGCATAATTCAACCTGTATAGTCAGTAAGTCAGTTTAACAAGCAGATTCGCATGACTTGTTTTCTCGTCTTTTCATTTATTCATGCTACCCGAAATCTTAGACATGCTACTATTTCAAGATAGAGTATACCAGTAGTTGCGAGTATAGCTCAGTTCATGTGTCACGCATTAGATTTAGATTCCAGATGTTCAGTAATGATTCAATTTGTAGGTGCCTAGTGCATCGCCTCAATTTTTTTTCCGAGTATCTTAATGAATTGAGCATTCATAGAGGGACATAGTGTCCCAAGGGGGAGATACCTCATTCAGTTGCATGTATAGATTCTTATTACAAGCCTTGCACCAGTTATGATTGCGTAATCAGTCATCCATTCATACGTTAGTCCAGTCAGATATGCGTGCATTAAAAATGCATGTTCAATAGAAAAAGTTCAGCTTATCAGTGTATTTAGTCCTGCGTTCATGAGAACAACTCAAGGACAGATCCATGCATCAGATATGTATGTTCATTATGAGAATTCAACTTATGAATAGCTTCAGTCGTGTATTCCATGCATCAGATATGCGTGTCCGATATAAGAATTCAAAATATCAGTAGTTCCAGCCATATGGTCATGTTTCAAATCAATGTATTCTTTATTAAAGGACGTGTCGTGTCCGCGTTATTCTATATCTTTAAGGCTTTAACAAGTTCCTATCCATCATTCGAGGACGAATGATCCCAAGGGGGAGATAATGTAACGCCCCGTAAAAGTCATGCATGTATTAGACTGTAATTTCTGAGCTTTAGACTTAAGTTTTAAAATTTTTCTAAGTGTTGAAATGACTTAGACTCATTCTTAGCTGGCAACCTTCGGGATACAAATTCTCGACCTTCCCGACCTTCATTTTTAGATTTTCAAGTTGCGTTACGATCGGGCAATCTCATAGTACATCTCGGATAAGTTTTGGAATTTTTTGGAATGCATAAGGCTGCGTTTGGATTTCAAAACAGTAGCAAAACGCATAGCCTATTGCCCAGTTTTTTCAGCATTTCAGGGTCAACTTCAAACGATCATAACTCCCTGTATATAATGAACTGTGTGAGATATAATATATCAAACGAAAGATCTTTGAGTCCTATTTCAAATTCAGTTGGTTTCATCAAATTTTAATATATGAGTAAAACGTTATAATCGATTTACTCCAGCCTATCAAACTGTCAATTGAGGGACAGATTTGACCTTAATTGTTCCTTAGGGGTATTTTGGTCATCCTCCACCCCTATATATACCACCAACACAGGATTTAATCCCTCAAACACCATAATACACATGCTTTCCTCAAAATTGCTCAAGAATTCTCCTTAAGGTTTCAAAATAAAAACCCAAATAGTTCAAGATTCGACCGTAAGTTTTCAAAGATAATTACTTATTCGGAATCACCAATCCGCAAGCTTCAAGAAACATCTATTATCCTTGGAAATAGAAGTACGCGGGGTTTTCCCTAAAATCTCATGGGCATAGAAATCATGTTTTAAGTATCGGGTTTTCGAATTCATGTGCATACTCATGTTTTAGAAGCTTTAATGATATTGTTTTGGCCTTTTGGCTTTCCCCCAAAGTGGTTTGAAAATTATATATATATGTATATATGTGTTTGTCCTGAAATATATGAATTTAAAGCATGATTTTCATGGAACCCCTCTCTTAATGTAAATTCTTCCATGTTTCACGTAATATAAATTGTTTTGAAAGACATCTTGAAGAAAAGAAATTATGATATGAAGTTCTTTGACTTTTGCTATGTTTGGAATACGATTCTTGAACACGAAAGAGAGGGTTGTGAATGTTGAATAAGCATGTAATGAAAGAATGCATGGTTTTGCCAAAATGCACATGACCACCATATGTTTGATGAAATTTCTGCATGAATTGAACTTTAAGTTCGAAATATGAAATCCTTTACATCAGTTGCATGTTTTGGGTGGTCTAAACTATGTTTTGAATGAAAGCTTTTGCTTAGTACCTTATGGCTCAGAAAAATCATGACTTGCAAGGTCTTGGTATGACGATACCAATTCAGACTAATGCCATATCAGACTCAAACTAACAGACATTTCAGACTTTCATGATTTAGAAATTTCAGAATGATGCATGTTCAGAAAAGGTTAAAAATGGGCATACAGAGATGTTAGGTGGTTCCCCGAAGAGGGCTTGAGTTCAAGCGACTCATTGCCTAAAACCGTGGTTTGCCGACCCGGGTATATTATTATGCGCTGACTTAAATGTCCCGTGGCGTATCATACTCAGAGACTCTAACCCTTGTGGCACAATTGGGTTGGGGGCTTCCCCGCCGAGTCAATGACGGATTCCATACAGCCCGTGGAATATCAGACTTGTAGGGGAATACCACCTAACTCAGAAGTAAAACACAGATCATGATTTGAAATAAACAGACAGGTTGCATGTTTTCAGAAAGTGCCCATGTATTTTTCAGAAATAGTTTTATACAAGATTCCTTGATGAAAAATTGCTTTCACTTATATATATGTATGTATGTTCCATTATACTATTTTTGGATTGCTTCACATGCCAGTACATTTGTGCTGACCCCCCTCCCTCCTTCCAGGTTCTGAGGCACAGTCTAGGGGTCCAGCTACTCAGTAGATATTCTTGGATTTGCATACTTGATCTCATAGTGGTGAGCCTTCTATTATTCGGAAGGCCTAATTATATCAGACATTATCTTATTTATTATATTTTTGGTTCACTGGGGGCCTTGTCCCAGTTTCTTTTCAGACGGATGTTTGTGTTCTTAGTAGAGATTTTCGCAGACTGATGTCAAATAGTATTATTCAGAAATATTGCAGGACTTGACCATGTTTTCTGTACTCAGTTTAAATTCCGCATTTTATTATGATTATGAATGTTGTGCATGATAACCAGACAGAGAATGGGTGTTCCGGGCCTTCATGGTTCGGGATGCTCGTCACGGCTAGGGCCTAGGCTCAGGTCGTGACAACTTCGAAACCTCCTACTACTTCAAACAAGAACGGAAATCAATATATTTATTGCCATAGCCCAAATTTATATGGTTGGGTTGATTAGGGTGATGATTATACGCCAGAAGGTGTGGTAGGAGAATACCTGCACGGGAAAAGGGGAGTTGATGAAGATTATATCATCTGAGAACTAATTAAAGCAGAAACATATTATAAACGAAATTTGTAGTGAATCTAGCTAATGAAACTGAATAAGAACAGGAGAAATCTGAATCAAGTACAAATATGAAAGTGTATCCAAAAATGAAAATCCGTCTGTTGTCTCTCTTAAAGAAAATTAGTGCAGCTGGGCACTTTGCTGGGGAGCTATGACTAGGTAGCGTGATCAGAATGATTACCTACATAAAAAATAGTAGAACACCAAGAAAGCAACTTTGTGGGCATCGAGGTTTGAAATGATGTACAATAAGAAAAAAAAACTTAGCCCAAGAATAGCTTCATTTAAAATAAGAAATTTAAGCAAAGGCAAAAATTTCTAAATTTTAAATTAGATCCTATGAATTGTTGTTTATGGTTTCAATTAGGTCCACTGATCAAACCACAAACAAGATTGAAAGACAGATTGAGTATCATTACTTCCTTAGCAATATGGATATAATTGATTGTGTTTTCTTGCCTTAGTGTGCTTTCAACATATCTAGGAGAATATAAGATGCTTGCTGTAGTATGTGAATCCCGATAATTTTCAAGCTTGCCTCCAGCTTGCTGATTCAGTATTTAAGTTTGTCGTTGCCATCTTTAAGGTTAGTATAAAGTTCTTTGTCTTCTGTGAGCTATTCAATGAGGGAGGAACACTTTTTTTGAAGTTGTGGCATTGTAAAGTACTTTAGAAGGTTTCCAAACACTTTCCTTGGAAGGCTTAAATAATACATGGAAGGTCTCTATGTTTTTGTTAGGTCAATGTCTTGATGTACACTTAAGCAGTGGTCCCAACAGTTGAACAACTCACTTTCTCGAGCGTTGTTCAATGCAATTTGTTCAACCAACCTTCAAAGGATAGCCTATCAAATCCTTTGAAGGTTGGTTGAATAAGCTACATTGAACAGTCCTCAAGAAAGTTAGCTGTTCAACTGTTGGCACCACTTCTTGAGTGTGTATCAAGACGTTGACCTAAAACAAACACAACAACCATCCATGTATCATTTAAGCCTTTCGAAGTTAGTGTTCTGGAAGACTTCTGAAGGCCTTTTACAATTCCACAACTTCGAAGAAAGTGTTCCTCCCTCATTGATGAGCTCATAAAAGACCAAGAACTCTATGCTAATCTCAAAGATGACAATGACAAACTTGAATACCAAATCAGCAAGCTGGAGGCAAGCTTGAAAATTATCGGGATTCACATACTACAACAAGCCTCTGATCTTCTCCAAGATATGTTGAAATAATGCTAAGACAAGAAAACACAATCAATTAAATCATATTACTAAGGAAGTATTGATACTCAATTTTTCTTTCAATCTTATTTGTGGTTTCAATCAGGTCAATAGCAGTGGACCTAATCAGAAACACAAATAAGTAGGCATGGGATGCAATTTAAAATTCAGAAATTACTGCCTTTGGTTGATTCCTTATTTTAAACTCAGTTTTCTTGGCACAAGTCTTCTTGACTTACTATACATCATTTCATCCCTCGGTGCCCTCAAAGCTGCTTTCTTGGTGTTTTACTATTTTCTATGTAGGTGATCATTAAGACCACGCTACCTAGTTGCAGCTCCCTAACAAAGTGCCCAGCTGCACTATTTTTCGTTGAGAGAGACAACAGATGGATTTTCATTTTAGATACACTTTCATATTTGTACTTGATTCAGATTTATCGTGTTCTAATTCAGCTTCATCGGCCAGATTCGCTAGAAGTTCCTTGCTACCCTATGGTTCCTCTTTAATTAGCTCTTAGATGATATAGTCTTTTATCGACTGCCCCTTTCCCTCGCAAGTATTCTCCTACGGCTTCTTCTGGCGTATAATCATTTTCTCGAACAACCTTTCCATATAAATTTAGGCGAGGGGAATTTCTATTGGTATTCCGTTCTTGTTTGATGTAGTGCGATGCTTTGAAGGCCTTATCAAAGTCCAATGCACACTTAAAGTTAAGTCCAATTGCTATTGGATCTCAGCAATGACACAAAATATTGATCCCTTTTCAAAACTTGACACACATAAACATGAGCAACAACCGTCATTTATTCATAATAAGGTATCGACAGCATCTTTACGGGCCCCTCGACCTCATCAATTCGAACCTATCAAACTAAACTATACTACGTAGGATCTTGTTTGAATGATCAATACCTAATCAATTAAAAACTGTATTCACAAAATCATTGTACTTTATGTGTGTTGTCCCGATTATCTTATCAGTAATACATTACTCTTTTGCATGAAAGTGGATCCATCCATCTGCACGCACCTTATTCTTCCTAGCCCATATATAGCTTAATTTGAATAAACAAATGACTAACCTGTTGCAACAGATGACACATCTGTTCAAATTATCAAACAATTATAGACATCTTTTATGACAGATGATCAATCTGTTGCAATATATGACTTATTTGTTGGAAAAATCAAATAGATATATCCATTGGTTGCAACAGATTGTCAATATGTTGTAAATTATCAAACAGATAGAATATATTTTACAATAGATTACCCATCTGTTAGATTTATTTTAAAGCAATTTTCTTTTCTTTTCAAAATACAATAAAAGATAAAATGTTGTATTTAGATCCATTTTTTTAATTTACATATTCGAAAAGTCACTAGTTTTATTTAATTAAGGGATGTAATTATACATAACTCCACTTCTAGATATGGTTGATCCGAATTTGGACAAGGTGATTTTGCGCGACTCCTTGCGAGAACTTGAAAGGCAGATTCATGAATTCCGGTGGGAGTTGGGCGACATAGAGCAAGGCTGAGGAGGGACTTAATGCTACCGGATGACGATGGGTCGATTGACAATAATGATAATAATAATAATAGTAATAATAATAATTAGGTTATGTTTTTATCTTAGTGTATCTATTTTCTTTTATTATATCGGATCTACCCAAGGGTATGCTTTTTTTATTGTATATATTTATAGATAATGGATTCAAAAATCTATGTTTGATCAACTTTTGATTTATAATTCTTATTTAATATTTAATTTTCATTCTGTCTATACCTTATTCTCAACATGTCGACTATTGGAGGTAAGGATTGAGCATTTGTGGCAATGGATGAACGATATGTTGCAATAGATGGTTAATCTGTTGTGACAGATGTATCATATATTGCAACAGACAGTTATTAATAAAAATATTTAGGGTGAAAATTCATGAATTTTTGATTATTAAATATGAAAAATGGTTCGTAAATAAATAATAAGGAATAAATGATAAACACAATTTATAACTATAAAAGAACGGTTATTTAATTTTTATAACTGGTTGTGACTTTTCACCATTTTTGTTTTTAAATCTATTTTTAAATTATTTATTTATTATATAATAAAAAAGTCACAACATTGGATTAACTAAGGTATATGATGATTGTTAAAAAAAAGGTGAACAGTCGTGACTTTTTATAAAAACTCACCAGCTTGCTTTAATTAAGTCATTTCTTTTCACAGAAAATAATAAGGAAATAAATGATAAACACAATTTATAACCATAAAAATGGTTATTTAATTTGAATAATAGATGTTAATATAAAATAGGCAACAAGTAGTGACTTTTCGCCATTTTTATTTTTAATCTGCTTTTAAATTTATATAATAAAAAAGTCACCAAATTTGGATTAATGATGTAACAACCCGAAATCTCCTCCCGGGACGTCATACGGTGCTTAAGGCTACAAGTAGCCCCAAGCTAACCCTTTGAGCCTGTCACTACATAAAATAACTCATTTTGAGAAGAAATAAACAAAACACTGGTACTGTCATGTCAAATGATAGGAAATACGAAGAAAATACTTGGTCCAAACGACCACAATACTGGAAATCTCAACATACTAATAATTTGATAACTAGTCTGACAAAGCCTCTACTACTCAAGTCTACTAGGGAGCCATTGGGAAAGGTCCCCAACTGACTCAAACTGAATTGAAAGCAATAATATGTCTACTAAAATACTGAAATGTCTGAAGATAGGTCCTCGAACCATGAGGACTCACCACTGTAGAGATGTAGACAAAGGTACTCGAAAATCACTGACGAGACTGGGACTGAGCACCTGAACCTACATTATAGGACAATGTAACACATAGACGTATATGTGTATCAACACTTGGGAATGTACTGAGTATATAGGGGTGTATGCATTTATAGAAAACAATATCCATACTCTTTAATCAAATCATCCATGAAAATATGAATGACTCACATAGCTTGAATACGTCTACAATATAAAGCTCATAAATCATGTAGAATGAAACATGTAACACAAATCTCGTGAGTCATTATACTTTAGCTTTAAAATTTGAACTTTTCTCTTATTCTCATTACTCGTAGACTAAAGAAATCTTTAAACAATACTTTCAAACACATGCATCTATCTCAGGGAAAGTAAAAATTCTTTAATGCTCAAGAACTTAGAACTCTTTTAAACTCAAGACACTTGGAACTCGGAATTCTATAACTCTTACTAGTAGAGAAAACTACTTTCTTCTTGGGAAAATTTTACTTCAAGAAATTATTTTGAAAATCTTACTATTAGGGAAAATCACTTATCTCAAAGCTTTAGGGAAAATATTCTATCTCAAGGGAAAATACTTTAGGGAGGTTCTCTTAACCGACATAAACCATACGAGCTACATGGAGTACAACGTATTGTCCTCCTAAGAAAGAAACCTCACGTTGGAGAGAGGTGTCATACTCTTTCCAGGGAGTATAACCTCAACTCAGTGATTACTTATCTCGGCCTCAGGCCAATAAATCTCAATCCTATGATGGCACGTAGTTCTGGGGTATGAAACTGTAGTAACTTACCCAACTCGGTGCTAAATACTACTCCCTTTAGTTAGCTACGCTCATCTCATGGAAATCCACTTGAAAAATAATCTCGTGGTTCATAAAGAACCCAACTATAAAATCTGTAATCTCATGTAGTAAAGTGGATTTCAAAGCTACTATGACCATTAAGGTAAAAAATTTCTCAATAATCTCAAAGTACTAAAATCATAGGTGCTTATAGCACAAAATTTCATGAAATTGCAAATCTCAAGTAGGGCTTAATGACCCATAATCAAATCTCAAGTTAAGACTCATCAAAATGCATACTAGATATCATATGGACTCATCAATCATATAGAAATCTAGAATTTATAGCAATTTGTCTCAAAATCTCAACGTACTAATATACTTCAATTTCTAGAGCATTACAACCATTAAATTCTTTAGGAATAACAATATAGGGTATAAACCCACCTTCAATTTGTTAAGAAAATATGTAAAATCATGCTATTTGACTTTCAATTCATGGGAAACATCAAAAGCTTGCAACCAATAACAATGGATGAAAAACCCTAATTCAATTTCATTTAAAATCTCATAAATTGTAGAAAACTTATAGTTTAAAATAAGTCTTTAGGCACAAGCGTGAAAGGATTACCCTTGTTCAAAACCCCACATGCCTTAGATTGTGAAACTAGATGAACAAACTTGCTTGAAACTCTTCTTTTACTCTTTGAGAGAGGGTTCTTGAAGCCTTGGACTTGGGAAACTCGAATCTCAACTCAATTTGTAGAATCTATGCTGAGTTCTTGAATTTCTTGGAGAAGGTTTTTGGATTTGCTCTTGAGGGAGAAACCCTAGCTCTTGGATGTTTTGGGAGATAATGAGGTTATCTGCTTCGTTTTGCATATATCTAAGTGTTAAAAGGGGAAAAATGCCAAAAAATCCTTTTAAAATGACTTAAAAATAATGAACGGGATTTGCGATGGTCGGAGTGATGGTTCGTTGCTAGTCTAATGGTTCGTCGGATCATCCATCGTACGTTGGTCAGAACAAAGCCACACTGCCTTAGTTGCGACGGTCCATCGCTAGCTTGACGATCCGTCGTCTTGGCCGTCGCACTTGGGCCAGAAGAGGGAGTCACTGCCTTGGTTGTGATAGTCTGGGCGACTGTCCATTGCAAACTCGATGGTCCGTCAACCTATCTGTCACACTTGGGTGGCTCCAACAACTCTCAGTAAAACTGCCATAACTTCTCACTCCGATATCGGACACAACAAAAAGTTGATATTGGGGAAATTATACATGGTTTAAAATATTCCTCACTTGGGAAGTCAGTCCTTACTCTTCTTAAAGATGAAACTCAACTTATAGAAAAATCCGGGATATTACAAATGATATGATGATTATAGTTTATATGTTGCAATAGATAGATTATCTGATGTAATAGGTTGTCGATTTATTGCAACAGATGGTATGTCTATTGTCACAAATGGGTTATCTGATGCAACAAATATAGAATTTGTTGCCACAACTCAATAAAAACGGTTACAAAAAAGAACTAATTAATAATAATAAGCTAAAAAGTCATGATTCATCACAATAATCAAAAAGTTAGTCAACAACTTGATTTAATTAAGTCATAACTTTTCAAAGTAATAAAAAAGTCACAGTTTGTATGTAATTAATAAATGGAGGTGAACAGTCACACCTTTTTTCCTAACTTATTCAAATTCAATCCTTCATAAATAGGCCTCTCCTTACTCGTTCATTCTACTAAATTTATTTCTTGTATTTTGTCTTTCATATTACACCTTCAACCGCTTTCTCTTCCCAGACTCAGGTAAAAAAATTTCTTGCTTTTTGTGTAAATATATCCAATTGGTAGTATACGTTGTATTATATTTGAATTACTTTCTTTACTTTTGTTTTTACGTTTTTTGTTAATTTATTTATATTTTAGATAAGACTGATCCAGTGTGGGACATTGCTATTTTACAAGACACCATATGAAAACTTCAAACGCAGGTTCATGAATTGCAATGGGAGTTGTCTGTCATGAAAGCAAGGATACATTAGGAGATTTGGAGGCTGAGAAGTGAACTACTGTTGCTGGTTGAAGATTGGACGACTGACAATAATGATGATAATAATAATTAGATTATTTTTTTATTTTACCCTATGTATTTTTATTTGTTTTAGCTTAATAAAAAAATTATGTATGATCGACTTTGACGTTATAATTCTTATTTAATTTTTATTTTGTCTTTTTTTTTCTTCTTAATAAACATGTTGACGATTAGGAATAATTTGAATCTAGTAACAATAGCAAGAGTTGAAAGATATGGGTTATCTGTTGGGTTTGTGGCAGGAGTTGTATTGTGTTGTTCCAAACAGATTACTCATCTATTGCAACAGATAAATTTTTTGTTACAACAGATTTCTCATCTGCTGTAACAGATTACCCATATGTTCGATTCATGTTACGAGCTCTATAGAACCATAAAAATGAATCCAACATATGAGTCTTCTCTTGCAATAGAGTATGTATATGTTGCAACAGACTGAGTGATCTATTTAAATTGTGGGCTCTTATATTGTATTCATGAACGAGTTCTATTCATTGTTGAAAAAACAATAGTAGCAGCGTACCCAGATGACAAATTCAACTTAAAATTATAATTTTACTTACCAAAGTCACCTATGAAGTAATTCCAAAGTGGAAAGTGATGTACGAAACAAAATTTCACCTAAAAATTGGTCAAGTAAAGTAGCAGTAGTAGTGGTAAAAATAACAACAATGGTCGACAGGAAGAAGAAAAAGATGATAATGAAGTAGAAGATGATGAATAAAGCAGCAGCAACAATGAACAACAAAAATTTTGAAGAGAGAGAAACAACAATGGATGAGAAGAGAGAGAAACATGCCTTTTCCCCTCTGTTTCTTGTTATATTAACTAATATTTGGATCAAAGTGTAAATTTAAAAACTTATGGGTTATTCTTAAATTTCTCCAACTTTCTTAATCAATAATAAAGTAATTGTCACCTCCACTAAATTATTAAGACTTGAGTCATCTACACCCCATTTTTAAATTCTTTTGTCACTTTTAGCTCAAATCCCCAATAGCCTAAACTAACCCGTGAATACCCTTCTCTACTACCCCCATAGTCCCAACCCCCACCTCAAAATTGTTGATATCAGATCTCCTTCTTTTCCACCATCTAGGGTTTCTTATATTCACATATATCCTTTATTTCATGCTTCATTGTTGATTATTCTTACATTCTTGCAAAAATACCTGTTACTTTCGTTTATTAATTAAGTTTTTCTCTAATTAGATATGCTCAATACGTCTATCTTATTATGAAACTTAACAAAAATTACTAATTTATTAAACATTTTTCTACTATGATAATTTAAAATCCACATGACATAAAATTGAATGAGGCAGATGCCGTGTGGCATAACATCTCAGTGGTAGATTTTTATTCCTTAATATTCATTTTTCCTTTTTTCCTTTCCTTTTCCTTTTCTTCTATTTCTTTTTCTTTTTTCTTTTTTCTTTTCCCTTTTTCTTTCTCACTCTTCCCGACTACCACCCCTCAATCTCAACGCCACCTCAAAATTATCGGTGTCAGATCTCCCTCTTTCCGACCAATTAGGGTTTCTTAATATCCACTTATGTCCTCGATTTCACACTCCTATTACTGATTATCTCTATGTTCTTACAAAATACCCTTCATATCTTTTATTAATTAAGTTTGATTTTTGTTATATCATAGGGTCAAATACATCTCTCTCATTATGAAACTTAATTAAAATATTCCTTTTTTAAAATACTTTTTGATAATGACAATTTAAAATCCACTTAGCCTGACATTTAGGTGAGTCGTATGTCACGTGACATACCCACCTTAGTGTAGATTTTTATTTCTTATTATTCTCTTCTTCTTTTTTTCCTTTTCTTTTTTTTCCTTTTTTCCTTTTTTTCTTTTCCTTTTTTATTTTCCCTTATAGATAATCGAACTCCCCCCCTCATTCCTCAATGTGGGGGTTTTGACATGAATCCGGGATAGTTAAGCCTTGATGCGGATATCAAAGTCTGGATAAAAGTAAATATATCATCAAATAGTTTGTGTTCAAGCCAGTGGTATGTGACCGTCTTTCCTAGGAAGTACTTTATCTCTAATATAAAACTTTTTGATGCAAATTCAAAATAGTCCAACCCAATACGTGTACTAAATGCTGACAAGGTGAAAATGAAAAATAAATAAATTATCAAAGGTCTTTAGTTTGAGGCCTCAGGTACGAAGTCACATTTTTTAGAAAACGCTTTATTTTTCAATGTCAATGTGAGACTTCATGACACAAGTTTAAAATAATTAAACAGTATGAGTATGGAACACTAAGTGAAAAACTAAAAGAAGAAAAAATATAAAAGTACTAGACTTGTTTCATAGGTAGACTAGGAATGAGAAGATATATGATAAGATAAACATCTAATGGACCTTGGACTAATACAATGGACTCATAATTTGAAGCCCAACCAAATAGGCTAGCCCAGTAAAATTAGACTTTATTAATTAAAAAAGAAAAATTAAATAACTCAACACCTTAACTTTTCTATATTACTTAAAATACCATCCTACTAAACATATTACAAAAATTCCTTTTAATTGACAACACACGCACTTTTTTGGATACATTACCAACTAAAGCTCAATACAACACCCAACTACTGTTTTGTAGCCTAAAATCACGGTAATAGAGGCGAAGATTATGTCAAAATCCGATCTTGATGCAGCAACCGTTACCATCCATTACAGTTACTCCATTAACTTAATTATTCAAAATTAATTAGAAGTTAGTTTGTTTCTAGTTGATGATTTTATTTATTAGTTTATAAATTGAAGAAATCCTTTTTCAATTTTATGTTCTTTAATCATTATACCAACATTAATGGAGTCAAGACCTTCTTTTAATTTGAGGCTTACTCAATTTTAGTCAACTTCTATTTAAATTCATATATCTGGGTTTGTTCCTAGTAACTTTGATTATCAAGACATTGATTTTCGTAAAGCATTGAAGCCATCCTACAATCATGAAGAAGTTACGGGATGCTGCTAGTGCTAAAGAGAAGAAGCCTGCTGCTTCTATTTCAAAGGAATGGAGAAAGGAAGTTGTGAAAAAAGACCCATTACCAAAGGTATGTTATTTATGTATTTGATAGATGAATTTCTTCAAATCAAGTTATTGTTATATATCATAATATAAAATGTAACAAATGTTAGTGTTAATTATTAATATGATACATAATCATGAAGATACTGTATGTGCATGCATTATGATACATTGCAAATTTTTTGAGTATGATACATAAGTATGAAATATATCATGATGTCTGATACATACGTTATAGTTATGTATCATAATACAAAATGTAACAAATGTTAAAGTTAATTTTTAATCTGATACATTACTATGTACATAAGTTCAATGCATGTGTTATGATACATTACTGTTTCTTAATGCAGAGGATGAAATATGTGATCAAAACTATTCCACACTGAGGTTTGACATTTCCTGCAACCATAACTTTGCGGTGATGTTGAGTACTTTATGGGTAAAAAAGTACTCAATATGTTTAAGGAGACATGCTTTGGTGTGTCTATTGATGTGTCCAAATTAAATTTTCAAGGTCAAATAACAAAATGCTTGTTGATGCTTGAGTTTAAACAAGATAACCCAAATGAATTTCATGTATATGTCAAGGGAACAGTTATGAAATTTTCTATATTTGATTTTCTCTCATTAGTGGTCTGAATGCATCAAAAACACTAAAGAGTTTCAGTATCTGACTTCAGAGCCATCTGTGTTATTGACAAAGTATTTCCCAGAGGCAAAAAATGGAATCTCCAAAAAAAATTGGTTGAATGGTATAAGATGGAAAATTTTGACAATATTCAGGATGCACTGCAGATGACCATATTGTTTTTCATTCATACGTATTTGTTATCTGAATCTAATGATGTATCTGTTAGTTTTTTAGAATTCAAGATGATAGAGGATGATCAATATGAACATTATCCGTGGAAAAATATTGCTTTCAACAAGTTGATGAACTCGTTGAGAAAGGACTTCTTCATTGAAAAGCAACTTTATTGTTTAGGAGGAATGCTACATGTTCTCAACGTCTGGATCTCTGAATGTTGTTTTGAAGTAGAGAAAGACATTGCTTACCATATTGATAACCGTATACCGAGGATATGAAACTGATTTGTTGTTGGAACAAAGCCTAAATTCGAGAAGTTCATGAATGGAATATTTAGAAAAAGTAATATTTAGTTATTTTCAATCATTTTTTTTTTGTATTTTATGTTGTATACATGGAAGTTTTTTTTATGTTTCCATTATATATTTTTTTGTAAATATATGTTGAAGCATGTAACTCATTCATACTGTGATATAGTTGTAGAGCATATATCTTCCATATTAATTCCTGCATCAAAATAATTTTTGTCATTGTTATATCATACATTATATTACTTGTATGATACATTCTAATACATAACTATACAGTTTATGGTACATTACTAGATGTTATGTAAAATATTGATACATTATTTCTCTTATATTCGTTTAACTGAAGTTGTCATGTTTTTCAATCTTAATTATAGTATGTGTATACCAACCTAAGTCCTACGTTTGATGAGCTGAAATGTCTTCAATTGCCAAATCATGCTGGTATGGATTTAAAAGATTATGCCAATTCAACTTTAATATCCATATCTCGTGGCAAGTAGAAAAAAGTTGATCATAAAGCAATGATGACAACGGATTCATTACCTTTGGATGATTTTTATGATTTTACTACCCCACCACCAATCGTAATGGTAACTAAGTCAAAGGCTAGGTTTGATAGATCATTGGCACCGCCTTCAAAAAGAAGAAAGAAGATGCTAAGCAAAAAGAATCGGTGACCGGTCAAGAAAAGATTAAATCTCACTCATCTATCAAAGAAGTCAATGTATCCTAACACATCAAAATCAATTGCTGACCCAATCAATGAAGAAGCTCAACATGAACCATCTCTATTGGACTTTGGCAAACAGACACCATCAGCGAACAGTCACCACCAATTGTAGCATATATGCGTGAGTCTACACAGAAAAATATTATGTCTGGAGGAATAAATCATGAGAAAGTTTTGCTTAAAGTTGATATGTATGGAATTGAATCATTTTTCAAGAAATATGTAAGTTGTAACACTGAAGTTTGAATCGTCCTTTCTATGCGTATAGACTTGAACCCAATGATTATTTGTTAATATATGTGTGATTATCAATCCAATATTGTGTGAATACCTTTGAATATGAATTGGGGTCACAATAAATCCCAAACTCAAAGATGATTTGAAAACTTTTCTATCAATTAAGTTTTGATAAACGTCAAAATTGGGGTCAACTTCCATCGACCATAACTTTTTTTACATAACGAATTAGGGGGCCTACTATATATCAAATGAAAGGTGTTTGAGTCCTATTTCAAAATCCACCGGTTTATCCTTAATCCAATATTGGGGTAAAAAGTTATGCCCATTTTATAGATAGGTGTCAATCTGCCAAAGGTGCAATGGCCAACCCAACGGACCGTCAAGTCGGTGACGGCCTGTCAAGAAGCCCATCGGCCAAAAAATAGTGAGCTCAGTTACTGGAAATGACCTGAAGGTAGAGGTGATGATCCGTCACCAGCCTGACGATCCGTCAACCAAGCAGTCAGGCGAGTCCAAAGTTTCATAGATGAGATATTTTAAAAGGGGTGTTTTGGCACTTTTCCTCCTCAAAAAACCTCCCTAATGGATTTAATTACTCTATAAATGTTATTAATAAATCATTATTAGTTATACAAAATCACAATCTTTTTTTCACTCTAAAAAATAAGATCAAACTAGAGTTTTCTCCAAGAACAAGAAATCAAGAAAATCTATCCTTAAGTCCAAGATTTCCAAGGAACAAATCAAGATTCAAGTTCTACTCTTTAAACCTTGTAATCTAAGGTACGTGGGGCATGATGAATTTTTTTCCAATAACATTTACATGTTGAGAAATCATGAATTCACGAAAGGGTATTGAAATTTCAACTACAATTATGCATTGTGAATCTTTCTTGATAACTAAGTTTTGGTCTTAAGGCCTATCCCTTAAACTCTATTATTGTTCACACACACGCACATATATATATACATACATATATATATATATGTATGTATGCATATGGTTTGACGTTTGAAACTTGACTTGAGAGAATATAATCATAATCCCTCTTTTGTTATAAATCCCCTTGTGTTCATATATTATGAATAGTTCAATTTCATATTGAGAAGCATGTTACAAACATATTCAATATTAATTAAGACTTGGTTTTGATTATGAATTAAAGGGAGGGTTTTTTACATATTGATAAATATTGAAGATACATAACGAAGAAATTGCATGGTTTGTTACAAAATACTTGACCACCACATGTTTGTTGAAATGTTGAAAATAGAGAATCTCTGCATAGTTTGAAACAAGTTTTGAAATAAGAACTCTCTTGCATTGTTAAATATTTTTGGTAGTCAACCGAATCAATTTGATTGAAGAAACTAACACATATTGTTATATGGATCAGACATATGACTTGTAAGTCTTGGTACGATGATACCAAATAAGATAATGCCATAACATACTCAGAACAAAACAGAAGTTAGATTTCACTTATATTTTCAGAATGAGAGTTTTGAAAGATGCTTGTTCACAAAAAGGTTAAAATGGGCTTAAGAGATGTTAGGTGGTTACCCGAAGAAGGCATGATTTTAAAGAACTTATTGCCAAAAATCATGTTTTGCTGATATGGGTCACTGTGTCCCTAAGAGGGATTATACGCTGGCCTAGTGCCCTGTGGCATATAAGAATCAGAAACTTCAACTTTTACGATAAACTTGGGTTGGGGGCTTGGACGCTGAGTCAAGGGCGGACTCTATATAGCCCGTGAGGTCATAAAATTGTAGGGCATACTACATAACTCAGAAGTAATACAAAGAATAGAACCGCATTGACAAGAATATTTTTTAAGATTATTAGAGATTGCCCATGTATTTTAAACTATATCATGCTTGATGTTTCATGACTTACTCTCACCTATTTTATATATATAAATACATTATTTTATATTGATTTGCATAACAGTACATTTGTATTGACCCCCTATATTTTAGGGTCTGAGGCTTAGTCCAAGGGTCCCTCTAAGCCATAGATTTGTCAAACAAAAGTGTGCAGTTGGTGAGCCTTCCTTATTCCAAAAGGCCTAATGTATAAGTCATTGTTATTTTATTTTAATTTATGGTCTGAGTGGGGGCTTTGTCCCATTCTTCAGACAGAGGTTATTTTTAGTTAGTAGAGATTTTGCAGACTAGTGTTAGATATTTTTGATCTTTCTTAACTCATTTCAGTATTGAGTAGTTTAAAATAAAAGTTGTCCATGATTCTGTTTTGTTATGTATTTCTGAATTTTGTCTTTGTATATAAGTAGTGTATCTGATTTCAAGTTAGAAGGGCTCTCGAGCCTTCAAAGTTCAGGATGACCATCACAGCTAGGGCCCTAGTTTGGGTTGTGAAAAACTTAGACTCAGAGCACGGTTCATAATCCTAGGGTATCTGCAAAATCGTGTCTAGTAAAGTCTTGAGTATGGGTATGTTATGCACCACACTTATAATCAAGAGGCTACCGAACATTTAGGAGTTGTTTCTTATTCTTTTATACTCTACTTCATGATATAGCATCGTCCATAAGAAAGTTATTCAAAATTCTTTCCTTGTTCTAATTTCATTGGCCATGCCTCATTGTCGAGGCGATACAAGTCTAAGAGCCTAGCTCCCCCAGCGAGGTGGTTCTCTCTGATTGAGTTATCCATAAAAGTTATGAGATAGCACAAGGACTTTAGAGGATTCCATTAATGCATCAAGGTGTATATTGATTCAAGTGTATACCTTGATCCTAATGAAATCGTACTTTCCAGCCTGAGGTACAAAGTGTATTCAGTCCCTTTTTAAAATTCTTGTTGCAGATATTATGCATAAGGGTAATGATGGGTAGCAGAATGTTGGAACAATATTTCCACCTGAATAGTAGTATACATTAAAGTTTCATGACCTATTGGTAGTGAGATGGGCCAAGAAGTTGGTGATATGAAGTCATAATGTTAGAAGTCAGAGTGAGGGTGAATTTTGTATAAATAAATATTTTAGTTGTATAACCGTTGATTGGGAGATGGTTTGCCATTTTATAGTGATAGAATAATGTGGTAGCAATAATTGTAGATTGTATGGTAGTCTGCGAAGGAAGTGACAGGATATGATTATTATTTATTCATAATAGGGAAGGATCTCAGAATGGATGGTTATGATAGTTGTAGAAATTATTTATAGGTTGTGAATGAAAAGGGGTACATTAGTCAATAAGTTATGGGTAGAAATTCATTGTTGTACATGGAATCTTGAAGGTATTAGTGATGTATGCATGGGTAAGTAAATATGTTCTGAGAAATTAGAATACGCTGATAAGATTGAAATAGTTTATATTATAAGATTAAGATTGACTATATTTATTATGTGGCTTTACCTCCTTTTGATTGTTTTTCTCTGGTAGTTGTAAATTAGTACTATGTGTGAGAAGGTATGTAGTAGATTTAGAGGTTTTGCAGTAATGTCATGGAGAGGATGAACTTATAGGTCATAGTTAAGTAAGTTATAGACTCAGGTTGATATTTCTATTTCATGGGATAGTATAATATGCAACATGCTTCATCGGTGTTACATGATTGGTGTTAGGAAATAGGCTTGGACTTTAGATATGGATTGTGATGGTGAGGATAGTAGCTTAAGATTAATGATGTATGTTTTGTGGGAAAGAATTAGTAGGGCTTGATGAGATTTGTGAAAAAACCTAGGTTGATAATTTATGAAAAGTTTAAGTGGTAATCGTGAGGTATAAGTGTACATGAGGACTAGTGTTAAGATGATGAATTATGGTGGAGTCATTAAGTGGATAAGGGCGTAAGTATATAAGAATAAGTTGTGCCCCCTTGGTAGTGTGGCGTTAGGTAAGATTTTATG
Organism: Capsicum baccatum var. pendulum; assembly: GCA_030864225.1. Lineage (NCBI taxonomy): Eukaryota > Viridiplantae > Streptophyta > Magnoliopsida > Solanales > Solanaceae > Capsicum > Capsicum baccatum. Next base: position 243,886,880 of record CM061559.1, on the reverse strand, counting down.
GTATAAGTCTCTCATGTACCTAGATTTTGTTCTTGAATTTATTTTTGTAGTATGGAAAAGTCTGGAAAGTTGTTGTATGGTGTTCTTTAGAGTTGAATTAAGGAAATATAGGTAGGCAATATGCGCCTTTGGTATAGTTTTACAAATGTTGTTATGTTTTATGTTATGTGATTAGAGGTGTAATGATATTATTATAAGGAATTGAAGATGAAGTGTTAAGTGTTTAGAAGAATGGATGTCTATGCCCAAGAAAATGTTAGTTGTAAGTTGATGACTTTGGGAGTCAGAGGAAGTTATGATTAGTGTCCATGGAGGGGGTGTCTTAGAAAAACTTTAGTGTCTTTATATCAAAATTATTGAAGGGAGTTGTGTTCATGTGTATATTGATACCCCCTTTGTGATAAGGAGTGTGGATGCATACGCTCATGAGAGTAGGAGTTGTAGAGTGATGGCTATAGAGGGTAGCAAAAGTTAAGAGTAGCATTTTTAGAAAGTAAGGCCTTCAGAGTATAGTTCATCAGGGAAAGTTTAGAGTTTAAGTATATGGTGATACCCCTTTGTGTTAAAAGTTGTGGGTATAGATTTGATGAAAAGATATGTCCTTAAGTTCAGGAGTGTGACTTTGATATAAGGGGGAGATGACGGATTAGATTAGTCCCCAAATTTTCTTATAATGTCAAGTTTCAAGTAAGAATCATGATAAATCAATCCCTATTCAAGCATACTCCTCCTACTTCAATTTTAATGGACATCTAACAATGTCTTATGTATTTAAGTCTTGTCTATGTCTAAGGTTTGAGATCTCTGGGTAACTCATTTCATGTTCTGATCTACCTCCAAACTAGAAGAAATAATGCCGCCCAGTGATCCAATATTTTAAGTATCCAAGCTCTATGATATGTTGCTCAAATCTGTGTCCCAAATCATGCTTGATTCTAAGGAACTATACTTTCATATGTTACCGATTCATTTTTATGTCGGTATTTTCCAAAATGATAAAGTTGTGCAAACTCATGACTTTTTTGGCTCTACAAATGAGAAGCGATAGCTTCAAGTAGAAGTCCTTGTCTCAATCATTGACTTCATGAATTCCAAACTTATGTTATATGACTAGTGATGTAAGCATTCATGTTTCCCATTATGGTCTGTCCTAAGTACTCGTGCTATGTTGTGACTATGTCAGAGCATCTCTTTACTTATGAGCCAAATACTTGATACATGAAGCACTTCGTCTCTATTCTATCATATCTTCATTTTATGTCCTTCCTTGAATAGTACAATAAGTATAAGTTATGGTCTAATAGTGTTACTTCCATTCATGAATTTTATGCTCGGGTCCCTCAATGACCCTCCATATATTAGTATGATAGTGGTTGTAGAAGCGTGGTGATGTTTTAGGTAGGGGAGTAAATGTTCTTGAAGGTGAAAATTTTTGGATATGATTTCTTGAGCTAAGGTTATAGGAGAAGAAGGAAGAAGGAGATGAACTTTTGTTGTGTGAAATAGCTATAAAGGAGAACCGTGGAGAAAATATTTGTGAGAGTGATTGAAATTGTTGGTCTAAGTGGGGAGATCCATGTAGTGGGTGTAGTAATGATTAGGCTTAAATGTTGTGATTGTTGAAAACACAAATCAATGTGTTATATGGTTAGTACTACTTGATTTAAAACATGAGTGTGTTTGACAGTAGTGATAAGGTGAAGTAAATCTTCCTAAGGATATGTAGAATATGGAGTCCCATAGCTTAAACTAGCACCTCTTTTACCCAAGTTAGGCTTCAACATAGGAGTATTATACAGTAGGACTCAAACTCGTGTAGTTAGATGTGTATTGGGAGAATTGTAAGTTGGAAATAATGAGGCATGTAATTTATTGTTTAGGGCGTAGACAAGTAGTGTCTCTAAGTTTAAGTCTTTTCGTTGTATCTTGTAAGATGGAGAATGTTTCTATTCTTATATCCCGCGAGAATCTCATCTCATATCTTGTACCAATCTTAATCAGGATGAGAATTCTTAGAAAAATTCATGTCTTTCAATGTTTTGATCATGTGTGTAAGACCCCACAAAATCCTAAGCTTAATTTAGTCCATTTCTGCTTGTTGATACTTAGAAAATTCAAGCTAAGTTTCAAGACTTAGTTTATTTTTCGCCCTTCTAAAGTTCTCAATATCATCTCGCGATCCTAACATTCTTAAGTGGTCTATATTTCCATTAATTCATGATCAGGAAGGTCAATAGGTTTTACCGGATAAGTTTTGGATTTTTCAGAACTCGTTTAGGCAATGTTCGGAGTCTTAAAATAGCGGACCAACATGATCTTGGCGTGCTGCGTCGCCCATCATGTTGGTTAACATTTTTGCAGGATGCCAGATCCAAAAGTACTGAGGTTTGGTGCGATCATAGCGTGGTGCATTAGGTATCACGTCGATGCCATTGACACGCTGCGTCGCTTATAGCGTCGATGCCCAATTTTCAGTCATTAAATGACCGCGTCATTAAGGGTAATTAGGTCTTTTCCCCTAACCTTCAGACCTCAAAAACACAAAATTGATTCCTAAATAACCCAAATACCTTATTATTCACTCAATTTTTCCCCAAGTTCATCATTCTCTCTCAAAAGGCAAAAAACCTAGCTTCAAAGTTTAAGAACAAGGCTCAAAAATCTCTTTAAGAACCCTTAAGTATTTATGTTCTAAGGTATGTCAAGTGTTCATCCTACGGTTCCTTCCACCCTTGGAGCTCAAGAAACCTTTTCAAAAACTCAAGATAATGTTTTTGATGGATTTCATGATTTAGTTTGATTGTGTTCATGACTATTATGTTAATAGGTTCTCTAGTTAATGATTTAATTGCAATTTCTATGTGAAGTAAAGCGATATGTGTAGTACCATGTAAAAACATGTTAAACCCTTGAAATTTTGCCAATGGGAATGTAAATTATGATGACTATTAGTTGTATAGTGTTATGTTCATATATTATGCTCACTAGGTGTTAGATGAAATGCCCATGTGAATGAACTAGTACCATTATACCATGCTAATAAGAGATCCCTATTCTTGCACAAGTTAAATGTTTTAATACCCTGTACTTCTACCTAGCTTAAATTCATCCTAAAAATATTAAAGACTTGTTTCAAAGATGAATCCACTTTTATACATATGTTATTTTCAAGATTTTCACTTTGTCATGTGAAAAATTCAATAAGCTTTCTATCGATACCAAATTCACCCAAATCCGACACCCGGGTGAAGAGTTAGAGCCATTTTAGTAAGACAGTATCCCACCTGAGCCATTAGCGCGTCATGAAGTAGGTTAATATGGCAACCATCAAAATTCAGTGAGCCTCCGCGATTATGGCACATCGTACAGGGCTCAAATTTAGAATTGTCTTTTTTCCAGTGTCTCAGCATGATACCACCGCGTCGCGGTGAACTTTCAGGTCGCAAATAAAGTGGCAACACGATAGCTCCGCATCGCGCCACTATGCAATTTCCTATTTGTCACTTTCCAGTGACTTGGCACGATAGTGGCACGTCGCGCCAAGGATGAAAATCGAGAAATCTTTATAGAATTAAAATACGCATCCAAGGGTTAAAAAGGTCAATCTCCCACCCCTATATAAACCCAATAACACATGATTCAGCCATATTTCACCCAAAATATATTATTTTTCTTAAGAACAAGCTAGGGTTTTCAGTTGGGGATTCAAATCCAAGATCCAAATTCAAGAATCTCTTCGTCAATCTTCGTAGAATCAAGAACTAAGGTATGCACAATGTTGATTCATGGACTCCTTTCGTCCATGAAGCTCAAGAACCCTATTTTAAACTATATGTCATGATGTTCTTGTTTTGAATTTATTATGTTCATGTTGTTATTATTGTATGATTGCCAAGATTGCATCCTTATCATGCTTTTATGAAACTATGTTGGTATAGGGTTGAAATTATGCAATTGAGTTAAATTATGGAACCATGTTGTATTAAAATGATAATCATACCTATGACCTAAGTGTGCATGCAAGGTGTTTGATATTATGCCCCAATGAATGAATGATGATCAAGTACTTAGTTTCCATGTGTCAAGATCATGTCATGCCTTTTAAGTTATGCTGTACTTACTTGATTAAGATGATTCCCATGCAAAACCTATGCATTATGATTGCTTGATGAGATGTTCATAAGATTAGAAGTATGAAATTATGCCATGTTTATATGCATTACTATCCATGTACAACATTATGATGACCATGTGCTTCATGAAATCCCAAACTATGAAATTATGAATTGTTGATATTGGTCATGTGTTTAAGAAGTGTCAAGTCTTGTCAGTTTCATGCTATCGAGTCCTGGGGGTACTTGTACCCGAAAATTTAGTTGTTGCCTAGAGCCAGTGTCATGTTTTCATGATACTCTTAATCAATCCATGATCAGTAGAATTCAGTCAGTCATGTGACTTAGGAAAACTCAGCAAACTCAGTATCAGTCCAGTCTCATTCAGTAATCTCAGTAGTCCAGTAATTTCAGTGATCTCAGTACTCAGTAATCTCGGTAACCTCAGTATTCCCAGAAATCCCAGTAACTTCAGTACTCTCCGTCAGTCCTCAAATCTCAGTAGCATTCCATCAGTCAATGAAACTCAGTGAACTCAGTTATTCTCCGTTAAACAATACCATTAGTATTAGTTCAGTGTCTATTTAGTTGGGAGTAGGATTCAATACAAAGTGAACCCAAGGATGGGGATGATCTTGGGCATATTTATATGCTCAAAGCACCAATATGCACCCAGATTTAGTCTTAGTTCAAGAACTTTTGTATGAATTCTTAAGTATAATTCAACTTTTATTCCGTTTTGTGCCTAATGAATATGATTAGTACTTTCAGGTTCAAAATCATGAAGAATTGTTCATAATTGGATACAACGAGGTTATGGAAGTAGTGAAGGAATGCAAGGGACTAAAATTAACCTGAAAAAAGGAAGCTGGAAAGTAGAAATCCTCATTTGAAGACACTCTGCATCGTAAGGATCAACAAAATAACAATGGTCAAATTCCAATGAAGGTTCGCGAAACCACCACGTCGTGGAGAAGTTTTGTTTATTAGATTCGGCAACTTGAAGGTTTAGCGCATCGCGGAGGATAATTATTTTGCAATTGTCCCAATCCAGTGGCTCATCGCGATAGTGGCGCATTGCGGTGAAGGTGCATTTTACATTTATCAGGGACTACTTGAGCTCCGTGATTTCCTAGATTTTAATGGAAAATAGCAATCGAAGTCATGGCGCGATACGCCGGGTGGACAAATCGGGAATATTTTAAGTGTTCTTTCTCAGCATAAAAGGAAAAATCCAAGATAATGTGAGGGACTTTTTGAAGCAGAGCAGCGGCAGAAAAGCAAAAATTTCTCTCTTTTAGGGTTCTTAAACATTCTTCTGAATTTCTTATTCAAAGGATTGATTTGGGTATGATTTGTTACTTATTTTAGATAATGAATTCAAACATGATTAGCTAAACACCCTATTTCTGGGGTTGAGGCTAAGAACATGAGTACTCTTTAATATTCTTATTCATAGTTTCTTTTTGGATTATCATATGGGTTGTTCTTGATTTCTTGAGCTTACTATTTTAATGATTGGGCACCATTAGAATAAATTTATATTTCTATGTGAATTCGGGAGGAGAATCATAGGATAGAACAAAGAAATTAGGAAGCAAGGTTCTTATTCTTTTATAAAATAAGGGATTTGAATTAGCATCTAGGATAGGGATATACCTAGAAGCCTTGCTTGGTTCACTTGCAAGAAGACAACTTCATGAATCTAGAAGATTTGTTGTAACTGTGTGGGAGTTATAGTTATAACATTCATTAGGTAGAAGATTTGAGGTAGGGAGACTAAGATCGTGGCATAACCCTTGCGAAACATTAACCCAATAACTAATTAGACTGTGAAAAGAATAGAAAATTGTATGATTATTCAAAATACCTCAACCATGGAATCGTTATCATTATTGATTACAACTGTTGCTTACTTTGCTTTAGTCATTATTAATTATTTCTTGTTTAGTAATTTACATTTTATTTATAGATTCATCTTAATCTTGATACAATCAAACACTTAATACTCAATTGTCTTGAACTAAAGATTGACTAAATTTCTAGTTTATTGATCTTCGAGGGAATGATATCTAACTTTCCAAGTTATTATAGTAGTTGCACGATCACGTACACTTACGTGTGCGTAGAGACACAACATGGGACTCACCTACTATTCAATGGAAGGTGTGATCCTTAGAGGTAATCCTTATGTTCTAGAACTATGTAGCCAGCGTAGATTGAGATGCACCCTATGCATAGGGATTTATATATCTCATTTGGGTTACCTACCAGGAGGGGTTAACGGAAGAGCTTCTTGTCAAAGAGGGTATACTCATAGCTTGTCTTTACCCGTGGCACGGTACTGACACCCTTCCAGCTGGGGTTACAGGTTGGACCCCACCAATCAGTTTCGGGGCATATCAGATATATGATTACCTCCCACAGTCTCTATCTCAGATCCAATCTCAGTAATAAAACTTAGTTCAGTTCTACATAAATCCAAGACTTTCAGATATAGTCAACTCAGTACAGTGCGGAACTCATCTAGTTCCATCAGTATCAGGATTGTTAGATACAGTTACTCATATTATCAATATTTAGACTCAGTAATCATGTTATCACAAACCCATTTAATAGTATATTAATTTATACAAAATTCAAGTTATCAGTATTCAATTTTAGGACTATCATAAACAGTCAATCAGACCAGTTCTTCCTAATCAGAACTATTAGAAACAATTATTCCATTATCAGTAATACGACATCAGTTCCTCAATACTCTATAGACTTAGTTATTCAGTATCCTAGTATTAGTACTCAGATACCAGTAAATCCACATTATCAGAATTTATGAGTCAGTGTTATCATGATCTCAGTTAAAGTTATGTATCTATGAATGTATTCTCGCATTCATGTTAGTCAGTTAGTAGTATTGTTCATGCATATGAACTCCTTGCGTTCATCCTACCTCACTTGCATACGAGTATATTCCAACCAACTAACGTATTTGCGCTATGATGTTTTACTTTATGCCATAGGTTCAAAAGCATGCACTCCAGAACATCAGTAGCTTTTTAGATTCCAGCAGCAGTAGATTTGCAGTGAGTCCTCATCATTCGAGGATGATATGATTACTTTATTATTATTTATTATCTCAGTTCAGTATCAATAGATGGAGTTAGTTGGAGACATGTTCCTTCAACTCCTTATTCAGTTCAGTTTAGAGGCTTTCAGACTATAGCATGCCAGATAGTTACTTCAGATTTGTTTTGGTATTTTTTATATAATTTTCAAACATTGTTTTATCAGATATTTATTCAATTTTGAACCTTATGGCCTTACAGCTTTTATGTATTCCACATAATTTCAGTAAATTATTCAGTGCTTAGTTACAGATATCGGTCATAGGTTAGATTGTGGTCCTTCGGGGTCATGAGCACCATGTGGCATTTTGGGTACCAGATTTAGGGCGTTACAAATGTATGCTGAGTGTTTGATAAAAAACCTTAGTGAATGAATCATGATACATTATTATACATCCTTATCTATGTTCAAGTTTATGACTCCCAAGTTCTTGATGAAATGCCTCAATAATTGTATTATGAATTGTGGACTATGGTCCTATGTTCAAAGAAGTGTCATGTAGTGTCAGTTTTATGCTATTGAGTCCTGGGGGTACTTGTATCGAAATATTTTGTTGTGTGCCTAGAGCCAGTGTCAGTTTTCATGATACTCTCATTCAATCCATAATCAGTAGAATTCAGTCACTCACATAACTCAGGAAAACTTAGTAAATTTAGTATCAGTCTAGTGTTCAGTAATCTCAAAAATCTCAGTCAGTTATTAGATCTCAATAGTATTCCATCAGTCTACGAAATCTAGTAAACTCAGTTTAGTCCAGTTAATCAGCACAATCAGTAATAGATTAGTCTAGTTCAGTTCAGTTAATCATGCTCAGTATTTATTTAGATAGGAGTAGGATTTATCACCGAGCGAACCCAAAGATGGGAACACATACTGTCAGCAGAGGTTGTGATTCTTAAAAGCAATCCTTATATTCCAGAACTATGTATCCAACATAGGTTGAGACATCAACACTGTCAGTTAAGGGTTGATAAGATGGATTAACACTATCAGATGAGGGTCCCACCATTCTCCTTTGGGGACACTCTCAGATGAGGGACACTCACAGCTTGTCCTTACCAGTGGTGCGATATTGACACCCTTCTAATTGGGATTACAGATTGGACCCCAACTCAGCTATAATAGCTTATTTGGGGCATGTCCGTTAGATAAATTCTCCCACATTTTCAGTTACAAAATCAGGACTGTCAAATACAGTCACTCAGTCTTAATAATAGAGTTTAGATAGTCCTTCAGATATATCAGGACTGTCAGATACAATGACTCAACATAGTATGAAACTCAGCTAGTTCCATCAGAATCTAAACTGTTAGATACAGTCACTCAGTAATAGTTATGTCATTTATCAGTATTTAGACCCAGTAGTTAGTATTATCACGTATTTAGTTTTAGTTACTTTTTCATGCATGTTTTCTCACGTTCATGTTATACAGTCAGTTAGTATTGTTCATGCTTATGAACCCTTTGCATTCAGCCTAGCTCACTTGCATACCAGTACATTTAATCGTATTGACGCATTTGTACTATGATGTTTTTATACCATAGGTTCAGAAGCACAAGCTCCAGAGCATCAGTAGCATTCCAATTTCAGCAGTCAGAGTCAGTAAGTCCTTATTATTTGAGGATGTTATTATTTGATTATTTCATTATTTTCAGTAGTTCAGAGTTAGTTGGGGACATGTCCCATCAACTCTATAGTTTACAGACTGTTTAGAGGCTTTCAGACTACAGTATGTTAAGATAGTTTATTTCAGTTTTGGGTATTTATATACCCATTCAGATATTATTTTATCAGATATGTTTCAGTTTTGAACCTACAGCCTTACAACTTATAGTCTGTATTTATACAGTTTATTACGCAGTGCTCAGTTACAGATATCAGTCATGGGTTATCTTGTGGTCCTTTGGGGTCATGGGCACCGTGTAGCATTCCAGGTACCAGATTTTGGGTGTTACAAACTTGGTATCAGAACCTAAGGTTCAATAGTTTCCTAGGAAATCTAAAAACTGCATCTACTAGAGTCTTGTGCATGGGTGTGTTGCGCACCATATTTATATACATGAGGCTATAAGATGTTTTAAGAACAGTTTCCCTTCTTTCAGTGTTCATGTCATGCCAGTGAGCATGATCTTAAATCTAACTCTTAGTCTAATCTGTTTCTCCCTTTTCACTTATAGAACATACCTTCCAAAAGAAGAAATGGAAATCAGTTATCCTCTCAGCCCATCCAAGCAGATCCCTTGGATGAACATGTCTCTCATGCAGAGTTCAGAACTGCATTCACTACTCTTGCTAATTTAGTTTCTACCCAGAATGAAAGACTAGTTGTTGTTCTATCCAACCCAGTGGACAATTCAGTTGCAGCTAGGATTTGAGACTTTACCTAAATGAATCCTCCATCATTTACTGGGTCTAAGTCAGATGAGGACCCTCAGGAATTCCTTGATCAGGTTCAGAAGGTTATAGATATCATGGGGATCACCGCTTGTAAGAGAGCTGATATAGATGCATATCAGTTGTAGGATGTGGCTCACATATGGTTCAAACAGTGGAAGGAAGAGAGGGCTACAGAAGCAGGGCCTATAGAGTGGAAAGAGTTTGCCACCATCTTTCTTGGTAGATTCTTTCCCTTAGAGCTTAGAGAAGCTAAGGTGTTAGAGTTTATCAACCTCAGGCAGGGCAACATGATAGTGAAAGAGTATTCTCTTAAGTTTACTCAGCTAGCTAGATATGCTCCTCATGTAGTGGCAGACAGCAGGGCTAAGATGAGTAAGTTTTTTTCTATGGTGAATGATAGTATGGTCAATGAGCGCAGATCTGCAATGTTGATTAGTGAGATGGACATATACAGGCTTATGATCCATGCTCAATAGATAGAAAAGCAGAAGATTAAGATAAGAGAGAGGCAGAACAAGAAAGCTAGGACAGGTAGCTTCAATTTCAACCGGCTTAAGTCAGAAGGTGGAAATTGTTCTTAATTCCACCCAAAGCCATCTGTTCCAGATCCTTCCTCATCCAGTGCTCCAGTTTCTAAGTTTAGGGATGGTAAAAGAGATAGGTTGCTAGGCTCTAAGTCTCAGGGCAGTGTTAGCAGTGCCCAAACCAATCCTCTTTGTCAGACTTATGGTAAGAATCACAACGGTATTTGTAGAGCTGGTAGCGATGTGTGTTTTGGATGTGGCAAGAAAGGCCACAGAGTTAGAGATTGTCCTCAGTCAGGTTATCAAGGTCAGTATAATCATTCCTCAGCTCAGTTCGGTCGCCCAAATTAGTAGGGTGCCTCTTCCAGTACTACTAGTGGGCAACGCCCAAACGGACTCTATGCTCTTCAGTCCCAACAAGATTAGGAAAATTCTCTTTATTTGGTCACTGGTATGTTACAGATTTTTCACTTGCATGTTTATGCTTTGCTAGATCTAGAAGCTTCTTCAACTTTTGTTACTCTCTATATAGCAGTTGATTTCAGAGTCAGTCCTAAAATTCTAGCAGAGCCCTTCTCAGTCTCTATCCCAGTGGGTAAAACTATCATAGCCCGATGGGTTTACAAGAATTGTCCGGTTATGGTATCTCAGAAAGTCACTTTAGCAGACTTAGTTGAATTAGAGATGACTGATTTTAATGTCATTCTCAGCATAGATTGGCTTCATTCTTGCTATACCATAGTCGACTGTAGAAATAGAGTTGTCCAGTTTCATTTTCTGAATGAACCTGTCCTAGAGAGGATATTTAGTACTTCAATTTTCAGAGGTCAGCTTGTTTTCTACCTTTGGGCATGGAAAATGATATCTAAGGGATGTATCTATCATCTTATTCAAGTTAAGGACTCTATTTCTGAAACTCCCAGTCTTGAATCAGTCCTTGTAGTGAATAAATATTCAGATGTCCCTCCCAAGGATCTTCTAGGAATTCCTTCCTAACTTTGGCATAAACCTTCTTCCTGATACTCAGCCTATATCTATTCTGCCATACAGAATGGCAATAACAAAGCTCAGAGAATTGAAAAAATAGTTAAAGGATCTCTTAGATAAGGGATTTATCAGACCCAGTGTATCCCCATGGGGTGCACCAGTCTTATTTATGCAAAAGAAAGACGGTTCTCTCAGAATGTTCATTGACTACCGTCAGCTCAATAAAGTCATGGTCAAAAACAAATATCCACTTCCCCGAATTGATGACTTGTTTGAACAACTTCAGGGTGCCAGTTATTTCTCTAAGATAGACCTCAAATCGAGCTATCATCAGCTCATAGTCAGAGAATGTGACATTCTAAAAATAGCCTTCCTTACTTAGTATGGTCACTTTGAATTCTTAGTCATGTCCTTTAGTCTTACCAATGCCCCAGCAGCCTTCATGGACTTGATGAACCGTGTGTTCAAGGAGTACTTGGACATGTTCGTCATAGTCTTCATAGATGGCATTCTTGTCTATTCTCGCAGTGAGCATGATCATCCAGACCATCTCAGAATAGTATTGTAGACTCTCAGAAATCATCAGTTATTCGCCAAATTTAGTAAGTGCAAATTTTGGCTAAGGTCAATATCATTCCTTGGTCATATCATTTCCAGTGATGGCATTAGAGTTGATCCTTAAAAAAACAAAGCAGTAAGAAATTGGACACACCCTATCTCTCTATCAGATATCAGGAGTTTCTTAGGTCTGGTTGGCTATTACAAATGGTTTGTTAAGGTATTTTCTTCTATTGCATCCCCTATATCCAGATTGACTCAGAAGAAAGTTAAGTTTCAATGGTTAGACCCTTGCAAGAATAGTTTTCAGGAGTTGAAGGCTCGACTCACTTCAACTCCAGTTCTAGCATTACCAAATGGTTCAGATGGGTTTGTCGTGTACTATGATGCATCCAGAGTAGGTTTGGGTTGTGTCCTCATGTAGCATGGTAAGGTCATAGCCTACGCCTCCATAAAGCTAAAACCACATGAGAAGAATTATCCAACTCATGATCTTGAGTTAATAGCCATAGGTTTTGCCTTAAAGATTTGGAGGCATTACTTGTACGGTGTTCATGTACATATTTTTATAGATCATAAAATCCTTCAGTATGTATGCTCTCATAGAGATCTAAATCTTTGTCAAAGGAGGTGGCTAAAGATCTTGAAAAATTATGACATGAGTGTTCTTTACCATCCGGGCAAAGCCAATATAGTGGATGATGTTGTCAGTAGACTGTCTATGGATAGTGTTGCTCATGTTGAGGATAGTAAGAAGAAGTTAGCTCAGGAAGTCCATCAGCTTGCCAGACTAGGTGCCCGCTTAGTCGATTCAGCAGAAGGTAGTATATGGGTTCAGAAGATCTCAGAATCATCTCTAGTTTTTGAATTTAAAGAAAAACAGGATAGAGATACCAGTCTAGTCAAGTTGAAAGAGTCAGTCAAGGATAAAAAAGTAGAGGTTTTCTCCCAAGGGGGAGATGGTGTTTTGTATTGTCAAGGTCATTTGTGTGTTCCAAGTATAGTTGACTTAAGGCCACGAGTTCTTGTAAAAGTACATAGTGCGCGCTATTCGATTCATCCAGGGGCCACTAAGATGTACCACAATTTGTGGAAAATCTATTGGTGGAGTGAGATGAAGAGAGATGTTGTAGAGTTTGTGGCTGAGTGCTCTACATGTCAGCAGGTTAAGATAGAGCATCAGAAGCCTAGTGGGTCCATGCAAGAGTTCAATATTCCTACTTGGAAGTGGGAAAAAGTGAACATGGACTTAGTGATGGGTTTACCTCTTACTTGTCGTCAACATGATTCAGTTTGGATCATTATAGACAGGATGACCAAATCAACTTATTTTTTCCCAGTCCATACCTCTTATTCAGTTGAGGATTACGCCATGCTCTATATCAAGGAGTTGGTCAAATTTCATGGTGTTCCATTGTCTATTGTCTCAGATAGAGATACCCAGTTCACCTCTTACTTCTGGAAAGCATTCCAAAAGGGTCTTAGTACCCGAGTTCATCTCAGTACAACCTTTCATCCTCAGACAGATGGTCAAGTAGAAAGGACCATTCATACCTTAGAAGATATACTGTGATCGTGTGTAATTGATTTCAAGGGTAGTTGGGATGATCACTTGCCTTTGATTGAGTTTGCACACAACAATAGCTATCATTCCAGTATTTAGATGGCTTCATTCGAAGCTCTCTATGGTAGCAGATGTAGATCTCTAGTCGGTTGGTTCAAAGTTAGTAAGGCCTCAATCATAGGTCCTGACTTAGTATTCGATTCCCTAGAGAAAATTTAGTTGATCAGAGAATGACTCAAAATAGCTTAGAGCCGGCAGAAATCATATGCGGATGTGCGCAGGAAAGATCTCGAGTGTGAGATTGGTGATGATGTTTATTTGAAAATATCTCCTATGAAGGTAGTGAAGTGGTTTGGCAAGAAGGGAAAGTTCAGTCCCCGATATGTCGGTCCCTTCAAAATTCTTAGTCATTTCGGCAAGGTAGCTTATGAGCTCGAATTGCCTTCAGATCTTGCTTCAGTACATCCAGTCTTTTATTTCTCCCTGCTAAAGAAGTGAATAGGTGACCCAAAAGTCATATTCCCTATGGAGGTCTTAGACAACCAGAACAACCTTTATTTCGAAGAGATTTCATTCAAAATCCTTGACTATCAGACTCGCAGACTGAGGAACAAAGAAGTCCCTTTAGTCAAAGTTCTTTGGCGAAATCAGCCAGTTGAGGGAGCTACTTGGGAAACAGAAGAAGATATGTGGAACAATTACCCTCACCTCTACTCCACAAACTCAGACCCAGCTCAAGGTAATAATTCTCCTTAAGCTTATTCAGTTTCATGTTTCAAATTTTAGTTACAAAACTTGGCATTCAGTTCCATTCTCAGTTTTCATTTCAAATTTGGTATCTTTACCATTACATGTCCAGTTGCATGTTTATCAGTCAGTTCAGTCACGTATTCACACATCAAATATGCGCGATCAGCTTATCAGTACTTCCAGCTATGCATTCATTTGTCAGTTTAGCCATGCATTCATGCATCAGATATGCATATTCAATATGCCCAGCTCACCAGTAATCCCAGTCATCCATTCATGAATCAGTTACTCATGCATTAGATATGCATGTACAGTATAATACATTCACCTTATCAGTTATGCCAGTCATGAAATCATGCATCAGATATGCGTGCTCAGAATGAATCTCAGTAAATTAGTCATGTCGGTCATGTACTCATGTTCCAGTTGTTCATGTTCAGTATATACTTCAGTTTTTCATTTCTCCCATTTCAGTCAATCTCATTCAAGGACAAATGTTCCCAAGGGGGAGATATTGTAAGACCCCACAAAATCCTAAGCTTAATTTTGTCCATTTCGACTTGTTAAGAGGTCCCATACTTAGAAAATTCAAGCTAAGTTTCCAGACTTAGTTTATTTTTGCAGACTTTAGTTTATTTTTGGCCCTCAAAAGTTTACAATCTCATCTTATGATCCTAACATTCTAAAGTGGTCTATATTTCCATTAATTCATGATCAGGAAGGTTAATAGGTGTTTCCATACAAGTTTTGAATTTTTTAGAACTCGTTTAGATCATGTTCGGAGTCCTAAAATAGTGAACCAATGCAATCTTGACGCGCGTTGCCCATCCCGTTGGTTAACATTTTTGCAGGTTGCTATAGCCAAAATTACTGAGGCTAGGAGTGATCATAGCGTGATGCATTAGGTATCACGTCAATTTTATTGACGCACCGCGTCGGTTATAGCGTCGATACCCAGTTTTCAGTCATTAAATGACTGCATCATTAAGGGTAATTAGGTATTTTCCCCCGACCTTCAGACCTCAAAAACATGAAATTGATCCCTAAATAACCTAAATACCATATTATTCACTCAATTTTTTCCCAAGTTCATCATTCTCTCTCAAAAGGCAAGAAACCCTAGCTTTAAATTTTAAGAACAAGGCTCAAAAATCTCTTCAAGAATCCTTAAAGTTTTACGTTCTAAGGTATGTCAATTGTTCATCCTAGGGTTCCTTCCACCCTTGGAGCTCAAGAAACCTTTTCAAAAACTCAAGATAATGCTTTTGATGGATTTTATGATTTAGTTTGATTGTGTTCATGACTATTATTTTAATGGGTTCTCTAGTTAATGATTTAATTGCATTTTCTATGTGAAGTAAAGCGATATATGTGTAGTACCATGTAAAAACATGTTAAACCCTTGAAATTTTTCCAATGGAAATGTAAATTATGATGACTATTAGTTGTATAGTTTATGTGCATATATTATGCTCACTAGGTGTTTGATAAAATACCCATGTGAATGAACTAGTACCATTATAACATGCTAATAAGAGATCCCTATTCATGTACAAGTTAAATGTATGCTGAGTGTTTGATAAAAAGCCTTGGTGAATGAATCATGATACATTATTATGCATCCTTGTCTATGTTCAAGTTTATAACTCCCAAGTACTTAATGAAATGCCTCAATGATTGTATTATGAATTGTGGACTATGGTCCTGTGTTCAAAGAAGTGTCATATAGTGTCAGTTTCATGCTATCGAGTCCTGGGGGTACTTGTACCCAACAATTTAGTTGTGTGCCTAGAGCCAGTGTCAGTTTTCACAATACTCTTAGTCAAGCCATGATCAGTAGAATTCAGTCAGTTATATGACTCAGGAAAACGCAATAAATTCAGTATCAGTCTAGTGTTCAGTAATCTCATAAATCTCAGTTAGTTATTAGATCTTAGTAGTATTCCGTCAGTTACCAGAATCCAGTAAACTCAGTTCAGTCTAGTTAATCAGCACAATCAGTAATACATGAGTCTAGTTTAGTTCAGTTATTCATGCTTAGTGTTTATTCAGAAAGGAGTAGGATTTAGCACCGGGTGAAACCAAGGATAAGAACACACACTATCAGTACAGGGTGTGATTCTTAGAAGCAATCCTTGCATTTCAAAACTATGTAGCCATCATAGGTCATCAACACTATTAGTTGAGGGTTGATGAGATAGATTAACATTGTTAGATGAGGGTCCCACTATTCTCCTTTGGGGATACTGTCAGATGAGGGTCACTCACAGCTTGTCCTTACTAGTAGCGCAGTATTGATATAGGGTTACAGATTGGACCCCAACTCAGCTATAATATCTTATTAGGGGCATGTCGGTTAGATGAATTCTCCCATAATTTTAGTTACAGAATCAGGACTGTCAGATATAGTCACTCAGTCTCAGTAATAGAACTCAGATAGTTCTTTAGATATCAGGACTATAAGATGCACTCACTCAGCACAGTACGAAACTCAGCTAGTTCCATCATAATCTAGATTGTTAGATACAGTCACTCAGTAATAGTTATGTCAGTTATTAATAACTCATGTTATCAGTATTCACACCTAGTAGGCAGTATTATCATGTATTCAATTTCAGTGACTTTTTCATGCATGTATTCTCATGTTCATGTTATACAGTCAGTTAGTATTGTTTATGTATATGAACCCTTTTCATTCAGCCTACCTTACTTGTATACTAGTACATTCAATCGTATTGACACATTTGCGCTATGGTGTTTTTATACTATAGGTTCAAAAGCATGAGCTCCAGAGCATCGTAGCATTCCCTTTTCAGCAGTCAGAGTCAGCAGTGAGTCCTAATCATTCGAGGTTGTTATTATTTGATTATTTTCAATAGTTCGGAGTTAGTTGGGGGTATGTCCTATCAACTCTATAGTTTTCAGACAGTTTAGAGGCTTTCAGACTATAGTATGTTCAGATATTTTATTTCAGTTTTGGGTATTTTTATACCCGTTCAGATATTGTTTTATCATACATATTACAGTTTTGAACCTTACGGCCTTACAGCTTATATTCTGCATTTATACAGTTTATTATGTAGTGCTCAGTTACAGATATTAGTCATAGGTTAGCTTGTAGTCCTTCGGGGTCATGGGCACCGTGTAGCATTTCGAGTACCAGATTCGGGGCATTACAATGTGCCATAAAACATATGCTAAGATCATGTCAAAGTCAAGTTTTGTTATCTCACATTTTGTGCTTACACATTTTCCTAGGGGTTATCATGAAGCTCGTTGACTTCCTTCGCATATTTTGTTGAGGAAAAATTTTCAATGCAATGTTACGTTCTTTATTCTACACTTTTAGAGCTTCAAAAAGTCCCTACCCATCATTTGGGGATGAATAATCCCAAGGGGGAGATAATGTAACACCCCATACTTTTTGGGCTAAACTTTGAACCATCCTTTCTATGTGTATAGACCCGAACCTAATGGTTCTTTGTTAATATATGTGTGATTATCAATCTAATAGTGTGTGAATACCTTTGAATATGAATTGGGTCACAAAAATCCCCAAACTCAAAGACGAGTTGAAAAGTCTTCTATCGATTAAGTTTTGTTGAATGTCTAAACTTGGGTCAACTTGCATCGACCATAACTTTTAGTGCATAACTAATTATGAGGCCTAATATATATCAAATGAAAGGTCTTTGAGTTCTATTTCTAACTCCACTAGTTTTACCTTAATCCAATATTGGGATAAGAAGTTATGCCTATTTTACAGATAGGTATCAATCTTCTGAAGGTACGACGGCCAAACCGACGGACCATCAAGTCAGTGATAGACCGTCGGCCCAAAAATAGTGAGCTCATTTACTGGACATGACCTAATGGTCGAGGTGATGGTTCATCACCAGCTAGAAAATATATTTTTTACATTGTTATTGACATCGACATTCAAATAGAGATGTGAAAAAGAATAAGACAGATGGTTTTGAATTGGAAACTTTGAAAGAACAACCAAAGGATATACCTGACAAGGTAAACCAGTAGAAATATTAAAAATATGTATCGTATATTATTTTTATAATATAATAAAATTTTGTGTACCAGAATAATGATGGAAACGCTGGATCTACTGGAGATCACAAGTTGGATGAAAAACTTATGTTGAGTCTTCTCTGAAATTCATTTTTGATGATCCAGCTATACCGAGGGAGACAATTGAAGTTCAATATGTACAAAAGGTATAGATAAAAAATTATTTTGTCGAGTGTATGTTATTAATGGGGAAAATCATTCTATTAAATAGGTTTTTCATGATATTTAGTTCAACTAATACATTCAATGCAAAAAGTATGATATATCTGTCAAATTATCTCAAATATGCTATTATTTCAGCCTATATATGTCTTATAGATTCTTTTACATCTAACTAATTTTGAAATTTTTGGTCCGTTGTATCTAATCATTTTTATATTTCAGGAGACTAGCACTGAGATTAAGACTGTTGTATTTCAGGAATCCATAGATAACAACATACCTGAAATTTCCTCACCAGTCGTTGCAATACAGTCTATTGAGATTTTACAGAAAGCAAATCTCCCTGATCCATCTTTACCAATAGAAAATGTTGAAGTTCAAAATGAACCACAGGTACATATAACACACGGTTGTGGATAACATGTTAATTAGGAATATCTTTTTGTAAAAGAGGTTATGCATGACAGGTAATTTATCTAATACATTATATAAATAAAGTTTTCTGACTTTATATATTGTATCAGTCATATTATATTTATTTATGATACATAACAATTTTTTTGCATCACATGGGTTCTTTCTTTTCAATCCTGACACATCGAAATAATTTTAAAGATGTATCACATTATATATTTTATGTGGGATATCATACATCCAATTAATTTTGTAAATGTTGGTAGTTGTATCTAATAATTTGCATTTTGCAGGAGTCCAACACCGAGATTTCGTCTGATGCATTTCAAGAATCGATAGATAACATCATAGCTGGTATTTATACACCAGTCGTTGCAATAACAATAAATTCTGTTGAGCTTTCACAGAAAGAAAATCTTCCTGATCCATCCTTACAAACAGACAACGTTGAAGTTCAAAATGAACCGCAGGTACGGATAACACACGTGTGTGAATTATACATGTTATTAATTAGGAATATCTTTGTGTAAAATAAGGTTATGCATGATATATAATTAACCCGATACATTGTATACACAAAGTTTTATGTTGTATGAAATGTATCAGACCTATCCTTTTTTATAATACATAACAGTTTCTTTGTATCATATGGGTTCTTTCTTATAAATTCATGCACAAAGAAATAATGTTAAAGATGTATTACACTTTATATGTCATATGAGTTTTCTTAGATAAAATTAATTTTGTATTTTTTGGTAGGCATATCTAATAATTTTACTTTTTCAGGAGTCTACCACTGAGATTTTGACTGATGTATTTTAGGAATCTATAGATAACATCATAGCTAGAATTGCCATACCAGTCATTGCAATGAAAATCAAGTCTGTTAGTCCCAAAGAAACCAATGACAGTGAATGTTACATCCATCATAGTCAATTTCCATCAGGTCTTCTAGAAGATGACTTGGATAAATAGGATGACATAAAAACACCTGCACCAAGGAACAGGAAGCGAACTAAAATATTCATGTCACCATTTATAGCTGAATTTGGTTTCAGTTGTAAAGGCAATGAAACTGCCACAGATGATTTTCCTCGAAAGCATCCATTTGATGGTTATCTTATATACCAAGATGGGCCAACCGAACTAATCGAACAGTACTATAAATGGATTATTAAAGGATTAATAAAGTATCATGAAAATAAGTAATATAATTTACTTTTTTCATTATTATATTCTAATTTTAAAATTGTTAAGATTTATAACATATCATTATAGTCGTATCAAAAATTGAAGGACAATCACTACAGAGCTAATAAATCTGGACTTGGTTTTAGTTCGTTGGATTTTGTTGTTGCACAACCAGATACAAAAAACTAGTTTTACACAATGTCCCAGCCCAACACTGATGTTTCATCTTTTGACGGAATATTTTACATCTTATTCAAGAGATAATTGTATGTTTTCAAGCAACTGGTGTTGTATTTAATATTGGATTTTAGTGTTTTCAGGTTAAGGAGTTAGATGAATAAGAAACTTAGAAAATAGCATCAAAAGTCCACTGATGGTCAAACTGGCGGACCGTCAACCATGCAACGGGTCGTCAGGGTGATCGTTAGATTAAAACAGAAGGAAGAAGCTAAGTGACCCCTGTGACGGTCCAAGTGGCGGACTGTCAAACATGAGATGGACCGCTAACTTGGCTGTTAGGTTGAAACAGAATATGAAGTTTTTGAGGATCAAGCAATGGTCCATGCACAGGACCGTCGGACCAGCGACGGTCTACCAACATGACCTTCAATCCTTAAACAGAACATGGTACTTTGAGACCATCATTGATGGTCCAAGCGATGGACGATCAGGCCACCGATGGGCTATCGAGATAGCCATCAACTTGGACGCAGCTTTTCTAAGTTTAAATTTTAAATCCTCTATTCCTGGAAACATATAAATACCCAGTTTAGGTTTTATTTAGGTATTCTTTATCATATTTTCATATTTAAAACTTATTGTAACATAGTTTTCTCTGAGATTCAAGCTAGAAGTATGGATCTAACCATTTTTATTCTCATTGCTATTGAAGATTCAAGAAAAATTCTTGTGATTTTTATTCAAGAACAATTCTTGAGATTTTTATAAGTAAATTATGAACTTATTTACGAATAACAGAATGATTCTTTCTTCTTTTTCTATTGAGATGTGTGGCTAAGCTCCTATAACTAGGGTTATGAGAGCCTTGATGTGAATAGCTGATTGGGGTTGTGAAAGAACTTGATTTCCATGGTTAATTGAAGTTGTATAAACCCTTCTTCACACTAATGACCTTTCATGGTTGCAAACTTGAAAAGTGAGCCCAAGAAAATCACTTGTTCGAATAGAAAAGTGAAATAGCAAAGTAAACAGAAAGAATGTTCAGTATGTTGTAAAAAAATGAGAATTGAAGCGTTGGGGGTATGTCCACCTTATGAGTTTACGTCTCTATTAGCTATGAGTGTGTTGAATTCTGACATGCATGTGCTTATAGAGAATTGTATTCGATGGTAAATAAAAGCGTCTTTCGACCTATTCGAGGATTATTTCACTTTAACTCTTTCGAGCTTAAAGCCTGTCTAACGGTACGAATTCTCCAAGAGGTTAATCCAGTTACGGCACTAACTGTTTAATAGGGAATTTAGGATGTGACCCTACTACCTTGACACTATCTCTTTTCCAAACAAATAACCTTTCTTTCGAACAAGTTAAATGTTATACTGGTGTATTCTTGCGTTTGCAACCACAAAGAATTTAGATTAAGATGAAGAGAATAATGATATAAGCAGCATACGTGTCACAAACTCACAAGCTCATAGTAATAGATAGTACCTCATTCGGCTTCCATAACCCCAACAGAGAAGTTTAGTTACCCATGAATGTGAAGGAGATCACGATTGACATTGTTGTTATACCACAAGATTGATTAATTTAGTGTAGCACAAGAGTGGTAGGCGTTTAGGCATGAATTCCTAGGCAAAGTAACGATTCTCTTGTTGCGGAAATTAAGAATAAATGAATAGAAGAAGAAAAATAGAATTAATGGAAAGATTAGAATTGTTAATTGATGGAAGAATTAGAATTGTAAGAATCTGAATGTATCTCTCCAATAAGGAAGGAGTGAATAAAAATCTCTAGCATGATAGGGTATTTATAATACCCATATCCTAATCCTACTAAGCTAATGAAATACTTAACCAAATCCTACTAAGCTAATGAAATACTTAACCCAATTGTACTAGGTTAATGTAACATTATCCAAATCCAAATAAACTAATGAAATACTTAACCCAATTGTACTAGGTTAATGTATTATTATCCTAATCCAAATAAGTTACTGCAAGTCCCCAAAGTCTTCAGAAATGTTGTTTTAGCCCGGGACAGATTTTCCATGTATCAATTTTGGTCCTTTAGGCGTTCAAGCTCCCTTTCCTTCCTTCGTGAGCTTCCTTTGGCGTCAAGTAAGCCATAAAATGCTGATTTCTGCATCATTTATACCTGAAACTTTGCTAATCATGTTCGTTAGCTCACTAACAGGAAAAAGGACTAAAAGTGCATGAAATATATAATTTGTTCTCAAAACATGGCACAAATATGGGCAAAATATATTGATATAGGCGCGTAATATCGCCTATCATCAACGTTCCAGAAGTGGATATGCTGAATATTTTGGAAGCTTGTCATGTTTCCCCAGTCGGCGATCACCATGCCGGTGACTGTACTACTAGGAAAGTGCTGCAGAGCAGATATTATTGGCCGACCTTATTCAAAAGAGCTTATGAGTTCGTGCGGAGATGTGACCAATGCCAGAGACAAGGGTCAATCCCAAAGCACCATAAGATGCCCATGACAAAAATGATGGAAGTGGAGTTGTTCGCTATGTGGGGCATTGACTTTATGAGGCCCTTCGTGAGCTCATACGAGATGAAATAAATTTTGGTTGCCGTCGATTATATATCTAAATGGGTTAAGCTCATTCCCTTGGCTGATAACGAAGGAAAGAGAGTTGTTGCGTTCCTTAAAAGGAACATATTCTCTCATTTTTGGGTGCCACACACCATTATAAGCAACGGTGGATCACATTTTTGCAACTGAGTGTTTTGAGCTGCCTTGGATAAGTACGGTGTTAAGCAACATAAGGTAGCAACTCCATACCACCCACAGACTAGTGGGCGAGTAGAGATTTAGAATCGGTAGATTAAATTTATCCTTGCCAAAACAGTGAATGCTAGTAGACAAGACTGGTCTATAAAGTTCGATGATGCCTTGTGGGCATATAGGACAGCTTTTAAGACATCAATTGTCATGTCACCATACCAGTTGGTATATGGAAAGGATTTTCATTTACCGATCGAATTGGAACACAAGGTACTATGGGTGCTTAAGAGGCTTAATTTAAAGTGGAATGAGGCTGCAGAATTTCGACTGAAGCAGCTAAATGAGATGGACAAGTTCCATCTCAGGGCATATGAGAGGGATGATCTTTACAAAGAAAAGATGAAGAAGTACCATGACCAAAAGATCGAAAAGTGAAACTTTCAGAAGAGTGATTGGGTACTTCTCTTTAACTTAAGATTGAAGCTATTTCTGGGTAAATTAAAATCGAAATGGTCTAGCCCATTTAGAGTGAACCAAGTTTACTCATCTGGAGTAGTTGAACTTAAGAACAAAGACGGGAGTGTCTTCAAGGTAAATGGGCAGCGAGTAAAGTTATATATCGGTCCAAGGGACTAGATAAAGTAAATAGCTACCATTTATCTCAATGAAGTCTGAGTAATCAAGATAACTAAGTCTTGCTGCGACAATAAATCAGGCGCTAGTGGAAGGTAACCCACAAAGTGATATTATAACCATAGTTAGAGTTTATGTGATGTTTTTGTGCAATTTTGATGTGTTTGTGAAGTGTGCAGGACTAAGAATTCAGAAAAAAAGAGTTTCACAGTTGATAGAGGGTCAACGGAAAGATTGACGGACCATCAAGGACCTGATGGACCGCCACTGGAACCGTCAAAGCTATGCTAAAAAATTAGACATTCTGGATAAGGCTTAACGGTCGAGTTGGCAGACTGTCAATGATCCAACGGACCATCACTTACTTTGTGAACCTGAAGCCAAGATTTGAAGTTTCTGGATTGGACTAATGATGATAGGCGATATTACGCGCCTATATCAATATATTTTGCCCATATTTGTGCCATGTTTTGAGAACAAATTATATATTTCATGCACTTTTAGTCCTTTTTCCTGTTAGTGAGATAACGAACATGATTAGCAAAGTTTCAGGTATAAATGATGCAGAAATCAGCATTTTATGGCTTACTTGACGCCAAAGAAAGCTCATGAAGGAAGGAAAGGGAGCTTGAACGCCTAAAGGACCAAAATTGATACATGGAAGAGCTGTCCCGGGCTAAAACAGCATTTCTGAAGACTTTGGGGACTTGCAGTAACTTATTTGGATTAGGATAATAATACATTAACCTAGTACAATTGGGTTAAGTATTTCATTAGTTTATTTGGATTTGGATAATAATACATTAACCTAGTACAATTGGGTTAAGTATTTCATTAGCTTAGTAGGATTTGGTTAAGTATTTCATTAGCTTAGTAGGATTAGGATATGGGTATTATAAATACCCTATCATGCTAGAGATTTTTATACATTCCTCCCTTAGTGGAGAGATACATTCTACTTCTCAATTCCGAATTCTTCCATTAATTCTATTTTTCTTCTTCTATTCATTTATTCTTAATTTCCGCAACAAGAGAATCGTTACTTTGCCTAGAAATTCACGCCTAAACGCCTACCACTTGTGCTACACGAAATTAATCAATCTTGTGGTATAACAACAATGTCAATCGTGATCTCCTTCACATTCATGGGTAACTAAACTTCTCTGTTGGGGTTATGGAAGCTAAATGAGATACTATCTATTGCTGTGAGTTTGTGAGTTCGTGACACGTATGATGCTTATATCATTATTCTCTTCATCTTAATCTACATTCTTTGTGGTTGCAAACGCAAGAATACGCCAGTATAACATTTAACTTGTTCGAAAGAAAGGTTGTTTGTCTGGAAAAGAGATAGTGTCAAGGTAGTAGGGTCCCATCCTAAATTCCCTATTAAACAGTTAGTGCCGTAACTGGATTAACCTCTTGGAGAATTCGTACAGTTAGACACGCTTTAAGCTCGAAAGAGTTAAAGTGAAATAATCCTTGAATAGGTCGAAAGACGCCTGGATTTACCATCGAATACAATTCTCTATAAGCACATGCATGTCGGAATTCTACACACTCATAGTCAATAGAGACGTATAACTCAGGAGGTGCACATAACCCCAATGCCGCAATTCTCATTGTTTACAACTTACGTAACATTCTTCCTCTTTTTACTTTGCTATTTTTAGCTTTTACTTTATTGTTTTGGTTACACATTACAATCCCCCCTTCTTACAAGACTTGCACTAAAAGTCTAGTAATTTTGCTTACTTGTTAGCCAAGCTATTCCCTGTGGGATCAACACCCAACCCAGGTTGGGTTCTATATTTGCTAACGACCGCTTTACACTCCTACAAGAGTTGTAGATTGAGCGTTATCAAAAATTGGCGCCGTTGCCGGGGAATACGATTGTCAATTAAGTTTGTGATAATTACTAGACCCTTTGGTCAAAGATTCTCGTACTTTTACTTTCAGTTTTTGTTTTTGTTTACTGCAGGTTTTTGTTCAGTTCATGCCCCATACTAGAAGTTTTGGTCAACCGTTATTACCTATCAATCCTGAACCACAACGCATAGGAAGAATGGAAGCACAAGCAGAAATCGAAAGGATGGCTGCTCAACAGGAACAAGCAAGACTAGCTGCCCCTGCCGCAGCCCAGGTTCAACAGCAGAACATTGATAACCCTGCATGAGCAACAAATCCCGATGATGAGGATTTAGGTGATGACGAGTTACTAAACCCTAGGCGTAATGCTAAAATTATAACACCTGTCAACAGAAGAGGTCGACAAGCACGGTTTAGGTATGTTCACCAACCTATACAGCCAGCTTTCGACGATGATGATGATGATCTTGATGGTGTCGGAGCCACTAGAGCCATAATTCCACCACCATTAGCGCCCGGAGCCAAGTTCAACATCACAAGCACCATGATTCAGTTATTGCAACTCAAGGGATTATTTGGTGGACTAGCAGGCGATGATCCGAATATGCATCTCATCAACTTTATTTCTACATGCAAGTCGTTTGACAATCCTGGTGTTGGTCAAAATGCAATTCGATTATGTCTATTTCCATTGTCTATGTCTGGGGAGGCAACTCTATGGTTGAACGGGCTGACTCCTGATTCAATTACAAATTGGAGGCAATTGAGAGACGCTTTCCTAGAAAGATTCTTTCCGCCATCCAAGAGGGCACAATTGAGAGATGAAACCAGCAACTTTCGTCAGCTTCCCACTGAAGCTCTTCATGAAACATGGGAGAGGTTCAAGACAAAGCTAGCGAGATGCCCAAACCATCATATGACTAATTTTCACCTAATGGAGATATTATATAAAGCCTTGAATTCAATAACTAAACCAGTGGTGGATAATGCAGCTGGAGGATCTTTCATGGACCTCACCTTTGGTCAAGCAAGCAATATGCTAGATCGTATGACGAAGCAAAGTAGAGCTTGGCATACCAGGGATTCTGAGGTAGCAAGCACCACTTTGTCTATTGGCATGACTGCAGACCAAAGCAGAAGAGAAGAAGAACGTGATCAGGATATGGCGCACATGAAAACTCAAATAGATTTTCTTACATAGCATTTATTATCAGGGAAGACCATAAAAGTGAAAGCTATTGCGTCAAAAGGAAGAGACGAATCTGATTCGGACGAGGAGGCCAACTACTTGAACAATCAGGGGGGTTTCCGCGGGAATGCCCAAGGAAACCAAGGTCGGAACTATTATGATAAATCCAAGGACCAAGGTAGTTGGAAGAACAAGAATGAAAAGAGTGGTTTGTATGTTCCCCCTGGTAGACGTGACACCACCACATCTAATTCTGGAAGTATGGAAGACATGATGGCTAAATTATTGAAAGGAGTGGAAGCAATGAGCGCAGGAGTTACGGAGGTAATTAATGATTTGTCCTCCATGAAATAATTAGTTGATTCTCATTCCACTTCAATCAAGCAAATAGAGCAGCAATTGAGCCAACTTTCAGCAGCACTCAATCAAAGAAAGGCTGGCACCTTACCTAGCGATACTGTGCAAAACCCAAGGAATGATGGGTCATGCATGGCCATCACTACCAGAAGTGGTAAGGTGCTGGAAACTTCAGCAAAAGGCAAGCAAGTGGTTGACGAAGTTGCGGGCATGGATGACAACGCAAAAGGAGAAGATGCCGCAGCACCTACTCCTGATGACAAGGACGCCTCACCCAATGCTGTGCAACTTGAAAAATCTGAAAAACGGAAGCAAGAGGAGAAGAAAACCGTGGAGAGAACACTTCCATACCCACCACCACCTTTTCCCCAAAGATTAAAGAAGGTGGCGGATGACACAAAGTTCAGCAAATTCATGACTATGTTAAAGCAGCTGACCATTAATGTTCCATTGGTGGAGGCACTTGAACAAATGCCTGGGTATGGGAAATTTATGAAAGATCTTTTGACTAAGAAGAGGGCAGCAAGTTATGAGTTGAAAGAAGATGTGCATCATTGTAGTGCAATTGCTACCCGATCGATAGTTCAGAAGAAGGCCGACCCCGGAGCTTTCACTATTCCTTGCACCGTTGGATCTTAGAATTTGGCCAAAGCATTATGTGACTTAGGAGCAAGCATCAATTTGATGCCATTATCGATCTACAAGAAGTTGGGGTTCGGTGATCCTACTCCAACCAATATGAGGCTCGTCATGGCGGATAGGTCGGTAAAACGACCTGCTGGTATTCTATTTGATGTATTGGTGAAGGTTTCTTCATTCATCTTTCCGGCAGACTTTGTTATTTTGGATTGTGAGGCAGACTCAGAAGTTCCCATAATCTTGGGGCGCCCTTTCCTTGCTACAAGAAGTGTGCTTATTGATTTGAGAGCTAATGAGCTTTCATTCCAAATAAATGACGAAGTGGTTCGCTTTGATGAGTGCAAATCAATGAAGCAACCCAAAGATCTAAGTGTATTTTCGGTGGCTGATGTTTTCTTTGATGATGAGAAAGAATTACTTGAAGAAGAGCAAATCATTAATGACCCTTTAGAGGTTGTGCTTATGAATGGAGAGAATGAAGATGCTGAAAATTGTGAAGAAGCTATTTGTGCTCTATCGGGATTAGGGACATATCGCTATGCTCCCAAGAAGCTGGACCTTGATCTCAAGAGTCGACCCACACCACCAGCTAAGCCATCTATTGATGAGCCACCCACGTTAGAATTGAAGGAGCTGCTAAGTCATTTAAAGTATGCATTCTTAGGAAGCGGAAACACACTTCCAGTTATTATGGCAGCCGATTTGGGTGAGCAACAAGTTTTAGCTCTCATTGCTATTCTACGCAAGTATATACGAGCCATTGGATGGACCATTGTGGATATTATTGGTATTCCACCAGGGATTTGTACACATAAAATTCATCTTCAAGAAAATTGCACACCCACCATTGAGCATCAAAGACGTCTAAACCCACCTATGCAAGAAGTGGTAAGAAAAGAAATTATCAAATGGTTAGACGCGGGGGTTGTGTATCCTATCTCTGATAGTACATGGGTAAGCCCAGTATAATGTGTTCCCAAGAAAGGAGGTATGACAGTGGTCGTGAATGCAAAGAATGAGCTTATTCCACTCAGACCCGTCACTGGATGGAGAGTATGCATGGACTACCGAAAGCTAAATTCTTGGACACTCAAAGATCACTTCCCAATGCTATTTATGGACCAAATGCTAGATCGATTAGCGGGGAAAGGATGGTTTTGTTTCTTGGACGGTTATTCAGGATACAATTAGATTTGTATTGCCCCCGAAGACCAAGAGAAGACAACGTTTACATGCCCATATGGTACGTTCGCCTTCAAACGTATGCCATTCGGGTTATGTAATGCACCAGCCACCTTTCAACGTTGTATGATGTCTATTTTTTCTGAGATGGTTGAAGACACTTTGGAGGTATTCATGGACGATTTTTCAGTTGTTGGTGAGTCTTTTGAGGCGTGCTTGGCAAACCTAAGCATGGCGTTGCAAAGATATGTAGAATTCAACCTTGTGCTAAATTGGGAGAAGTGCCACTTCATGGTAAAAGAAGGAATCGTTCTTGGGCACAAAATCTCCGAAAGAGGAATAGAGGTTGATCGAGCAAAAATAGAGGTTATTGAGAAGCTACCGCCTCCAATTTTGGTGAAAGGAGTTCGTAGTTTTCTCGTCCATGCAGGTTTCTATCGTCAGTTCATTAAAGACTTCTCCAAAATTGCTAGTCCATTGTGCAAACTATTGGAGAAAGATGCGAAGTTTGACTTTAATGAAGATTGCTTAAAGGCATTCGAATGCCTCAAAGCAAAACTCATTGAAGCCCCTATCATGGTAGCACCAGATTGGTCTCTCCCGTTCGAAGTCATGTGTGATGCTAGTGGTGTAGCCGTTGGAGCTGTGCTTGGTCAAAGAAAGGAGAAATTATTTTATCCTATCTACTACGCGAGTAAGGTCCTAAATGAATCCCAAAGGAACTACACTGTGATAGAACAAGAGCTCCTAGTGGTTGTGTATGCGTTTGAGAAGTTTCGTGCCTATCTATTGGGAACTAAGGTTATCATTCATACAGACCATGCAGCTCTTAGGTATCTAATGACAAAGAAGGATGCAAAACCAAGGTTGATTCGATGGGTATTGCTGCTACAAGAGTTTGATTTCGAAGTCAAAGATAGAAGAGGTTGCGAGAACCAAGTGGCTGATCACCAATCTAGACTCGAGAATGAGCATGTGGCGCAACCTGAAATTCAGATTGATGATGCATTCCCTGACGAAGAGATATTAGCGATGACAATGGAAAAATTACCATGGTATGCCGACTTTGCAAATTTCGTGGTGAGTAATGTAATACCTGCCAATTTATCTTACCACCAAAGGAGGAAGTTTATGCATGACGTACAACACTTCTATTGGGATGAGCCATATTTGTTTCGACGATGTGCGGATGGTATTATTCGACGATGTATATCCCATGTAGAGGTGCCTAATATTTTGGAAGCATGCCATACTTCCCAAGTTGGAGGACATCATGCAGGTAATCGGACAGCAAGAAAGGTGTTGCAAAGTGGTTATTATTGGCCTTCGATATTTAGAGATGCCTATGACTATGTTAGAAGGTGCGACCAATTCCAGCGCCAAGGTGTTATATCGAAACACCATGAGATGCCCATGTCCAAAATTCTTGAGGTAGAACTTTTTGATGTGTGGGGTATTGATTTCATGGGTCCATTCCTGAATTCGTTTGGAATGAAGTACATCTTGGTTGCTGTAGATTATGTTTCAAAATGGGTGGAAGCTGTAGCGTTGGCCGACAATGAAGGGAAGCGTGTTGTATCGTTCTTAAAGAGGAATTTCTTCTCTCGCTTTGAAGTACCTTGTACTATCATAAGTGATGGAGGATCTCACTTTTGCAACAAGCTATTCAAATCAGTTTTGGCCAAGTATGGTGTCAAGCAACATAAGGTAGCTACGCCTTATCATCCCCAAACTAGTGGACAATTAGAAGTTTCCAATCGCGAGATCAAGCAAATCCTTGCAAAGACGGTTAATGTGAATAGGAAGGATTGGTCTAGGAAGCTTGATGATGCACTATGGGCGTACAGGACTGCATTCAAAACACCCATTGGCATGTCTCCTTATCAACTAGTTTATGGGAAGGCTTGTCACTTACCCATCGAGATCGAACATAAGGCATTGTGGGCATTGAAGCAATTGAACTTGAATTGGGATGATGCAATGAATCTGAGGTTGGAGCAGCTGAACGAATTAGATGAGTTCCGTCTCCATGCTTATGAGAGATCGGACCTATACAAGGAGCGGATGAAGAAGTATCATGATCAGCGGATTGTTCGACGAAACTTTCAAAAGGATGATATGGTGCTTATCTTCAACTCTAGATTGAAGTTGTTCCCAGGTAAGTTAAAGTCTAAGTGGTCTAGTCCATACAAAGTTATCCAAGTCTACTCGTCTGGAGTAGTTGAATTGGAAGACAATAATGGTGTTGTCTTCAAGGTGAATGGTCAACGTGTTAAACCTTATATCGTTCCTCTTGACTCGATGAATTATATGGCCATCACTTACCTTGACGTAGTCTAAGTACTCGAGGTAACTATGTCAAGCCACGACAATAAATAAGGCGCTAGATGGGAGGCACCCCATCGTTTATCGTTTATCGTTTATCGTTATTGTCTTTCATTTTTTTGCTTTTGATAAAAGAAAATCCAAAAATAAGAGTCGTGTCACGACCAAAACTAAGGCGCTTGGTGGGAGGCAACCCATCGTACTAATCGTTTTTATTGGTTTTGAGCAAATATAGGTACGAGAAGTATTCAACGAGGAGATTGGTGTCAAATGACGATTTGGAGGTATTGTATGGTAAAGGTGGTAAGCTAGGAATATGGATGCATAAGGCTATGGATTGAGCATTCTCATGCCAAATTAGGCATCGAGGAAGGCTAGGCCTAGGTAAAACTAGGCCACGAACAATGCAAAACCTATACTATAGCCTAAGGTCTCGGAATGTAGTGTGCAAAGGCATAGGCGCCGCCCATGCTTAAGTGTGCTATACACTATGCGCCGCCCATGATATAGCATTAGGTATCAGTATCTCAAATACCATACACTATGCGGCGCATATTCCCCTAAATTCTATACACTATGCGCCGCATATGTCCCTAAATGCACTACACTATGCGCCGCCTATACTATGATTATGCAAAGCACTATGCGCCGCATAGAGGTCATTTTTGTCTCCAAAACCGTTTGTAAATGGGTCAAAACCCGACCCATTCTTTTCCCATATAAAGGGGACTTAGTCTTGAAACATAACCACATTGGAAATTGACCTAAAGGCGCCGCACATCCACCCAAATCATCTCAAAATATTTTTTTTTTGCTCTTCCAATTCACAAGACCATCTCCAAAGGCTTCAATCACGTAAGTACTCTTTTATTCTTCATCTATTTCTCGTAAGTACTATGTTACTATGTCTATTATGAATTGCTACATCTTGAAGGATTATTGGTGATGTTAATGTGTTTGAATTGTTGATACAAAACCATGTGAGTCAACATATACGTTAGGATAATCTTGACTTGTTTCCGACTTGAATTTGGTTTTACTAAGCATTGTTATACTATTTGCGGAATTGCTATGGTTATGACAATTGCTTAAGCTTGATACTTGGATACTTACATGTTCAACTATCTCGTTCATCGGGATAAGACTTATAGTTGCCTACCGACTTAGGAGGTTGTGATTGTTGAAAATAACTATACCATGATGTAACCCCTATGTAGTAGTGTTGTTATACCTAACATGAAAGCAGTGCAATGGCTGCAAGTAGTGATGCATCGCTGATTTTCTTGTCGGAATATAGTTCCTAAAACGTATGTCGACGAAGTTCAAGTAATCGACTACATTCACTTCACTGTTTTGTATTAATGAACCTAAGTGTGGGGTGGTACCCCGACGGCTTGTTTATAGATTGTTTCCTTTGAGTTGATGCTAACATGAATGTTGTTTAAGTCTTAGGAACAATGGCACCTAAAGCGCGACAAGATAAGGCTACCACTTCCCAAAAGGGCTAGAAGAGAGGTCGCAAGGACCAAGGAGAATCATCCTCCATGCAACTACCCCGCCGAATGTTTGGAATAAAATGGGTTCTTAAGGAGGAAGCCAAAGAATGGTACAAGAACAACAAGGAAAGAAAATATGTTCACGTCGACTTGATCAATAAGGACACCCTAGCGAAGAAGGAGCCGCGTATGTTGGCGAAAATAATGGCGTTGAATCTGGATTTCATCTTCCGCGACATGGGAGAATGTAATCTCGATTTGACAAGGGAATTATATGCCAACTGGTCGCCGAAAACCACAGGCAACGAAGTCAAGATTCGGGGCCAAGTGTTACAGCTCAACGCGGATTTGATCAACTCCTTTCTTGGCTTACCTTCGGTCGACCCAGCACCATTCAAAGAGCTGTACAGTAGGCCTCCTTATAGAGCAATACGACACACACTTTGTGTAAGTAGATCCATGGCAAGGTGGGGCAGACACCGAGACACCGGACGACACAACACCTTCCCCTATGCTCCATTGAATAGGGAAGCAAGAATCTGGTTGCGTATTGTCAACTCATGCCTTATTCCTGGGACTCAATACACCAAAATATCAAGAGATAGAGTGTGTTTAGTCTATGCTTTGATGACGAATGTCCCTATCAACTTTGGGGAAATCATTCGCTCTACAATACAGAAGGCCAGACTCCACAAAAGATCCCACTTCACTTTTGGTAATCTGTTGACAGCAATCTTGCGGAAGGAGGATATCGAAGAGGAACCAACTGATCACAAACTCCCACATAACCCGAAGAAGGTTGACCTCACAAAGGTTAAAGATGCTGAAACAACTCATGGTGTCAACCTTACTACTGCGGAGAGACATGCTCGTCATGAGAGTTTCTTCCGTCATCTTTATGGCATGACACGATTTACTATGATGAGTGGTGGACGTGTTCCAACTGCTGCAGAGCTCCAACAGCTGGACCACGACTATCCAATGAACATGCATGCATGGGAGATGTGTGGAGTGGGCGTTTACTTTGAGGAACCTCTAGACGATAATGTGCCGACCGATGATGATCGACGCTTGCCAGACTCCGACGAGGAGGAGAACTCTGACGACGAATCTTATGATGATTCCGACGAAGGGGGTATGACCCCCGACATTGAGGAAGAGTCCGACTGACCATGTTCTTCGTATTTATTTTTCACTGAGGGCAGTGTCCCGTTTAAGTGTGGGGTGGTGGTATCACATGCTATACTTCTCTATCGCATCTATGTTTGTTTACTCTGGTTACTTTGTTTTATTTTTGTGTCGTTTTTATAGTTTTTTTAGGAATAATTTTTTTAGCTTAGCTTCGCATGAAATAATTCCAAGAGGCAACATAAGATTATAACAAGAGTATGTGCTACAATTATGACTATTGAGATGTTTAGGCTCTAATTGTGACTCATTATGTGATATTGTGTGGTTCAATTCCTTCACTTGTTGGGTCAAGAATCTATATTACTTCCAAATAAAGTCGACCATGTGCCTTGAGTGTGTGAGATTAATAGTATATTCTATGTTTGTGGCTGATGCTAGAACTTGCCTGGTATGTATGCAAAGCGAAAATAAGGAGTGTAAGTTTAGGAGATGATTTAGGAATTTCTTTGGCAACCTACATATGTTTACCTTCGTTTTACCTACCCTTGGACATCATCCTAGTTAAACCCTTTTGAGCCTTTAGCCTATTTCTTTGACAACCTTGTATGTAGGCCTAATCCATTTTTTCAAGACCGTTATTTGATCCAAATTCCTAAGTGCTTTAAAGTATAAAGTCATGTGACAATATAAGAGGAAATTGGGTAAGTATGATGCTTTAAATTGTAATGGTGCTTGAATGTGTTATGAAAAAAAAAGTGTTATCATAAGAGGTATGTTGTAAAAAGAAGAAGGAAAAAGAAAGCTGAAAAGTGAGTTATGTTTAAAATTGAAAAGTAAAAGAGGAGAACGAGGGTGGTAGAAAAAAAAAGAAGAAGAAAGGATGAAAGAAAAAAGTGTCAATGATACAATGTGATGTATTAAAGTGCTTAGGAACTTAGTCACTATTTCTGGCCAAAATAGTTGATCCTACCCGTCCCTTAGCCTACATTACAACCATCAAAAGACCTACTTGATCCTAATCTTAACATTCTGACATTTAGTGGAGTATTACACTAAGGGCAAGCCTATGGTCAGCAGTTGCTACATATGAATTCTTTGTGAGAGTGAGAGAAAGGATATTTTGATACCCATGTTTGAAAAATATGCTATACTTGTGAGTGATTATGGGTACTATATTGTGAGACACACATGGTTGATGAGTTTTGGGTAGTGTATATGATTCCTTGTGCCTTAACTTTTGAATATGAGTTGACCACCATCACGAGTCTATTCTAGAGGTTAAACTGTTTCTACTAATGATCGGAAAGCTACTCTTTGTTAATAATTGTTGTGCTTGTCTTGACGAATGTTTTGCGTTGTTGCTGTGAAACCCTAAGTGATGTTTAGAGGGGCATGATATTTTGTTCGAGGACGAACAAAGTTGCAAGTGTGGGGTGTTGATGATAGGCGATATTACGCGCCTGTATCAATATATTTTGCCCATATTTGTGCCATGTTTTGAGAACAAATTATATATTTCATGCACTTTTAGTCCTTTTTCCTGTTAGTGAGCTAACGAACATGATTAGCAAAGTTTCAGGTATAAATGATGCAGAAATCAGCATTTTATGGATTACTTGACGCCAAAGAAAGCTCACGAAGGAAGGAAAGGGAGCTTGAACGCCTAAAGGACCAAAATTGATACATGGAAGAGCTGTCCCGGGCTAAAACAGCATTTCTGAAGACTTTGGGGACTTGCTGTAACTTATTTGGATTAGGATAATAATACATTAACCTAGTACAATTGGGTTAAGTATTTCATTAGTTTATTTGGATTTGGATAATAATACATTAACCTAGTACAATTGGGTTAAGTATTTCATTAGCTTAGTAGGATTTGGTTAAGTATTTCATTAGCTTAGTAGGATTAGGATATGGGTATTATAAATACCCTATCATGCTAGAGATTTTTATACATTCCTCCCTTAGTGGAGAGATACATTCTACTTCTCAATTCCGAATTCTTCCATTAATTCTATTTTTCTTCTTCTATTCATTTATTCTTAATTTCCGCAACAAGAGAATTGTTACTTTGCCTAGAAATTCACGCCTAAACGCCTACCACTTGTGCTACACGAAATTAATCAATCTTGTGGTATAACAACAATGTCAATCGTGATCTCCTTCGCATTCATGGGTAACTAAACTTCTCTGTTGGGGTTATGGAAGCCAACTGAGATACTATCTATTGCTGTGAGTTTGTGAGTTCGTGACACGTATGATGCTTATATCATTATTCTCTTCATCTTAATCTACATTCTTTGTGGTTGCAAACGCAAGAATACGCCAGTATAACATTTAACTTGTTCGAAAGAAAGGTTATTTGTCTGGAAAAGAGATAGTGTCAAGGTAGTAGGGTCCCATCCTAAATTCCCTATTAAACAGTTAGTGCCGTAATTGGATTAACCTCTTGGAGAATTCGTACCGTTAGACACGCTTTAAGCTCGAAAGAGTTAAAGTGAAATAATCCTCTAATAGGTCGAAAGACGCCTGGATTTACCATCGAATACAATTCTCTATAAGCACATGCATGTTGGAATTCTACACACTCATAGTCAATAGAGACGTATAACTCAGGAGGTGGACATAACCCCAACGCCGCAATTCTCATTGTTTACAACTTACGTAACATTCTTCCTCTTTTTACTTTGCTATTTTCAGCTTTTACTTTATTGTTTTGGTTACACATTACAATCCCCCCTTCTTACGAGACTTGCACTAAAAGTCTAGTAATTTTGCTTACTTGTTGGCCAAGCTATTCCCTGTGGGATCGACACCCAACCCAGGTTGGGTTCTATATTTGCTAACGACCGCTTTACACTCCTACGAGAGCTATAGATTGAGCGTTATCAACTAATGACTTGATTGATGGATCGTCACATCACTGACTGACCATCGGACCAACCATCGTAGTAAAGCATGATTGATGAGTTTCTGGTAAGCCACGATGGTCAACCTGGCAGATCGTTGGACACCTGATGGACCATCAGGTCAACCGTTAGTGTAACCATTAGTAAATGGGTCGGGTCGGGTTAACTTTAAGGTCTATTTAAGCATCCTTATCCAACCCAAAGGGTTTTTAAACAGATAAAAGAAGGCGGTTACGTATGTTGCCACACTTTCAAATCCTAAAACTGTTTAACTTCCCCTGAATTCAAAGTATTTGTGATCAATTATCTCCTCTTAGGACTCTTCCTTTTTTTTTCTCTCCTATTTAAACAACACCATATTTTTCTTCCTTTTCTCACAACAACAGTTATCAATCACTAACAAAGGCTTTAAGTTTTCTTTTATTCTAAATTTGCAAGTGAGAAGAGTGAAGTTACTGCACCATCAAGGTATGATCACAACCTTTTACTTTCCTCTTTGAATTGCTAAAAATGGAGTAGTTAGTTGTTGATTATTAAAGAAAATTCCATCTTGTTTTTCTTTGTTCTAAGTGTAATCTTAAAGTCGAACCCTGGTGTGCAATTGTTATAGGTGAAGTCTGCGTAACCCATGTCCTGAAAGTGAGAAAAGTTGTGCTTAAACACTAAATTCATGCCATTAACGTGTTAAGAAGTGAGAATGTACACCAGGCATTCGACGAAATGTCAAAGTGAGTTCTAAAACTAAAAAGGGATGTTGACGGTCATCGTGGCGGACCGTCGGACTTACGAGGGACCATCAAATAGACTATCGTGAATATGCCAAGATTGATGCTCACAGTATAAGCAGCGACGGACGACTTGGTAGATCGTTAGTAACCTGACGGACCACCAGGTCGACCTTAAAAAATCTCTTACACTTAGCACTTACTGGTTAAGGACTGACGGTCAGTCCGGCGGACCGTCGCATCTCCGACGGACCGTCAGACCAACTGTCAAGCCACATTTTCACTGTTTTGACTAGTTTTTAATTACAAACTGATTCTTTGTTTCTTTCTCAGGCAATATGGAAAGAAAGCTTTGATACAAAAATAAACCACTAAAAACGAAATTAAGGACTCAAGACACAAAAATCAGCAACCACAAGACAAAGAAAACAACAAATAGAAACAGGATGAAGAAGAAAATTGCATAAATGTAAAGATAGATAGAGAGACCCTCACTTCCACCAATGAATAGCACTAAAAGGTGTATCAAACCTTCAAAAACATATCACCAATGTAAGATCAAACCTCACTCTTAGGTGAACCAAAGGAATTCACACTTCCTCAATTACACCTTTCTTGTCAATTTGTTAACATAAGTGAAATCCA
This sequence comes from Capsicum baccatum var. pendulum, assembly GCA_030864225.1. Classification (NCBI taxonomy): domain Eukaryota; kingdom Viridiplantae; phylum Streptophyta; class Magnoliopsida; order Solanales; family Solanaceae; genus Capsicum; species Capsicum baccatum. Next base: position 243,848,974 of record CM061559.1, on the reverse strand, counting down.
TCACTTAGCATTAACCCTAATTTCGGATTCTACACTAAATTAAGACTAAGAACTACACTCTAAAGAGTATTCATCAAAGCTAATAGAATGGAAGATAAAATGTCTATTTATACTATTACATAGTAAGTGTCAAAAACACCCTTAATGAGGAAGGGAATTGGGGCACCTCCTAAGTGTTACTTTGGAGTGAAAAATGTCTTCAATGCCCTTCACTTGAGGCGCCTATTAAGGGTATAAGTCCTCCTCCGTTTCTTCTCTTGAACAAGGCTTTAAAATGATCCAAAAAGGACTTCAATTGCTTGCCAATTCTGAAGGTTGAACCTTGGACAATATCTTGTGCTCTTGGTGCTCCTTATGCTTGTATCATCCTCTCTATCTGGAAAGGAATTTGTCCTCAAATTCAGATCTTGAAAAAACAAAGAGAGAGAAAAACAAGCACACAATCCTCTTGGTAAGAGGGTTAGTATTAGTACCACACTTATATCATCAATCCATGGTTGTTCACACTTAACATATACCCACATATCCTTGGTATTCAACATAAAAATCTTAGCATAAAGGATACCAAAAAAGTGAATAGAATCAACATTAAAAGAATATGAGCATGAACCGAAACTACACCTCCCACACCCCACAAGTACACCACGATCAAATGGAAATAGTGGAATAGGGTCTAAACCGAGAGGAGCCATTCCTTTCACTAGTCTATCAAACCATGGGGGTAAATATTTGAAATACAACTAATAATCCTTTTTTATGATCATGAAATACTTACTACAAGCATCACAAAGGACATGGTAAAGAGATACATCAAGGAAAAGGGAATACAATACCTTCCCCACCCCAATAGTATACCGGGATCAAATGGAAGAAATAGACAAGGATCTAAGCCGAGGTTAGCCATTCCTTTTACTAGAGAATCAAACCCACAATCACCCAAGGCATTTCTCACAACTTTGACATACACATGGTCACTATGAACAAGACTAATATCATTGCCTTCATCACACAAGTTCAAAGGACCATACTCATCATCTAGATCAACATTACAAGCATCAATACCTACTTGAGAGATTTCAAGCATATCATTCACATATTCAAGTAGTGAGTTATTCTTAGGAGCACATTAATCATTATACACGACAAGACAACTACCAAGAAAAGAAGCACGTAATTCTACACTATGTAATCCCAAATTCACATCACCTTGGCTACTAATAGCCACATCATAATACTTTAAGCTTAAGGGAGGGTAGAGTGTACCAATTTGTACTAGGGAAGCCCACTTGTTTTTTCAAAATGGAAAAATAGTGTGTGAATACTCTTGTCACTTGGTAATGGAACCTTATTCAAGTTATAAGTACTAGCACTAGATGGACACAAATCGTTCTTATGCAACCTAAAAACACCAAGATGGATCAACTAGTGCTTGCATACTCACAACAAAAGCTTGGTCCTTATGCAACCTAAAAACACCAATAACATCACAAAAGGAATATTCATACACTCCTAAACTAAGCAATTCCAAAACTACTTCACCTTGGCCACTACTAGCCACATCACCACCATTCAAGTTTCTAGGAGTGTAGAGAATAGCCTTGTTACCTTCTAGATCATGGGAAGTGTGTTATTCACTTGATTTTGAATTAGGGCATCCTTCATGATCCACATTACAAGGTAATATGTCAAGGTTTCCCTTTGGACTCACTTCTTCATCACTTATTTCAAAATTGGGACTTTCGGCAAAGGGCTTGAAGGGAACTTCCTTGGGATTCTCCTTGGGGCTTAATGGGTCTTAAACCTGCACATGAGAAGAGAAAATACTAGGCAAAATTCTAGTATTTGGTTTAGTGAATATCAAGGGTCCTCTGTGGACAAGATCCACAATCAAGTGTTCTTTTTCCCTTCCAATTTCACTACATGTGGCTTCCCTTTCCTTTTTCCTTTTTTTTTCACATCCTTCTTGGACCTCAACATCAAGATTCTCTCCATCTTGAGGCTTGGCCTTATTCTCTTCGGATTCTAACTTGTGGAGAAGATTCATTGGATTTTGTGAAGTGTAGGATCTTTGGACCTGAGGTGTTTGGACTTGTGAATGGTAAAGCCTTTGGTAAAGTGAGTTTGGAACTTGGTACTTCAGATTTTGAGGTAGCATTTAAGTACCAAGTCCCTTTTGTTGGACTTGGTTAAATTGTTGGTGTAATGGTCTTTGGACCTCTCGAGTTTGGGGAATTTGGAGCTTGGGTTTTGTGGAGGCTTTGGTGGACAAAGTCTATCAACTCCCTCTTTCATTATAATCACATCACCCTTCATTGATCCCACATAACCTCTCATATCTCCCACATCCATTCTTACTTTTGCCATATCATGAGATAAGGCATCAAATCGAGCCAACAAAACTCCCATAGCATCATTCTCCAAAGGTTGGGATGAAGAACCCTCGAGATCCATGGTCAAATGTACCTAATAAGAAGCAAAAAATAGAAAAGGAAAACCTACAAAACAAGCAAACAAGTTAGTTCAAAAGCCTCACCACACTCACACTCAAATCTTACCTCACACTTGGTCTCACAAGTGTTGAAGACTTGGCAATACTTGGCAAGTGAATTGAGTGGTGAATAAGCCTTGGTCTAGAATCAATTTTTGTTTGATAATACTCAAATAAAATGATGCACGGACTTGAACCAACAAACTACTACGAATTAAAAAATGATAAAAGCATAAAAGAAACATAGACACAAAACAAAGAGCTCTAGACTAATTATCAACCTAGTAGGTAATTACTACTTTGGTAATTAGTGGTAGAATCAACACAAAAGAAACTAGAAACAAAAAAATTGAAACTTATAAATCTAATTTAGAGCTCAATTTGGTTGGTCACCAAAGTGATGATGTGGCAGCTTGTGATTGGACGTCACTTTTTTTCAAAATTTTCAATTCCTAAATTCTTGTCTCGGCCAAACAACACTTAAGGAAGAAGGCAAAAATGCTTTGGGAGGGAAAAATAACAAGTTTGGAGCCTTTTTCAAGCTCCAATTGAATTCAAAAAGATCGTTCCCCCCCCCCCTTGTACTTGGATTTGTACTTGTTTTGTACTTGATTGTTCCCTTTGTCTCTTCTTTCTTTTAGATGAAATTGAATATGCCAAGGAATATTATTTTACAAACGCCAAGTACACTCTCTTTCCACCCCTTTTTGGATCAAACACACTCCTTGAATATTGTTGTTTAACAAGATTTGATGAAGATGGAAGAACAAGATGGATATTTAAGAGTTGACCAAAGTTTGACCTCTAACCAAATGAACCCTAATCTTAAATTTTATTTTAAATCTAGGTTCCTTGGGCCAAGGTGAGTTCAACCAACACAAAATCACTTCAAAATCACATCACAAGTACTAAGCCACATGGATCCACCCATAAAAGCTTCAAATCAGCCCACAGCCATGGTGGATCTAGCTCAAAATCAACCAAATCTTGTTCAAAGAGTAGATCAAGACTCCTTAGGTGATAGGGATCAAGGATATAGCACTTGAAACCTAAAAAAACAACACAAAAACGTGTAGATATAACTTCTAAAATGTTTTCCAAACACAAAAATGTGAAACACCTAATTTTTTTTTTATTTTCTTGACTCGAAACTCTTTTTTGTGGAGATTTTCTTAGATCCAACACTTAGAGTTGTGGGAACAATTCTAATACATGGATCTGATACCAAATGATACAAAAATAAACCACTAAAAATGAAATTAAGGACTCAAGACACAAGACAAAGAAAACTACACATAGAAAGGGGATGAAGAAGAAGATTGCATAAATGTAAAGATAGATAGAGAGACCCTCACTTCCACCAATGAATAGAACTAGAAGGTGTATCAAACCTTCAAACACACATCACCAATGTAAGATCAAACCTCACTCTTACGTGAACCAAAGGAATTCATACTCCCTTAATTACACCTTTCTTGCCAATTTGTCAACACAAGTGAAATCCATTACTTAGCATTAACCCTAGTTTCGGATTCTAAACTAAACTAAGACTAAGAACTAAACTCTAAATAGTAATCTTTCAATATTCATCAAAGCTAATGATAATGGAAGATAAAATGTCTATTTATACTATTACATAGTAAATATCAAAAACACCCTTAATAAGGGAGGGAATTGAGGTGCCTCTTGATTGTTACTTTAGAGTGAAAAATGTCTTCAATACCCTTCACTTGAGGCACCTATTGAGGGTATAAGTCCTCCTCCTTTTCTTCTCTTGAACAAGGATTCAAAATGCTCCAAAAAGGACTTCAATTGCTTGCCAATTCTGAAGCTTGAACCTTGAACAATAACTTATGCTCTTGGTGATCCTCATGTTTGTATCAAGTTTCCCACAACCAGGGGTTGTGGCAGAGCCCGAAGGGGTAGAGGCGAGCCATCAAGGAGTAAGAAGGCATCTACCTTTAATACTCAACAGTGAGACAGGGCAACCCACATACTCTCACAGTCTAAAAATGAGAGTGAAAGCAGCACTAGTAGCACTAGTTCAAGCCCCAATGAGAAAAGGATCAATATATCTAACCCCAACCCTGTTGAGGCAAAAAATAGCCTTATTGAGATGGATACTGAGGAGGTAAATATGATTAAAAGCAAAGACCCTCAAATGAGAAAGGCACTTAGATGGAAAATCAATCAAGGAACAAATTCCTTGATGGACTAAAAACGACAGCAAGTAGGCCAATTAAGAGGCCAATAGCTGAAGAATACCAAATAGTGGCGAATGAGTTGCATGAATATCTAGAGCTGGAGATGAGCAAGCCCCTCGGTTCATATCAACTGAATCTCATGAGGGAGTTTTTTGCCAATTATTTGGCATTAGAAGAGAAGGATTATCCAAAGGGATCGAAGATTTCAGATTTTCCCAACAGGGAATTGGTACCGGTGAGAGGAGTTAACATTGATATATCAGCTCAAACGATCAACAGGATGTTGTTTGGGCCTGGCTATAAAGTACCAGCTGCTATTCCTGACCTTGAGTATAATCTGAGATCTGCATCCACTCAAAGGTTGTGGTTATCTGGACTACTTATTGATGATGGCAACCCTATTTGGGCAATCAACCTACGAGAGCGCATTACTAAGTCCTGTAATAGCTTCTAGGATAAATTCTAGTGGGCTATTATTCGATTGAGATTGATGCCAACAGGAGGTGATGCCAATTTGGATAGTCACAGGGTTGTGTTAGTGGCTAGTTGATTGCAGGGCTAAAAATCGACTTCAACTAAATTATTGTTGATGAAATATTTATGAGGGCACACAAAGTGGCAAGCACACTACCGTTCTCGTGTTTAATCATAGAGTCATGCAGGCAAGCCAATGCACCTTTGATTCGAGGAGTAGATAATAAAGTTTGGGCTACACATAGGTAGGACATTGAGAAGTCAAAAGATTACTCAAAGTTTGAGATATGCATCACTAAACCTCTGGCCTACCAGACACAGACAGCACTAGCCCCCGATACTTCAAAAATTCCTACAGGTATATTATTGCCTATCACCACTTATGTGCCGCCTGATTATATGCCACCTAGTACATCTGCAGGGTCAGAATCTATGCTGCCAATGGGTGGGATAGATTATTTGGAGTACAGGTTGACTCAAAAAAAAAATTCCAAGAGTGTTAAGCAGCAGAAGAAGTTTAAGAAGCTGTTGGATACATGGGCTTCACAATTTAAGCCTTTTTTTATCAAATTATGGCTGAGGCAATCCATCCATTCCAAGGTATTCAAATTAGGATAGATCACATGGAAGAACGTATCAGAAAAAGGTTGGATGCACTGTCCATTCTAAATCTTACTAAATTCATGGTAGAATTTAAACAAGCACAGGCGGACATAGTAGAGTTGAAGAACAAGCAGCCATAATAGCCCATTTTTAACCCTACTCTAGTGATAAGTTATGAAGATGAAGGTATTGTTGATCTGATGGGGAAGCCGTTGAAATACAAAGGCAAGAACGTAGATAAAAGTACAGATCAAAGTGTGGATAGAAAAGCTACCCGACGAAGAAGGCAAGAGGCAATGACATAGGAAGAGAGAAAAAAGTATGATATGAGGAAAGCTCGAAAAAGATCAAGGAAAGATGAAAAAAACAAAAGAAGAGGATTGCAAATAAAGATGCAGGTGTGTTTACCAGTTTTTCCCCAGCTAGGGGTCCCATTTCAGACCCAGTTCGAGATATGATACTTCCGATTCCAGAGGATGAGATTATGAGTACCCCTACCACCATAGGGGTCAATGTTGTTGTAGATGAGGACACTAGTGCCTCAACACATTTCACAAAAGCCTCAGATAAATAAGAGGCTTTACAAGTATTTCCCTCCTCTGTACTCTACTTATATGCATTGAGGACAACACATTTATTTTCTGTGGGGGTGGGTGTACTTGTACCATGGGGATTTTATTGTCGATGTAATTTTTCTCCCGTGTGCTATCTAATTGAATTGGCATGTTTAGGATTGCATTTTCTTTTCTTAGGTTGTGATGTAAATATCTGTTTGTTAATGTTTATTTATGAAGTGTCTTTTCTTTTAGCATCTCTTTGTACATATGGATGATAAATGGCTATGGCATAAAACTCTGAGCATATTTGTATGGCTATTTCTCCTTTTCACTTAGTGTATGTTGAACAATCATTAGTGATTCTGTAATTGGCACTAACTTGTAAAATATGCATGATCATGTGATGAAAATCCCAAGAGTAGTAGAATAAGTTTCACTTAGTTTCCTGTGTGTGCGATTATTGTTAGTTCTTGCATAGTGTAACACCTAGAACTTGACTGGTTCATTGATGTTGTTTTGTGGTTGAGTCAATAAGATAGGATAGTAGGACTCTTTTTACTTTCAGTCCACTTAGCCAAAATAACTAACCTCACCAAAAAGAATTTTCCATTTTTGAACCCTTTTTGAGCTTGTGTTAGTTTTCTTCATTCCCAATAACTCTAATTAACTCTCTTTAGTTTGTTAACACCTAACTCTAGCCCTAGTCCAATATTGGACATTGTTCACCTTAACTTAGGCAAAGCACCTAAGTTGAGGGTGGCTATTGTCAAGATGTTAGCCATTTAACGAAAAGTTGGTTTAGAGCTTAATTTAAGTATTTGGCTCTGATCTATTTAAGATATTATGCACCTTAACTGACTGCATCAGCATAAGTTGAGGGGTGGCTGATGCTTATAAAAAAAATAGGGAATATGGTAAAGTGTGAGTGAATAATAGAGATTGTAAGTGAGCTGGTAAAGCAGTAGCCTTGGTGAGTAAAATTCAAGGGCAAAGAGAGCTAAGTCTGAATGTTGAGTCACTTTTCCCAAAAATTTGTCCTCACCTAGCCTGGAGCCTCATTACAAACCTGAAAAAGACTTGTTTGATCTTTATGAATCAACCATCGGGAAGTAGTAGATGATAAGGGCAAGCCTATGTCCATGTATTTTATGCTTGTAACTTTTTTATGGAGTGTGAGAGTCTTGAATTTTTTTCCACAAGATATAATGAGTGGTGGACTTCATTGACTGTGAGGGCAACTTGAGTTACACTTAGTTTTCTTGATCTCTGTAGGATATTATGTCCATGTTTGTGTATGTGTGCTAAATTTAAAATAATGTAGGTCATAGATCCTGATATGTTAAGCCCATATAAGTGGGATGACAAGTGAATGGTTGTGTCAAATCTAGTTCAGTAGTTGATTTCCTATCATTGTATTGTTTATGTATGCAATTTGGTGCTGAGTTGCTTGAAGACAAGCAATTGTCTTAAGTTGAGGGTGCATTTTATAGTTTTCTCAAGGGATATTATATGTTTTCAAGAAACTGATGTTGTATTTAATACTGGATTTTAGTGTTTTTAGGTTAAGGAGTTAAATGAAGAAGAAACTTAGAAAAATAGCAGAAAAATGCAACTGAAGATCAAACTGGCAGACCGTCAGCCATGTGATGGGCCGTCAGGGTAACCATTAGAGTAAAATAGAAGAAAGAAGCTGAGTGACCCCTGTGACGGTCCAAGTGGTGGACCATCAAACATGCAATGAACCGCCAACTTGGCCGTCAAGTTGAAATAAAACATAGAGTTTTCAAAGATCAAGCGATGGTCCATGCGATGGTCCACCAACATGACCGTCAACCCAGAACCAGAACATTGTACTTTGAGACCATCAGCGACAGTCCAAGCGATGGACCGCCAGGCCATCAATGAGCCGCGAGATAACCATTAACTTGGATGTGGCTTTTTTGAGTTTAAATTTTAAATCCTCTGTACCTGGGAATATATAAATACCCATTTTAGGTTTTATTTAGGTATCCTTTATCATATTTCCATCTTTAAAACTTATTGTAATGTAGTTTTCTTTGAGATTCAAGCTAGAAGTGTGGATCTAACCATTTTTGTTCTCATTGCTATTGAAGATTCAAGAACAATTCTTGTGGTTTTTATTTAAGAACAATTCTTGTGATTTTGTAAGTAAATTCTAAACTTATTTATGAATAACATAATGATTCTTTATTCTTCTTCTATTAAGATGTGTGGCTAAGCTCCCATAACTAGGGTTATGGGAGGTTTGATATGAATAGTTGATTGGGGTTGTTAAAGCGCTTGATTTCCAAGGTTAATTGAAGTTGTATAAACCCTTCTTCATACTAATGACCTTTCTTGGTTGCAAACTTGAAGGGTGAGCCCAAAAACATCACTTGTTCGAATAGAAAGGTGTATGTTGGGAAAAGAAGGGGTTTACATGGAATCTAAGGGCTTTAGCCTTTGGGTTAAGGATTGATGCTTTAACAAGATCAACCTAAGTGAGAGAAAAGTTGAATAAATTAAGTATCCTTTAAGTTTGAGAGAATTAAAGGATAATATACCCATTTAGGTTGAGATACAACTAGTAAATTATAGAATTCAACAACTCTTACAATTGAAGTTATTAATTGGAAATTCAAGATAATTCACAACCCTAGCTACTTAAACATCTCGGTAACCATAACTCTAGTTTTTCATCTTTCGCTGAGTTACTGTTTGCAATAAGAATTACTAGCTGGAACACTATCTGTTAAAATATTGAGATACAATTCACAAATCAAAACCCCCTTTAATCCGTAACCTTTGATCAACAGTCTAGTAACAACCACAATACTTAGTGAACACAGTATTCCTTTTGGGATTCGAACCTAACCTTAGTTGGGTTCTATATTTGACAGTGGCCGCTTACACTTTCTAACAAGAGTTGTAATTTGGGCGTATCAAACACCAACTAGAACGATGAGGTATTACAAAAACATTACATACAACTACAACAAACTTTTTCTGACATATATATACATTATTAAACATTCTGATACATAAATATACACACATAAATAAGATAACTATCAATCTCTATTATTATTTGTCAATTGGATTTTTTACTGAGGGTCGAATTTCTGGAAAACACTAACTCATTTATGTTGTATTTTGAGCAGCATGTAGATGTTATATTCTACTATCTTCGAAGAAACTAAAGCAACAAAAGAATCTAGAATACAGATATACCATCATAAATTGTTTGTTCAAAACATACATTGATGTCGTATACAAATAATATTTTAATGATACAGCAGATGATTCTCTCTGAATTCAAGATGATTATAAAAGTTTGTGTCTTGTTGCAAGCTATGAAGATTCATTGATAAATATCATAAAAGGGTTCAACATACCTGTTACTTTGCCTTGGCACTTGGCCGATGATGTATACGTCTCTATAAACTATGACGGAAATTTTTACTGGGTACTGGCTGTGATATCTCTAAAGAAAATATGTATCGGGGTGTGTGACTCAATATTGTCATTGTGTCATAGAGAGCCATCATATGAGATCCTCAAGTTGTCTGTGATGCTGCCAACATACCTTTGTGACAGTGGATTTCTGGAAAACACTGAATAAATGGTATGGTCAAGTCTCGAAGCATACACAGATAAGATGAGTTAAGCCATGGGGGCTATGAACCAAAGTCCATTTGATGTTGAACACGTAGAAGATATTACACAACAAGTTAGTGGAAGTTTGTAAGTATCTCTTCACGATTTTATATATGTAGAAAGAGTTCAATGCATTTCTATTATTGAAAATTTCCTAACTATACATAATTTAAGCTGATACATTATTATATAGTTATTGTCCATGTGAATATGTTCTGATACAACACAAATACCCATGTGATTTAGCTTCTAACTAAATGATTACTTATGTTTAGGGACTGTGGAGTTTTTGTGGCAGCTTATGCTAAATTTCTTAGCGATTGAATAGATTCCCTCATTAAATGTTGATGCAGAATATCATCGGAATAGATATGCTACACTCTTATGGAACTATGGAGTAAAGCAGGCTCGAAAAATTTATTCTAATGACCATGACAATCCACCAAGGTCACTTCCATTTTATGTCCCTCCAGTTGATAATTCTACTATTGTATCCATAGAGTAGACACTAAGTTGTTGCATAGCTATGTTCTGAACAGTGTTTTTGTTACAATCTTATTGGCTTCTATTATTGTAATTTTAGATACTAAGTTTAATAGTGTTGTTTCTTGTTGCAGAAAATTATCATCAACTTATTGGATTAATTAAAACTTGTGATATATTATTATCAATATTTATTTTCATATTGTTCGACATATGCAAATCTATTTATTATATATATAAAAATTGTTGACAAGTAATTCAAAATGTCCCAGTTCAAAGTTGGAACTAATTTAAAGCTACTTAGTTTGTATTATAAATACAAAAAAAAAATTCACATATAGTTTTCATAGTAAATATTCATGTATCATATATGTGACGCCCCGAGTCTGCATCCCTGATATCACACGGTGCTTGCGACACCGAAGGACCACAAGCTAATCCATGACTGGCACCTGCTGTGAGAACTATATAATATGACTGAAATAAATGCGACAATTAGGTTGAATTCGCCATAAGGTTCGTAACTAAAAGCAAATACTGAATACTAATAAATGAATACTGAAAACTGAACATCTGTCTAAAATAATATAACCTGAAAACCTCTAACTATCTAAATATAGAGTTGACGGGACAATTCCCCAACGAACACCATCTATGGAATATGATGAACTATTGAAATACTAAAATGATAACTCTGTCCTCAAACTATGAGGACTCACCACTAAATCTGGTGCTGATAATCTGGGTTGCTAAGTATGTTTAGGAGCCCGTGCGTCTGAACCTATGATATAAGACATCATAGCACAAAAGAAAAGGTATGTGTCGGTACTTTGAATGTACTAGTGTGCTAAATAAGGTAGGCTAATATGTAAGGGTTCATATGCATGAACAATAAATGAATGAGTAACATGAATATAACTGAATAAGAGTACATGAATATTTGAAACTGTTGTAATTACTGATTATGCAATGCTTTGCATGTAACTATGTATATTGTAACTAAGATCATACTACCACTGGATACTGGGTTCTGATAATAGAATAACTAGTATTTGAGTTTACTGATAACTGAGTGACTGTTTCTGATAGTCCTAATTTTTTAGAACTAAACTAAGTTCTGCACTAAGCTAGGTTATTGTGTCTTATAGTCCTGATTCTGTAAACTGGACAGAGTTCTATATTAAGACTAAAACTGAAACTGTGGGAGTGTTGATTTAACCGGCATACCTCGATTATGAATTGATTTAGGGTCCAACCTGTGACCCTAGTTGGAAGGGCGTTAGCACCTAGCCAAGGAATACTAACAATGGCTATGAGTTAACTCTTTCTGATAGGAAGACATTTCGTCAACCCTCGCTGGCAGAAAAACTCGTACGAGATATAGCAACCTTAGTCTGGAAGGAAGATATCTCAACTTACACTGGCTACGTAGTTCTGTAATACAGGGATTGCTACTAAGGGTCAAACCCTCTATTGGCAAAAATGCCCCCATCCCCGGGTTCTCTCGGTGCTGATTCCTACTCCCAAATGAATAGACACTGAACTGATTTCTAGACTGTGCTAGGCTTGACTGAATTATTACTGATCGTGTTGTCTAACCACACTGAACTGAGTTCACTGGATTCTGTTAACTGACTAAATACACTGAGTTTTGTAACTAACTGAGTACGACTGTACGTGACATCACTGAGATTATTCTGAAAATACTGTAAATCTAGGTAAATAGATAGATTGTCGGGTATTAAACACCCCAGGACTCGATTGAATAAATTGTAAAACATAGCACAATCTTAAAAGTATAATAACTAGACACTTTGCCACAATTCATCCATTCAGGCATTTTATCAAACACTTGCATGATATAAACTTGTAAACATACTAGCATGTCATGAATTCACTACTCGACTAACATAAACATTTTATCCAACACTTAGGAAGCATAATCTATGTACATAGTAGTGAACAATATGTAGGCATCATGGTTACCAATCCCAACATACAAATTCAAGGGGGGTTTTGACATGAATCCACATAATATTTCACACATGTAAATTAATTTAAATGAACTTGAAATAAATCATAGATTAGAAACCTCAAATAACATCATAATCATGAATACAAACAAATTCAACATGAAATTCATAAAAGCAATCAACTTACAGTTTAAAAGGGGTTCTTGTACTCCAAGAGTGGAAGGAAACTCTTGGATGAACACCTAACTTACCTTGATTATGAATTCTCTGAAAATTGTGGTGAATTTTTTAGGACTTGAATCTTGAATTTGATGTGTTGGGGTTTGTTCAAGAGAAGATTTTGTGAGTAATGAGTGAATTTTGCCTTTAAAAAGGCTTAATCTCGTGTTTTAGGGCTGACTAAAAGTGGAAAAAAATTGACTTATTTACCCCTCTAGACGCGGAGTTAAAAGAGCAAAAATTATGCCCAGTGATGTGTAGACCGATGAACCGTATCAATGGAATCAATGCGATGACCAACGTACCGCATCGAGTTTGCATTGGTTCAATGGAATTGCACTGAAAGCTGGGGAAAATTATCCGTAGGCACGATGGGTAATGCGACGCATCGAGATTGCGTCGACCCACTATTATGGACACCCAAAAATGATTCAAATGAGGTTTGAAAAATTCAAAACTCACATGAAGTGACCTATTTACACACCTAATCATGACTCGATCCAAGGATCGACATTTTAAGATCATAAGGATCATAAAATAAGATCACCAAATTATGAAGGGTAAAGTAATTCTAAGTATAAACACTTATTTGAAATTTCTAAGTCTAAGACCTCTTATGTAATGACCTGATTATCTAAACCGGAATGCTACACGGTGCTCATGACCCCGAAGGACCATAAGATAACCTATGACTAATATCTGTACATGTACACTCCATAATATGACATGAAAATATGGAAACATGCACTGAGAGGTCGTAAGGTTCAATACTGAACATAACTGAATAATAACAATAACGTCTGACATAGAGTGGTATCTCGATACCAAAACAAAACTGAAATACTGAAGTCTAAAAAACATGAAGAATACTGTAGTCATCTGAAAGCCTCTAACTGTCTGACTAAGGAGTTGATGGGACATATCCCCAACTAACTCTGTCAACTAAAAATTAAACTGATATGATAAAATAAGATCACATCCTTAGAGAATAAGGACTCACTGCTAACACTCTAAACCCTGGAATGCTACTGCTGCTGCTGATCTAGGAGTCGGATCTCTAAAACTATGGTGTAACATAAAAAAAAACACCATAGCGCGAATGTGTAGTACAAAAGAATATACTGAGTATATGTGTGAGATAGGCTGAATACATGGGGCTTACATACATTAATGATAATAACTGACTGACCAATATGAACGTGAGAGTGCATACATGAATCCATAGTAACTGAGATCGTAAGAACATGATAACTGAATCTATATACTGATGACATAAATTTACTTATATCTAGCATGACTGATACTGGAGTTCCAATAACTGAAATAACTGATAACATGAGTGACTATGTCTGACAGTCCTAAATCGGATGAATCTATCTGAGTTTCATACTGTAACTGAGTTGACTGTATCTGACAGTCTTGGAATCTGAAGAACTATCTAAGTTCTTTTACTGAAACTATGGGAATAGTTATTTAACCAACATTCCCCAAATGTGCTAGAACAGCTGAGTTGGGGTCCATCTGTGCCCTGATTGGAAGGGTGTCAATACCGCACCACTGGTAAGGACAACTGTGGGTACCCTCATTTGACAGTGTCCCCAAAATAAAATGGTGGGCCCCTCATCTGACAATGCTTATTCACCTCATCAAACCTCATCTAACAGTGTTGATGTCTAAACCTATGCTAGCAATATAGTTCTGGAATGCAAGGATGACTACTAAGAATCACACCCTCATCTGACAGTCTGTGTTCCCACTCTTGGGTTCACTCGGTGCTAATTTCTACTCCCATCTGAAGAGACTAAACATTATTGAATGGCTGTACATAGACTGAGTTTATTGAATTCCATTGATTGATGAAATACTATTGATATCTGATAACTAACTGAGTTCATGAGATTACTGATCTTACTGAGTTCATGAGATTTCTGAGTTTCCTGAGTCACATGACTAGTTGACTTCTATGGAACATGTCTTAACTGAGAGTATCATGAAAACATGACATGGCTCTAGGCACACAACTATATTTTTTGGGTACAAGTACCCCCAGGACTCGATAGAAGGAAACTGATAAGGCATGATATTCCTGAATACATGACCAACACCAACCCATAATACTTCTTAATCATAGGAATAGAGTTCATAATTCATAATGCCATAAATAAAGGATTTCATGCTTCACATGGTTATCATAGTCTTGATCATGGAAGGGGATGCATATAACATGTACATACTTGTATGATTTCAATATCATGAATGTTGCATAACACAACAGTCAATACACAACAAGATAATGGAAATTATGTTGCATCATAAGGGATTAGCATGGACTTGTCATTTAGATACTATTGAGTCATAAGGAATATGATTCTATTATTCTAGGCATTTTATCAAACACCTTACATGCACACTTTATAGCATAGGTGAAATCATCAATTTAAGAATCTAAAACTACCCAAACTCATAGGTTTTCAATCAACAAACTCACATACTTCATGGAAATTCATCAAGACACCATCTTGAAACATAAATAACAACTATCAACATGAACATGATCAAATCACAACAAACAAATCATAATAGGTTATTTAAAACATGATTCTTGGACTCCACAAATGAAAGGGATTTGTGGATGAATACTACACATACCTTAGTTTGTGATTTCATGAAGATTGACGAAGACATTCTTGAAATTTGACGATGAATTTTCTTGGAATTAAACCTTCTATGAAAACCCTAGGGCTTGTTGTTGAGAGTTTTTTAGAGTAATTGAGTATAAGTTGTTGAATTATGGCCAAATCTCATATTATAAGGCTTATATTGGGTGGGGAAATTGACCCTTTTAACCCTAGGACACGTCTTTAATTTTTGAGAAAATTTCCTAATTTTCATCCTTGGCGCGATGCTCCACTATCGCGCTAAGTCACTGGAAAGTGACAAATGGGAAATTGCACGGGGGCACGACGCGGAGCTATCGCGTGGCCACCTTGTCTGCGACCTGGAAGTTTGGCGCGATGCGCCACTATCGTGGAGCAACACTGGAAATTGAAAATTGTCATTTGAGCTATCTCCACGATGTGCTGGAGGCTCAGGTGATACGATGTCTCACTAAAAAGGCTCTAACTTTTCGCCCGGGTGTCGGATTTTGGAAAATTTTATATCGATGGAAATCTTATTGAATTTTCCACATGAAAAAATATGAAAATCTTGAAAATTACTCATGTAATAATCATCATTCACTTTAGAAGATAATACTAGGCATTCTTGGGATAAAATTAGCTAGGTAGAAAATTCAGGGTATTACAATATCTCCCCCTTGAGAACATTCATCCTCGAATGAGACTGGCTGAGAGGGGGAACAATAAGCTGAACATGAACTGAACATGGATAACTAGAACATGATCTCATGACTGACAAGCTGAACATAACATACTGAACATGCATATCTGATGCATGTGTAACTTATTGATGAATGCATAACTGAGTGTCCTGAGGAACTAAATTTTCTCTCAATGAGAATGCATGTCTGATGCATAATTATATAACTAAGCTGGTATATGAATGCATGAATAAATATGCAATGGCACTTGATACCAAGTTTATACTGGGAACATGAACATAAAACTGAATACCAAGTGCGTGATGAACACTGATCACGAAACTGAGTAAGCTTAAGGAGAACTGTCACCTTGAGCTTGATTTGAGTTGGCTGAGAAGAGGTGAGGATACTTGGTATGCATGTATTCTTATGCTTCGCAAGTATCTCCCTCAACGAACTGATTTTTCCAAAGAACTTTGACTAGAGGGACTTCTTTGTTCCTCAGTCTACGAGTCTGATAATCTAGGATTTTGACTGGAATCTCTTCATAAGAGAGGTTGTTCTGAACAACAATACTCTAAATAGGTACTACAACTGATGGGTCACCTAAGCACTTCTTAGAGACATGAAAGACTGGATGAACTAAGGCTAGATCTGAAGGCAAATCGAGCTCATAAGCTACCTTGCCGAAGCGACTGAGAATCTTGAAGGGGCCAACATATTGGGGACTGAGCTTTCCCTTCTTACCGAACCTTTTCACTCCCTTCATGGGAGAGATATTGAGGTAGTAATGATCATTAATCTCAAACTCGAGATCTTTTCTACGCACATCTGCATAAGACTTTTGTTGTCTCTGAGCAGCCCGGAGTCTTTCTTTGATCAACTAGACTTTCTCTAAGGCATCAAACACTAAGTCAGGACCTATGACTGAGGCCTCACTAACTTCGAACCAACCGATTGGAGATCTACATCTCCTACCATAGAGAGCTTCGAATGAAGCCATCTGAATACTGAAATGATAGCTATTGTTGTATGCAAACTCAATCAAAGGCAAATGGTCATCCCAACTACCCTTGAAATCAATTACACACGCCCTTAGCAGATATTCTAAAGTCTGAATGGTCCTTTCTTCCTGACCATCTGTCTAAGGATGAAAAGTTGTACTGAGATGAACTTGGGTACTAAGACCCTTTTGGAATGCTTTCCAGAAGTAAGAGGTGAACTGGGTACCTCTATCTGAGATGATAGATAATAGAACACCGTGTAATCTGACCAACTCTGTAATATAGAGTTTGGCATAATCCTCGGCTGAATAAGAGGTATGAACTAGAAGGAAATGAGCTGACTTGGTCATTCAGTCTACTATGACCCAAACTGAATCATGCTGATGATGAGTTCAAGAAAAACCCATCACGAAGTCCATGTTCACTTCTTCCCACTATCAAGTAGGAATAGTGAACTCCTGTATGGAACCACTAGGCTTCTGATGCTCTATCTTAACTTGCTGACATGTATAGCACTTAGCCACAAACTCAGCAACATCTATCTTCATCCCACTCCACCAATAGATCTCCCGTAAGTCGTGGTACATCTTAGTATCCCCTAGATGAATAGAGTATCGTGCACCATGCGCTTCTTCAAGAATTCGCTATCTCAAGTCATCTACACCTGGAACACACAGACTACTCTGACAATGAAGAACACCATCTCCCCCTTGGGAGAAAACCTCTACTTTTTGATTCTAAACTGACTCTCTTAGCTTGACAAGGCTAGGATCCCTATCTTGCTTTTCTTTTACCTCAGAAACTAGAGATGATTTTGAACTACTCTGAACATATACACCACCCTCTGAAGAATCGACTAAGCAAATGCCTAGTCTGGCAAGCTGGTGAACTTTCTAAACTAACTCCTTCTTACTGTCCTCAACATGAGAAACACTACCCATGGACAGTCTACTGAGTGCATCGGCCACTATATTAGCCTTGCCCGAATGATAAAGGATGCTCATGTCATAATCTTTCAAGAGCTCTAACCACCTTCTCAGACAAAGATTGAGATCTTTCTGAGAAAAGACATACTGAAGACTCTTATGATCTGTGAAGACATCTACATAAACTCTATAGAGATAATGCCTCCAAATCTTCAAGGAAAATACTATGGCTGCTAACTCAAGATCATGAATAAGATAATTCTTCTCATGGGGCTTTAACTGTGTAGAGGTGTAGGCTATGACCTTACCATGCTGCATGAGGACTAAACCCAAACCTACTCTAGATGCATCACAATATACTATGAACCCATCTGAACCATCTGGAAGAGCTAGAACTAGAGCTGAGGTAAGTCGAGTCTTCAGTTCCTGAAAACTCTTCTCGCAAGGATCTGACCATTGGAACTTGACTTTTTTCTGAGTCAATCTGGACATAGGGGATGCAATAGATGAAAATCCTTTAATAAATCATCTGTAATAGCTAACCAAGCCTAAGAAACTCCAAAAATTTGATAGAAAGATAGAGCGAGGCCAATTTCTTACAGCTTCGGTCTTCTGAGGATCTACTCTAATTCCATCACCAGAAATGATATGATCAAGGAATTCTACTGACCTTATCC
Organism: Capsicum baccatum var. pendulum; assembly: GCA_030864225.1. NCBI lineage: Eukaryota > Viridiplantae > Streptophyta > Magnoliopsida > Solanales > Solanaceae > Capsicum > Capsicum baccatum. The sequence continues at coordinate 243,830,390 of CM061559.1, read as the reverse complement.
AAAATTTGCACTTACTGAATTTAGTGAATAGCTGATGATCTCTGAGAGTCTGAAGTACTATTCTGAGATGGTCTGCATGATCGCGCTCTGTGAGGGAATAGACCAGAATATCATCTATAAAGACTATGACGAACATGTCCAAGTACTATTTGAACACACGGTTCATCAAGTTCATAAAATCTGTTGGGGTATTGGTAAGACCAAACGACATGACTAGAAATTTGAAGTGACCATACCGAGTATGAAAAGCTGTCTTTGGAATGTCACATTCTCTAACTCTGAGCTGATGGTAGCCTTATCTGAGGTCTACATTAGAGAAATAACTAGCACCCTGAAGTTGGTCAAAAAATTCATCGATTCTAGGAAGAGGATACTTGTTCTTGACTGTGACTTTATTAAGTTGACGGTAATCAATACACATTCTAAGAGAACCATCTTTCTTTTGCATGAATAACACTGGTACGCCCCACAGGGAAATTCTGGGTCTGATGAATCCCTTATCTAAGAGATCCTTCAACTATTTTTTTTAGCTCCTGTAGTTCTACTGGTGCCATTCTGTATGGCAGAATAGAGATAGACTGAGTACCTAGAAGAAGGTCTAGGCCAAAGTATATTTCCCTTTCGGGAAGAATGCCTGGAAGATCTTCGGGAAAGACATCTGAATACTCATTAACCACTAGAACTGCTTTAAGACAGGGAGATTTAGAACTAGAGTCCTTAACATGCACGAGATGATAAACACACCCTTTAGATAATATTTTCCCTGGCCGAAGGTAGGAAACAATCTGACCTCTGAACACTGAAGTATTACCCTTTCACTCTAGGATGGGTTTATTCAGAAACTGAAACTGAACTATTTTATTTCTGTAGTCGACTGTGGCATAGCAGGAATAAAGCTAATCCATGCTGAGAATGACATCAAAATCAGCATCTCTAAGTTGCAGAATGGTTTTGCTGACCCTGATAACCCGACTGGGATAATCTCTGACTTTGTGGCCTGGATTGCCACAACTGAAATAGACATCGCTACCAGCTCTGCAAGCACCCTTAGGGTTTTTACCACAAGTCTGACATAGGGGATTAGTTCGGTATTGCTGACACTGCCCTGAGACTTAGAGTCTGGCGCTCTATCTTTGTTACCCTCTCTGAACTTAGGAACTGGAGTACTGGCTATAGAAAGAGATGGAACTAATGACTTAGGATGAAACTGGGAATGGTTTCCTCCTTTTGATTTAGGCTGTCTAAAATTGAAGCTACTTGTCCTAGATTTCTTATTTTGTAAAGTCATGTCACTATTAAGTATGGTAGATCTCCCCTCATTAACCATGCTATCATTTACCCCTGAAGCAAACTTGCTTATCTTAGCTCTGTTGTCTGTAACCACACGAGGGGTATATCTGGCTAATTAAGTAAACCTGAGAGAATACTCTTTCACCGTCATATTGCCCTGCCTGAGGTTAATGAACTCTAGAACCTTTGCCTCCCTCAGCTCCTGGGGAAAGAATCTGTCCAAGAAAGTCGTGACAAACTCCTCACATTCTATAGGACCTGCACCATCTACTCTTTTGGACTTCCACTGCTTATACCAAGTATAAGCCACATCTTGCAACTAGTATGCGGCTAACTCAGCACTCTCAACAGTAGTTAACCCCATAATATTTGTCACCTTCTGGACCTGATCAATGAATTCTTAAGGGTATTCATCTACCTTAGACCCAAGGAATTTTGGAGGATTCATTCGGGTGAAGTCACGAATCCTAGATGCGGCTAAGTTGGCCATTGGGTTGGCCGGAATAATTGCTAACTGCTCATTATGGGCAGCTACTGACTGAGCAAGAGTGGTAAATACGGTTCTGAATTCCGCATTAGAAATATACTCACCCAAAGGATCTTTGGGCTGAGGAGCTGACTAGTTTCTTCTCTTTGGAGGCATGTTCTAAAATCAAGAGGAGGAACAGATTAGACTGAGAGATTGACTTGTGAATATGCTCACAAGTATGACATGAATAATGAAAGAAGGGAAACTGTTTCTTAAAACATCTCATAACCTCCTATAAATAAATGTGACGCACAACACATCCATGTACAAGACTTACTAGATATGGCTTTCAGACTTCCTAGGACTCTATTGAACCTGGCTCTGATACAAAGTTTGTAATGCCCCAATTATCTAAACCAAAATACTATACGGTGCTCATGACCCCGAAGGACCACAAGCTAACTCATGACTGATATTTGTACCTGAACACTGCATAATATGACATGAAAATGCAGAAATATGTACTAACAGACCGTAAGGTTCAATACTGAACATAACTGAATAATAACAATCAAATCTGACATAAAGTGGTATCTCGATTCCAAAACAAAATTGAAATACTGAAGTCTGAAAAACATGAATACTGTAGTCATCTGAAAGCCTCTAACTGTCTGACTAAGGAGTTGATGAGACATGTCCCCAACTAACTCCGTCAATTGAAAACTAAACTAATATGATAAAATAAGATCACATCCTCGGAGAATGAGGACTCACTGCTAAAACTCTAAACCCTAGAATGCTACTACTGCTGCTGATCTAGGATTCAGGTCTCTGAACCTATGGTGCAACATAAAAATAAAACACCATAGCACAAATAAGTCAGTACAAAAGAATATACTGAGTATACGTGTGAGGTAGGCTAAATACATGGGGCTTACATGCATGAATGATAATAACTAACTAACTAATATGAACGTGAGAGTGCACATATGAATACATAGTAACTGAGCTCGTGAGTACATGATAACTGAATCTATATACTGATGACATGAATTTACTGATATCTAGCATGACTGATACTGGAGTTCTAATAACTGAAATAACTGATAACATGAGTGACTGTGTCTGACAGTCCTAAATCTAATGGAACTATTTGAGCTCCATACTCTGACTGAGTTGACTGTATCTGATAGTCCTAAAATCTGAAGAACTATCTGAGTTGTTTTAATTTGACTGATACTGAAATTGTGGGAATAGTTATTTAACCGACATACCCCAAATGTGCTAGAACAGCTGAGCTGGGGTCTAATCTACTCCTTGATTAGAAGGGTGTCATACCGCTTCACTGGTAAGGATAACTATGGGTACCCTCATCTGACAGTGTCCCCAAAAGAAAATGGTGGGGCCCTCATATAACAGTATTGATGTCTCAACCTATGCTGGGTATATATTTCTGGAACACAAGGATGACTACTAAGAATCACACCATTATCTGACAGTGTGTGTTCCCACACTTGGGTTCACTCGGTGTTAATTTCTACTCCTATCTGAAAAGACTGAACATAATTGACTGACTGTACATGGAATGAGTTTATTGAATTCCGTTGACTGACAAAATACTATTGATATCTGATAACTGACTAAGTTCATGAGATTACTGATCTTACTGAGTACTAATTTCATGAGATTTCTGAGATTTCCTAAGTCACATGACTGACTGACTTCTATGGAGCATGGCTTGACGGAGAGTATCGTGAAAACATGACATAGCTCTAGGAATACATCTATATTTTTTAGGTACAAGTTCCCCCAGGACTCGATAGAAGGAAATTGACAAGGTATGATATTCTTGAATACATGACCAACACCAACAACCCATAATATTCTTGATCATAGGAATAGAGTTCATAATTCATAATGCCATAAATAAGGGATTTCATGCTTTACATGGTTATCATAGTCTTGATCATGGAACGGAATGCATATAACATGTACATACTTGCATGATTTCAATATCATGAACGTTGCATAACACAACAGTCAACACACAACAAAAGCATGAAAATTGTGTTGCATCATAAGGGTTAGCATAGACTTGTCATTTAGCTACTATTGAGTCATAAGGAACATGATTCTATCATTCTAGGCATTTTATCAAATACCTTACATGCACACTTTATAGCATAGGTGAAATCATCAATTTAAGAAGCTAAAACTATCCAAACTCATAGGTTTTCAATCAACAAACTCACATACTTCATGGAAATTCATCAAGACACCATTTTGAAACATAAATAACAACTATCAACATGAACATGATCAAATCATAACAAGCAAATCATAATAGGTTATTTAAAATATAATTCTTGAACTCCACGAATGAAAGGGATCCGTGGATGAACACTACGCATACCTTAGTTTGTGATTTTGTGAAGATTGACGGAGAGATTCTTGAAATTTAATGATGAATTCCCTTGGAATTGAATCTTCTATGAAAACCCTAGGGGCTTGTTCTTAAGAGTTTTTTAGAGTAATTGAGTATAAGTTGCTGAATTATGGCCAAATCACGTGTTATAAGGCTTATATAGGGTGGAAAAATTGATCCTTTTAACCCTAGGACACGTGTTTAATTTCTGAGAAAATTTCCCGATTTTCATCCTTGGTGCGACGCGCCACTATCGCGCCAAGTCACTAGAAAGTGATAAATGGGAAATTGTACGGGGGCGCAACGCGGAGCTATCGCGTGGCCACCTTGTCTGCGACCTGAAAGTTTGGCGTGACGCGCCACTATTGCGGAGCAATACTGGAAATTGACAATTTCCATTTAAGCTATCTCCGCATCGCGTTGGAGGATGAGGTGATATACTGTCTCACTAAAAAGGCTCTAACTCTTCGCTCGGGTGTTGGATTTGGGCGAATTTTATATCGATGGAAAGCTTATTGAATTTTACACATGAAGAATAGTGAAAATATTGAAAATTCCTCATGTAATAATCATCATTCACTTTAGAAACTAATAGTAGGAATTCTTGGGATGAAATTAGCTAGCAAGAAAATTCAGGGTATTACATCTTATCATGCTCTAAAGGACTAAGTTAAGCTTAGGTTTTACGGGGTCTTAAAATATCTCCCCCTTGGGAATATTTGTCCCCGAATGAGACTGACTAAGATGAGAATACTGTTAGACTAAATTTGCGTACTAAGCATGCACAACTGAAGCATGACTTTATGACTGAGACTACTTATATATTAAGTTTTCATACTGAACATGCATAACTAAATTCTGAAGGCATGTCACATGATTGAGATATTTCATAAAGGTATGCATTATATGAGAATGTTATGCAACTGGAACTGATACAGAGTTTGTAAAGGTAATCTGGGCATGGAACTGAGTAAATTTAAGGAAAACTGTTACCTTGAGCTGAGTCTGAGTTTGTGGAGAAGAGGTAAGGATTAGTCCATATATCTGCTTATGCTTGCCAAGTAGCTCCCTCAACGGACTGATTCTACCAAAGAACTTTGACTAGAGGGACTAAGAGGTGGGGGTACTTGGTCCGTATATCTTTGTTCCTCAGTCTGCGAACCTGATGATTGAGGATTTTGATTGGAACCTCATCATAAGAGAGACTATTTTGAACATATATACCCTCTATAGGGACTACAACTATTGGGTCACCTATGCACTTCTTTAGCAAGGAGACATGAAACACTAGATGTACTAAAGCTAAGTCTAAAGGCAATTCAAGATCATAAGCTACCTTTCCGAAATGGCTGAGAATTCGGTAAGGATTGACATATCAGGGACTGAGATTCCCCTTCTTGCCAAACCTCTTCACTCCTTTTATAGGAGAGATTTTCAAATACACATAATCACTAATCTCAAACTCGAGATCCTTTCTTCGCATATTTGCATACAATTTCTGTCGGCTCTGAGCCGTCTTAAGCCTTTCCCTGATCAATTAAACTTTTTCTAAGGCATCGAATACCAAGTTAGGCCCTACCACTACGGCTTAACCCACTTCAAACCAACCAATAGAAGACCTATATCTCCTCTCATAGAGCACCTCAAACGGAGCCATCCGAATGATGGAATGATAGTTGTTATTATATGCAAACTCAATCAAAGGTAAGTGGTGATCCCAACTACCTTTAAAGTCAATGGAACATACTCTTAACATATCTTTTAAATTTTGGATGGTCCTTTCTACTTGACCATCTATCTGAGGTTGAAAGGTTGTACTGAGGTGAACTTGGGTACCAAGACCATTTTAGAAGGCTTTCCAAAGTAAGAGGTGAACTGTGAACCTCTATCTGAAATGATGGACAATGGAACTTTGTGCAATCTGACCAATCTCTAACATAGAGCTTGGCATAATCCTCGGTTGAGTAAGAGGTATGAACTGGTAAGAAATGAGCTGATTTGGTCATCCTGTCTACAATGACCCAAATCGAATCATGCTGGCGATGAGTACGGGGAAAACCCATCACAAAATCCATGTTCACCTCCTCCCACTTCCAAGTGGAAATACTGAACTCCTCTATAGATCCACTAGGATTCTAATGCTCGATCTTAACCTACTGACATGTTGAACACTTAGCTACAAACTCTGTAGTATCTCTCTTTATCCCACTCCACCAATAAACTTTTTGCAAATCACGGTACATTTTGGTAGCCCCTGGATAAATCGAGTAGCATGCACCATGCACTTCTGCAAGAATCTACTATCTCACGTCATCTGCACATGGAACACATAGTCTACCCTGGAAGCATAACACACCATCTCCCCCTTAGGAGAAAACCTCTACTTTCTGATCTATGACGGACTTCTTTAGTTTAACTAAACTGGGATCTCTGTCCTACTTTTATTTTACTTCGAAAACCAAAGATGATTCTGAACTATCCTACACCCATATGCTACCTTCTACTGAATCGATTAAGCGAACACCTAGTCAAGAAAGCTAGTGAACTTCCTAAATTAACTTCTTCTTATCATCCTCCACGTGAGCAACACTACCCATAGACATCCTACTGAGAGCATCAGCCACTATATTATCCTTACTCAGATGGTACAAAACACTCATATCATAGTCCTTCAACAACTCTAACTACCTTCTCTGATGTAGGTTTAGGTCTTTCTGAGAAAACATATACTATAGTCTCTTATGGTCTATGAACACATCAACATGTACCCCATACAAATAATGCCTCCAAATATTTAAGGCAAAAACTAAAGATGCTTACTCAAGATCATAATTGGGGTAATTCTTTTCATAGGGCTTAAGTTGTCTAGAGGCATAGGCTATAATCCTACCTCTCTACATCAAAACATACCCAAAACCAACTCTAAAAGCATCATAATATACCACAAACTCGTTTGAACAATCTGGTGAAGTCGAAACTGGGGATGTAGTGAGTTGATTTTTTAACTCCTGAAAGATCTTTTCACAAGAATCTAACCACTGGAACTTGACCTTCTTCTGAGTCAATCTAGACATAGGGAAATCAATAGATGAAAATCCCTCAAAAAACCATTGGTAATAGCCGACTAAACCCAAGAAACTCCTGATATCTGATGGAGAGATAGGTCTAGACCAGTTTCTCACTACTTCGGTCTTTTGAGGATCAACTCTAATACCATTATCGAAAATGATATGACCAAGAAAAGCTACTAGCCTTAGCCAAAATTTGCATTTACTGAATTTGGCGAACAACTGATGGGCTCTAAGGGTCTATAACATTATTCTGAGGTGATCTATATGATCATGTTCACTGCAAAAGTAGACAACAATGCCATCAATGAGGACTATGACGAACATGTCCAAGGACTTCTTAAACACACGATTCATCAAGTCCATGAAAGTTGTTAGGGCATTGGTAAGACCAAATGACATGACTAGGAATTCGAAGTGGCCATACCAAGTTCTGAAAGCTGGTTTTGAAATGTCACATTCTTTGACTATGAGATGATGATAGCCTGATCTAAGGTCTATCTTAGGAAAGTAACTGGCACCCTGAAGTTGGTCAAACAAGTCATCGATTCTGGGAAGTGGATACTTGTTCTTGACCATGACTTTGTTCAACTGACGATAGTCAATACATATTCTGAGAGAACCATTTTTCTTACGCATGAATAGAACTGGTGCACCCCAAGAGGATACACTGGGTCTGATGAATACCTTATCTAGGAGATCCTTTAATTGATTTTTTAACATTTCAAGTTTTTTTGGAGTCATTCTATATGGTGGGATAGCGATAGGCTGAGATCAGGAAGAAGGTCTATTTTGAAGTCAATTTCCCTCTCGGGAGGAACTCCGAGAAGATCTTCGGGAAACACACCTGGAAATTCACATGCTACTGGAACTGACTCAAGACTGGGAGTCTCGGAACTAGAGTCTTTAACTCAAACAAGATGGTAGACATACCCCTTGGATATTATTTTCCTTACCCTTAAGTATAAAACAAGTTGACCCTTAAGCATTGAAGTACTACCCCTCCATTCTAGGATAGATTCATTCAAAAACTAGAAATAGACATTTTTGTTTTTGCAATCAACTAAAACATAGCATGAATGAAGCCAATCCATGTCGAGAATTACGTCAAAATCTGTCATCTCTAACTCTACTAAGTCTGCTGAAGTAACTTTTTAAGATACCATAACCGTACAGTTTTTGTATACCCGTCGGGATATGATAGATTTACCCATTGGGGTAGAGACTGAAAAGGGCTCTGCTAGGATTTCAGGACTAACTCCAAAGTCAACATCTATATAAGAAGTTACTAAGGACAAAGAAGCTCCTGTATCTAGCAAAGAATAAATATGTAAATGACAAACTTGTAACGTACCAGTGACCACATCAAGAGAACTTTCCTAATCCTATCAGGACTAAAGTGCAAAGAGTCTATTTGGGCGTTGCCCACTGGTGGCACTGGAAGTGGCACCCTGCTGATTTGGGCGACTGGACTGAGTTAGGGGGACAATTATGCTGAATCTATGAGCCCACCTAAGGACACTCTCTAACCTTATGGCCTGGCTTTCCACATCCAAAACATACATCCCTTCCAGCTGGACAAACACCCTGATGGTTTCTGCCATATTTCTTGCAAAGAGGATTTATTCAGGAACTGCTAACACTACCTTGGGGTTTAGGAACTAGTGCCCTATCTTTATTATCGTTTCTAAATTTTGACACTGGAGCACTGGTTGAGGACGGAGTTGGAACTAAGGATTTTGGGCAGAACTGAGAATGATTACCACTCTCTAACTTAGGCTGGGTAAAGTTAAAGCTACCTATTGTGGCTCTCATGTTCTCCCTCTCTTTCTCCTTATTCTTAGCCTCTTCTATCTGCTGAGCATGGACCATGAGCCTGGATATGTCCATCTTCTTAATCAGCATTACGATCCTACACTCCTTGACCATACAATTAGACACACCCGGCATAAACTTACTCATCCTAGGTCATTTATCTGCTACCACATGAGGGGCATATCTAGCTAACTAAGTAAACTTGAGAGAATACTCTTTCTCTATCATGTTGACCTATTTCAGATTAATAAACTCCAAAAACTTAGCTTCCCTCAACTCCAATGGGAAGAACCTATCAAGGAAAGTAGTAGCAAACTACTCCCATTCTACGGGCCCTGCCTCTTCGTCTTTTTCTGCCTTCCACTATTTAAACCATGTATGAGCCACATCCTATAATTGATATATGGCTAACTCGGTACTCTCATTGGAATTTACCTCCATGGTATCTATGACTTTCTGCACCATGTCAAGGAATTCCTATGGGTACTCCTTAGGCTTAGACCCTGTAAATAATGGATAATTCATTCGGGTGAAGTCCAAAATTCTAGCTGTTGCATTATTGGCCACTGGGTTGGCCTGAACGGTAGCTGGGCATTTATTCTGAGCTTCTATAGAATGAGCTAGAGTGGTAAAAGCTGCTCTAAATTCTGTATGGGTGACATACTCGTCCAGGGGATCTACCTGAACGGGCTGGGGTACTGGCTGGTTTCCTGCTCTTCTTCTATTGTTCTTTTTGGGAGGCATGTTCTATAAATGAAAGTAAAAAAAGGATTAGACTGAGATTTTAACTGAAGCTCATACTCACTTGCATGACATGAACGCTGAAAGAAAGGAAACTTTTCCTAAAAATACCTCATAGAATCTTGTCCATAAGTGTGGCGCACTACACATCCATGTACAAGACTCTACTAGACGCATCTTTCAGACTTTCTAAGACTCTATTGAACCTTAGGCTCTGATACCAAGTCAGTAACACCCTGATTCGACACCCCAAACGTCACATGGTGCTTGCGATCCCGAAGGACCATAAGCTAACCCATAACTGGCACCTGCTTTGAGCACTGTATAATATGACTGAAATAAATGCTAAAATTAGGCTGAAGTCGCCATAAGGTTCATAACCGAAATCAAATATTGAATACTGATATATGAATACTGAAAACTAAATATCTGTTTGAAATAATCTAGCCTGAATGCCTTTAACTGTCTGAATATAGAGTTGATGGGACAAGTCCCCAACTAACTTTGTCTACTGAATATGCTGAACTACTAAAATACTGAAATGATGATGTTGTACTCGAACTACGAGGACTCACCACTAAATTTGTTACTGATAATCTGGGTTGCTAAGTATAGTCAGGAGCTCGTGCGTCTGAACCTATGATATAAGACATCATAGAGCAAAAGAAAAAGTATGTGTCAGTACTTTGAATGTACTGGTATACAAGTAAGGTAGGCTAATATGTAAGGATTCATATGCATAAACAATAACTGACTGAGTAACATGAATATAACTGAATGAGAGTACATGAATATCTAAAACTGTTGTAATTACTGATTATGCAATGCTATGCATGTAACTATGTATACTGTAACTAAGATCATATTAACACTGGATAATGGGTTCTGATAACTGAATAAATGGTATCTAAGATTACTGATAATTGTATTACTAATAATTGAGTAACTGTTTCTGATAGTCCTGATTCTATAGAATTGAACTGAGTTCTACACTGAGCTGGGTGACTGTGTCTGACAGTCCTGATTCTATAAAACTAGACAGAGTTCTATACTAAGACTGAACTGAAACTGTGGGAGTGTTCATCTAGCTAACATACCCGTTAGGATCCAACCCGTGACCCCAGTTAGAAGGTTGTTAGTACCTTGCTAAGGAATGCTAACAATGGCTATGAGTTAACCCTCTCTGATAGAAAGATATTTCATCAACCCTCATTGGCATAAAAACTCGTACGAGATGTATCAACCCTAGTCTGGCAGGAAGATATCTCAACCTACGTCTGGCTATGTAGTTCTTTAATGCAAGGATTGCTATAAGGGTCAAACCCTCTGGTGGCAGGAATGCCCCAACCCCTGGGTTCTCTCAGTGTTGATTTCTACTCCCAACTGAATAGAAACTAAACTGATTTCTAGATTGCACTGGGCTTGACTGAACTATTATTGATTGTTCTGTCTAACTGCACTGAACTGAGTTCACTGGATTCTATTAACTAACTGAATACACTGAGTTCTGTAACTAACTGAGTACGACTATACGTGACATCACTGAGACTATTCTGAAATTACTATAAATCTAGGTAAACAACTAGATTGTCGAGGATTAAATACCCCCAAGACTCGATTGCATAAATTGTAAAACATAGCATAATCTTGAAAGCATAATAACTAGACGTTTTTCCACAATTCATCCATTCAGGCATTTTATCAAATACTTGCATGGTATAAACTTGTATACATACTAACATGTCATGAATTTACTACTCGACTAACATAAATATTTTATCAAACACTTGGGAAGCATAATCTATGCACATAGTAGTGAACAACATGTAGGCATCATGGTTACCAATCCCAACTTACAAAGTCAAGGGGGGTTTTGACATGAATCCACATAACATTACACACATGTAAATTAATTCACATGAACTTGAAATAAATCATGGATTAGAAACCTCAAATAACATCATAAGCATGAATACAAACAAATTCAACATGAAATTCATGAAAGCAATCAATTTGTAGTTTAAAAGGGGTTCTTGAACTTCAAGGGTGGAAGGAAACCCTTGGATGAACACCTAAAATACCTTGATTATTAATTCTCTGAAAGTTATGGTGAATCTTTTGGGACTTGAATCTTGAATTTGATGGGTTAGGGTTTGTTCTAGAGAGGATTTATGAGTAATGAGTGAATTTTGCCTTAAGAAAGACTTAATCTCGTGTTTTAGGGCTGATTGAAAGTGGAAAAAAAATAACTTATTTACCCCTCTGGACGCAAATTTAAAAGAGCAGAAGTTGTGCCCAGCGATACGTAGACCGATGCGCCACGTCAATGGCATCAATGCGATGAGAAACGCGCCGCATTAAGTTAGTGTTGGTTCACTGGAATTGCACTGAAAGCTGGAAAAAATTATCCGGCGACGTGATGGGCAACGCGTCAAGATCTCATCGACCCACTGTTTTGGTCACCCAAACATGATTCAAACGAGGTCCAAAAAATCTAAAACTCACCCGAAGTGACCTATTTACACATCTTATCATGACTCATTCCAAGGATTGACATTTTAAGGTCATAAGGATCGTAAAATAAGATCGCCAAATTATGAAGGCTAAAGTAATTCTAAGTATAAACACTTAACTGAAATTTCTAAGTCTGGGACCTCTTATCATGCTCTAAAGGACTAAGTTAAGCTTAGAATTTTGTGGGGTCTTACAATATATCCTAATGTTATAATACAAATCTCAATAAGTCGGTTAATGTTAATTTATTTATCATAACTATTTTTTACAAGTATTTCATGCAATGTATCTTATTACAAGCTACGTTGTATCATGATTTCGAAACTTACCTCAATTATACCAGTTTACATATTATTTCTTAATTTTTAGTATAGTTACATACAAGTTTTGTGTCATAAAGCTAATTCTAATTAAAAAAAAACCATGATAAAATGAAAAAATCTTTCATGATAGAGTTGCTTTCTAATTTGAACAACAGTAAAAAAAAGTTGTTGTAATGTGACAGATTATTTAAGAAACAATATCAAAAAAAAAAAAAAAATATAAATTGATTAGAAAATGATAAATCAATAAAAAACAAACAATAATTCAAGCTAAACATTGTCAAACATTATTCAACAATGGACAAATCGAAACCAAACTAATAGAGAACAATTTAAGATAGTCCATCAAATCATTTAATGTATCATGAAACTTAAACATCGATTCTTCTTCAGAAAGAAGTCGCACGTACACCTATTGTGACCTTCATGACCGCATTTTTCACAATAGTTTGTACTGGAGGATAGTGTTTTGCTTGCTTTATTACACCTCCCCTTCTTCGGCCTCCCAGGTGGTCGTTTATATTTTGGTGGCATGACTTCTTCTTCTTTGACACATTGAGGCACATGCCAATCCTTCTTATCTGGCATAGGTACCATTGAAAATTCATATGTCTTGACTAATGTTGCAGGCTTATAGTAATCAGAGCAGCACAGACGAAACTTCATAATATGTTTACTTTTCAACACTGCAATCGCGTGCGGACATGGAATTTCGTCAATCTGAAATCTACCACAATTGCATTTGTCAGCATCCAAATCCACAACGTATATTCTCCCAGATTCATAAACAGAATAATGATACTCTGATGCAGGCTTGACCTAACAAACAAATAGTCACACACACAATATATATATATATATAAAGTATAACAAAAAATTACTCAATCAATAAAAATTAAACTGAGTTACTAATTAAACATACCGTCATTTTAGAAGCTTTCACTCTATTAAGTGTTAAGATTTCATCAAATATGAAGCAATTTCTCTATTTTTACAATTCCATGCTCTAAATAATTTTCTGACTTCTTCTAAAAATTCTAAAATCGGCAATTCACGAGCCTCCACTAAACAACTATTTATACATTCTGCAATGTTAAATGTCATTATTCGGCTTATATTTATAGGAGTATGAACCCTTGACCACTTCTCATATCCTGCATCATATAGATATTCCTTCACTCGGTGATCAATTTTATCAACCTTGGCCATGAGGTACTCAAAATCTTTCTTTCTATATGCTTTGGCCATCGAATAAAAGAGGTCGCTAACTTTGTCCTTGCTCCTTTTAAAGTTTGTACAAACGTTCCTCCAAAGATGTCAAATGCATGCTAAATGAGGAACATTTGGATACACAATGCTAACACTTTTAATTATGATTTTATTATGATCTGATACAATACATATGTTCTCAGCCTCCCCAAAAGCATTCTTAAACTGTTCGAAAAAACATGTTCATGCACAACCGTTCTCTAAGTCAACAACCCCATAAGCTATTGATAATATGCGAACTATAAAGAATAATAAAGAATGAATTGTTACATAATGGTATTATAAAAATTAATATATACATTATATTTGTCATAACAGTTAGTTATGTATCATAACTTTTACAGTTATGTCCCATGTATCATACATGTACTGTAATGTATCATAACAGCTAGTAAAGATTTTTTCACATGAATTGTCATACCTACACCATCAAGAGTGCTAGCAGAAAGGAAATTTTATTTGTACGGTCCACTCAAATGAGCATCATCCACCACAACAACTGGTCTGCAATGCTAAAAATCATGCATCATTGGCTTCAAAGCTATAACCAAATATTTGAATTCATTATCTACAGCCTTATGTATCATAATGTGTGATCCCGGATATTCAAAGTTTAGCATGTGAATGTATCTTGGCATTTGTCTATGCCCATCAGTAGCTCCACCCCTAAGCATTTCTATAGCACGCTCCTTGGCACGCCATACTTTCATATAATTAATGTCAACACCATACACAACTTTCATTTCTTCAATAATGTCTGCTGGAGTGTGTTTCCTCTTATAGTTTACTAATTTTGACTTTGTAAAGTTACTAACAAATGTAACTATAGCTTGCAACTGCCTTAACACCCGATCACTCATTGAACATGTATGTTCATCATTCAATCTACGAATTTAAAAAAGATCAGAATCCATCAAGCAAGATGCCTTCATGTATCAACCACAATTTTTATTACGACATTCCAACCAATAGTTGCATATATTAATAAATCTTCATAAGTTTTATATAAGAAATCAATTTTTTGGGGAAACAGTAAAGTATCGGGTAGTAAGCAAATAAGACTATTTTAACATATATGTATCATAATAAAATTGCACTACTCTAAACAATTTTTAACACAATATTTTGACACATCTATGACAACATCCACTGCACATTCATATCTAATATTGTTTAAGAAGAACATGACATATATAGACATTTACAATTTATCATAGGAAGAATATAAACACCAAAGACACAAAAAAAAAACTCCAACATAGATTAAAATACCTTTTTTTATCAGAGCTTGTAGCTCTGGAGTTAAAACTGTGATCTAACGTATACTTTTTATTACAGCTTTAAGAGTTTTCTTATCCTTGTATTTTGACAATCGGTAATGAATTTTGTAATTTTAATTTTTGGTATATACAAAGAGTACTGATTATTCAACTCAACAACAGCAAGTATAGTTGCATCTAATTTTGTTCCTTCGACGCACATCATTGCATCAGTTTCAACATTAAATTCTCTATCTTTTGTCGATTTATCCATTGTTGTTATACATAACGGATACATTACAAAACCTGTAAATATTTTTTTTAACTCAACTTGAACCTTAACACCATTTTCGTTTCTAATAATCATAGGCGCCGTATTTTCTTCAACAATATAACGAACATTAATATTTTTCTTCAATTGTTCTATGTCAAGTTCCGAAGCAATAGCAGAAATCAACCTAAAATACGAAACACTTTCGCTAACTACAATTCCATCACTTTTGTAATTTTCATAAATAATTTCTCTTTGCCAAATTTCAGAATGTCTCAACAAAATCGAAATATTCATGATGGAAAATGAAGTTGTTGCGTTTTTTATGTATTAAAAACGGCAATTCCTAAATTTATGCGATTTCATTGATCAGTATTATGCTTAATTACCGCTTATTGCATATTTAACCGCATTAAATAGCTTAATCATGTATCATATCAGAATATATCATCTAATGGAGAAATGTATCATATATGGGATTTTAAGTAATTTTTATAAAAGTAGGTGGAGAGGGTAATTATGTAGGAAACACTTGGAAATTACGTTGTTTACACAATTGAAAATCCATTTACATTGGACTTAGTTTATTTAACCAAATTATATTGCAACAATATTTATTGGATTTGGACTAATACTCTTGAATTTAAGACAAAAACCAAATTTCTTATAGATTTAAAAATATATTATCTAAATGCCTACAATATGTTAATCAGGGTTTAGAATTATTAACAATTTGGACATGATCTTTACAATCAAATAAAATAATTATTGATTGAATTTTTAGTATAGCTTTATTCATTGATAAAGGGAAGAAGTTCTTTATGAAATTGTTAAATGGGGCTCATTCTTGATAAATCTATTGGGCTAAATGCTAAAAAGTTACATGGGCCGAGATTTAAAATGAGGAAAGGCCCAAGCAACTTAACGCTAACCGCTTTTAATGTCGCTATTTAACTAATATTTATTTTATTCTTATTATTATTGTAAGTTTTTTGATTAAAAACAATGCATCATAATCAAACTGATGGTTTTTATTTTATTTAATTTGGTTCATTTTAAAAAATTTAAAATTGATTAAAATGATTTGATTTTAGTTTTGATCAAAATTTGACGTAAACAAACCATGAACACTCCTATTGGTGACATATGGCTATAGGGTTACCAATTTTTAAGGAAAATGGTCAAAATATCCCTCACTTTCGTTTATTAATTAAGTTTTATCTCTAGTTATATTATAGGGTTAAATACACCTCTCTCATTACGAAATTTAACAAAAGTATTCATTTTTAAATATTTTCGCAACACGACAATATAAAATTCACATAATATGATATTTGAGGGAGGTGAATGTCACACTACATATCACTTTAATGCCAGAATTTTATTTCTTAATATTCGCTTGTCCTTTTTTTCTTTTCTTTTTTTGTTTTTCTTCTTCTTTCTCTTCTTTTTCTTTTTCCTTTTCTCTTTCTCTTTCCCTTCCTCACTCCACCAACCCACAACCCCAACCCCACCTCAAAATTATTAGTGTAAGATACCCCTCTTATCAACAGCTGAACTTTCTTCATGTTTGCATGTCCTCGATTTTACACTGCATTACTGATTATTTTTATGTTCTTGTAAAAATATTTCTCACTTTTGTTTATCAATATCATATTGTCTCTAGCTACATTATAGGGTAAAATACATCCTTCTCATTATGACGCTTAACAGAAATATTAATTTTAATATTTTTTCACCATAACATTTTAAAATAACATATCCTAATAGTTGAGAGAGATGAATGTTGGATTTTTATTTCTTAGTATTTCTTTTCTTTTTCTTTTTCTTCTTCTTCTTCTTCTTTTTCTTTTTCCTTTTCATCTTTTTTTTATTCCTTATCATTCCTATTATAGGTTAAATTATATCTCTCTCATTGTGAAGCTTAATAAAAATATTTGTTTTAGATATTTTTTCACCATGACAATTTAAAATAACATAATCTAACATTTGAATGAGATGAGTGCTGCAATTTTATTCTTTAGTATTCCTTTTTCCTTTCCGTTTCCTTTATTCCTTAGCATTCCTATTATTATAGGGTAAAATATACGCCTCTCATTATGAAACTTAATGAAAATATTCGTTTTTAATTTTTCAATCATGACAATTTAAAATAATCTAACCTAATATTTGAGCGAGATGATCAGTGTCGGATTTTTTATTCCTTAGTATTCCCTTATCTTTTTTTTTTCCTTTTCTTCTGTTTGTTTTTCTTTTTCCTTTTCTCTTTCTCTCTCTCTTCCTCACTCTACCACCACACAGGCCCAACCCCATCTCCAAATTGTTAGTGTCAGATCTCGAGTTAATTCTCTAAATTGTCATTGAACTTATGTAAATATCCCACTAAAGTAACTATTATTTTTTTAGGACAATAATATCATTGAACTATACAAATCTTTCCAATAAAAGGTAAAACTAAGAAATAGTTAAGGATGTGTTTGGAAAACCACAAGCGGATTAAAATTAGATATAATTACACAGCTTTATTCTCAATTAGGGGTTGAGAATTGGGTGCAATTACGTGATGTAATTACAAGGTTATATTTTATTTACTTATTTGTATTTTAATTTCTTTTTTATTTCTATTATTTTTTAAAAAAAAAGATTTACATTATTCATCTTTCATCTCTTTTCTTCTCATTTTTCAACTTTTACTTGTTATGATTAAATATAATTACTCGTATTTTTTTATTTTCTTCATTAAAATATAATTACCTTATTATTCTAATGTTTGAATTAAATAGAATTTTGTTATTGAATGAGATTATAGACTTATATTTTCCTTTTTTTTGAATTATATTTACTTCTTGAAATTTTTTATAAGAGTATTATGCTTTTTTCTTGAATTTTGACAATTTGAGTCTGGACTTAATACAAACTTCGTAAAACCTATGTAAATATCCCACTAAAGTAATTTTTTTAAGACAATATTGTCATTGAACTATGCACATTTTTTCAATATAAGGTGAAGCTAAGAAATAGTTAAGGACATGTTTGAAAAGCTACAACAGAATTAAAATTATACTCCCTCCGTTTCACAATAAGTGAATTGTTAGAGCAATTTTAGTGTTTCAAAATAAGTGAGTGGTTCACAATTCAAGGTAAATGTTGAAATTTTTTTTCAAATTTGCCCTCCATTAAATGTGCATTGAGAGTGATGTATCATGTGTCTTTAATTTTTGAAGAGGGTAAAAATGAAAAAACTTGATAAATTTATGTCTTTGCTGCTTTTTTTTAACATGTGTGCTAAAATCCAACAATTAACTTATTGTAGAATGAAGGGAGTATATAATTAGACAGTTTGCCGTAACATGCAATATGAAATAACAAGTCTATATTACTAAAACAAATAAATCGAAATATAAAACATAACATAAATTCAAATCCAAGAAAAAAGCACAATACTCTTATAAAAAATTTCAAGAAGTAAATTTAATTCAAAAGAAAGGAAAATATAAGTCTATAATCTCATTCAATAACGAAATTCTACTTTAATTCAAACACTATAATAATAAGGTAATTATATGTTAATGAGAAAAATAAAAAAATACGAGTAATTATATTTAATCATAACAAGTAAAGGTTGGAAAATGAGAAGAAAAGAGATGAAATATGAATAATGTAAATCGAAAAAAATTAAAAAAAATAATAGCAATAAAAAAATTATAAAAAAGAAATTAAAATACAAATAAATAAATAAATAAATAAAACATAACCTTGTAATTACATCACGTAATTTCACCCAATTCTCAGCCCCTAATTGAGAATAAAGCTGTGTAATTATGTCTGATTTCAATCCGCTTATCATTTTCCAAACACATCCTTAACTATTTCTTAGTTTTACCTTTTATTGGAAAGATTTATATAGTTCAATGATATTATTGTCCTAAAAAAAATAATAGTTACTTTAGTGGGATATTTACATAAGTTCAATGACAATTTAGGGAATTAACTCTCAGATCTCCCTCTTCATCAACAGATAGAGTTTCTTCATATTCATGCGTCCTCGATTTCACACTCCATTATTGATTATTTTTATGTTCTTATAAAAATACCCTTTACTTTTGTTTATTAATATAACATTGTCTCTAGCTATATTATAGGGTAAATACACCCAGGGGCGGACCCACGTGTAATTTTTGGATGCTTCGGCATCCACTAAACTCGACGTAGATTAGGTATAATTATATAACAAAATAAATGGTATAATTTATTAAATACACCCAGAGAACAAACATATGGTTGGGTGTAGTGGCTTGAGGATGTGACTCCCGTGTCCAGCTTTCTGGGTTCGAATTCCTACAGCAACATACTATTTTTTATAAATTTTTTTGAGCACCCACAACCTTGAAATCCTGGGTCCGCCACTGAATACACCTCTCTCGTTATGAAGCTTAACAAAAATATTCATTTTTAATATTTTTTTATCATAACAATTTAAAATAGTATAACTTCACATTTGAGTGAGATGAATGTCGAATTTCTATTCCCTAGTATTCCTTCTTCTTTTTGTTTTTTCTTTTTTCTTTTTTCTTTTTTCTTTTTACTTTTGTTCTTTTTCTTTTCCTTTTTTCTTTGGTTCCTTTTCTCCTTCTCACCCTACTACCCACAATCCCAACTCCACCTCAAAATTGTAGGTGTCATCATTTTCACACTCCATTATTAATTATTCTTAAGTTCTTGGAATTTCACACTTCACGACTTCACCTCGACTTGCTTTAAATAGTTGCGGGTTCATAATTTTTACTAATGAGGTTCTTACAAAATAAAAGTATAGTGTTTGATATTTGAACTTGAAATCTCAAGGTAAATTGTGAACTTTCTCTACACTTCAATAATATTTCTTTTTACTGAAGTTTATTTATAGTGTTTCCGCAATTCTTACAGCCTTTGGTTGTTGTCTACGCTTTAATAATTCTTCCTTTTATATTTATTTTTAAAAAAAAATATGAAGATAAATTATTTATCAATGCGGTGTCTTAGGATATTTTAATATCTTGTTTGTGAACTTTGGTTAGATTGTATAAAAATTGAACAAATTTTGATAGTTTTTTATAACTTGTGAGATTCTCATGTTTGTGAGAACAATACATACCTTAAAGTTCAAATTGAATGTTCAAAGAGAACTTCTACTTCAAATCAATCTAATTTTAAACCGTGATTCTCACATGTCCAGGTGAGCCCAAAGTTTAGAAAAAGACCACAAGCTACAAGAATTGCAAAAACACTACAAATAGACTTTAGTAAAAGGAAATACATATTAAAGTTTAGACAAAAACCAAAGACTATAAGAATTGCAGAAACACTATACAAGGACTTTGGTAAAACTTAAGTGTTGGAAAATATTGAAAAATCGCGAAACTTCTCTCTAGCTTGAGGCGTGCCCATGATACTGTCTCTAACGATATTTTACCGAATGTAGGTGTATCTCTAAAATTCAACAAGTTCTTTTAATATAAATTAAAAAACAGAATCTAACAAAGATATTAGATTCATAGAAAACCAAGCAAAAGAAAAAAGGAGAAGAGAAAGAGATATGCTCATTGTTTTCACAACCCCAAACTTGATTAAATGGGAAAATATTTATAAGTGAATTAAGTGATATGCCAATGTTCAAAAGCAAGGAATTAATACTAATCAAATCCATAAAGGCAATCAATAATGGCTAATAAATGAGAGGTGAGATAAAATATTAGGATATTATAGGTAGAAAGGAATAAACAATATAATTAACATTATTGTTTTTAAAATATAAAAATTACTTTTTTCTAACAAAAAGAAGCATTATTAAAGCGTAGACAAAGATGAGGGACTATAAGAATTGCATTAAACACTATGAATAGAGACTTTAACAACGGCAAAATCACAGTGTAGTCCCATAAAATGGGGTCTGACAAGTAGTGGTGGAGTCACTACTTTTATTAAAGGATAACTTACATAAATCCCTGAATCTTTAAGTGATATTACATAAAATCCTGATTATTTTGCTAATTACATCTTATCTCGAATTTTTGAAATGGTGATACATATGGTAAGCGGTGATACTTATGAAACAGATTAGTTCTTTATTAAAGAAAGTAACGGATTTTCTCTGATTTCAACAACGCAAATCACGGCAAAACAGTTACAAGCATTAAAAACGCTATTCCATTCAACAAAAGCTCATAATTAAAGCAAAACCAACGTTTTTGAACCATACCAGATTACAAGATCAATTTTTTTTTAATTTTGGGGAAAAAATCGATCTTCCTTCTAAAATTTTTTATTATCTTTGATGGAACTCGTGACGGAGTTGTTGCGTCATTCCGAGGAATGGGTTTCAGAAATAAGCTACGATAACTATCGGGTCAACGGTATTGTAATTCATGAAAAAATGTTGTACTGCGATTTAATGGGCTCCATATAAATTCAATTGAAAATTGATGTTTCTCCAAAAAGAATTCATGCCAAATACGTTGTTCAAGGCAATTCATCAGCGTTGTAGATTCATAATGATATGGCTGTGAAACTTTTTCTTCTGATTTTAAAAGCTAAAACTATATTCAGAAAGTATTCACTGTGTATAACAATGAGTGATATCGTAATTGATAGTGATGATTTTGATGCGGATGATAAGACAATTGAGTGTTATGATTTTGTTGAGCTGTCTGATCTTGTAGTAGTTGTAGTTGGTCATGTTGAATCCCTGCCAGTTATGAATATGGGTGGTGAAGAACTGATAAGTAATTGCTATAACAGTGTTGTAAAGGTGAACCAAAAGTATAAAAACAAAGCTACACTTGTCTCGGTAATGCGTAACTATTCAATCAAGCACAGGTTCAATTTCAGAGCTAAGAGATTTGACAAACAGTGGTTTGATTTTATTTTTTCAATGATAATTTCTTATTTATTTTGCAATTTGATACATCTAGAATTTATAGTAATACATTTGCATAATAGTTAATTGATGATTCATATAATTGGTGATTAACTGGTGATTCATTCCATCTGCGGATTCATATATTTATGAAACTGGTGATTAATTAATGATTCATATTGGTAATGCATATAACTGGTGTTTCATATAATTGGTGATTCATAGAACTGGTCCATGTAACTGGTGATTCATATAACTGATTTGTATAACTGGTGATTCATATTGGTAATGCATATAAATAGTGTTTCATATAACTGGTAATTTGATACGATAGAAACTTGGAAGACACGAAATCACTCAAAAACAGTCCACAAACACACTCCAAAGCAGTCCACAAATCACTAAGATCCTTAGACCGATTGGAGACCTCTCTCGGATTCACAAATACAACAAGAATACAAGCTGAACAAGGTGTATTTTACACCAAAATAGAAACAATACGTGAAGAACAATATGAACAAAAAAGCACAAGATTCGGATTTAACAATAACAACAAGAACACAAGATTACAACACAAACACTAAACACAATTACAAGAAAGTAAAGGGATAGATAGATAGACCACATGAAGGTATAATCTTAAGAACCCAAGAATGGACACTCTTGGACCCTTAACACTGCACACAATAATAAACCTATCTCTTATCTGACACAAGATCGGATTTCACCTCTCTAGCATCAACGTTTCCAAGCAAGCAACAACAAAAGAGAATTCACCCTATTGTTGTATCCTAGTTTTAGTTGGTGGATTTTTCAATCCCTAACTATGGTATTTCAAGTCTTACAAGACTTACAATAATATCTAAAAACTAAGTGAATAATCCCTAACATGTTCCTTATATATTACAAAACAAATAGAAGTTAAAATGACCAAAAAGGCCCTTAAAGAATGGGCACCCATCTAGTGTAATTTATGGGCTGATTTGGGTGCATTTTGGGCCTCTTTTACACTTCAATTGCACATGCCAAGGCTCGGGTCCAACATGCACTCTCCTAAATCCATAACCGTGATTATTCCCGTATCATCCTCTCCATCTTGAGAGGAATTTGTCCACAAATTCACGGCTTCACCTCGTTCAATTGGTCACGTCAAAGGAAACCTACTCAACACAATCCGCAAACAAGTCACAAATATAAATCAAAAATAGTCCACAAAATCATACAGAATCTGAGGGCTCAATAGCAATAAGTCTCGGCCAACATCTTCATTTTGAACCTCGGTTTTCTCTCTATCTTGAGCCTTGTCTTCAATCTCATCCGAAACAAGTCTCCTACCATCATACAAGTATTGCAGTAGTCTCCATATCCTTCATGTTCCTTTCTACCATACTCCTCTACATGGATATATCAGTTTTGGTAAAGTAAAGTTTCGATTGAGAGGAATGATTTGGTAAGGGGGATCTTTGGTTGTGGAGCTTGGATGGGAGAAAATTGGCTTCCAAGTCCCTCTTGTTGGACTTGATCGAATTGAAGGGGAAGCGAATCATTTAGGTCTCGGTCTTGAGGACATTTGTTGTCTTGGCTTATGTCTATGTCATTTAGTGGTAGTCTTGGAGGGTTGATCATTTGAGGTAAAGCTTCGGGGGTAGAAACATAAGAGTTTCTTCGACTCTCTACTCGATCCAACCTCTCAAGTATAGTAGACATATCCGATCCTAATTTGTCAAGACCCGCATTCACCTTAGCTATTTCTCGGGAAATAGCATCAAGGTGGACCAAAATGGTGTCCATTATGGCAAAAGAGTTACCTACAAAAATAGAAAACACATTACTTGTACAAAAACATCCCCACTCTCTCTTTTTATGTCTTGAATCTCTGATCCCTCAACTCAATCTCACAAGTGTTGCAAGCTTGCTTGTACTCAGAGTGGTATTGAGAGGTGAATCCAACGTTGACAAGGGCTCCAAAGAGTAAGGAAAACAAGAAGACGTATTATAATGAATCAAAATAATCAAGACTCACAAAGGAAAGTTAACACAAAGAATGGGTTCAAAACTAATTTACAATTTAGTAAATGATCACTAGCTTGTAAATTAGTATTGGAATCAACAAACAAACCAAGAAAATAACAAATTGAAACTAGAAGATCAAAAATTGAGCTTAAAAATTGTCGTGTGAACAGTAAAACATGACATGGCAGCCACGTATTGGTTCAATTTTATCAAGTTGTTAATTTCAAAAGTTCAAGTCTTGGTCAATTTTCAATTTGGACCTTTGGAGGAACTTGTTCAATGGAGGGAAATACAAACTAGTCTTTGGAGCTTATTTTCAATTCAAAATTCAAGACTCAAAAGTCTTTGACTAGACTTTTACAACCCTTAAAACATGGACTCTTGTTTTATGAAAAAGTGGTGGAGATGTGATGTAAAGTCTTTTGGTGGTTGGGGGTCTTTCAAGACTTAACAAAAGTTCTACACCTTGTACTTCACCTTTTGAAGATCTAAGTTAACTTTAACATTAACAAGGTGATGAATATGGTGAAGAACTTCAAAAAATACAACAACCACAACAAGAACAACCAACAACAATCTCCCAAGAACAACAACAATTCTAGAACAACAAGGTCAACTACAAACCTCCAACAACAATTCTATCGGCCAAGTCTTTAGTGTGGTATTTTTGGTTTTGACAAGACATAAAGGTTGTGACGAGCTTCAAGAACAACAACAACATCCACCAGGAATTACAACAACATCCACACGACCAACTTCAAATCCATAACAACAAGAACAACAGCAATGGGCTAAGTTTATGTTCACAACAACAACTTTGAACAAGTTCAAGCTTAAGTTTAGATCTAGACTCAAAGTGTTAGTGGACAAGAAAACTAACACTAGAAACAACAAAAAAATAAGAACACAACTAGATCTAGACACACAATGAACAAATCTCGGCCAAGACACAACAAGAACACAATTTTGGCCAAGAACACAACCACGGACAGATTGGTATATTTTTCTGGAATTTTCAGATTTTAATTTTTTTTTCAAGTGAGCTAGCCCAAGATTTGATCTTGTAGGAACAAGATCAAGCCATGCTCTAATACCAAATGATATGATAGAAACTTGAAAGATACGAAATCACTCAAAAACAGTCCACAAACACACTCCAAAACAGTCCACAAATCACTAAGATCCTTGGACCGATTGGAGACCTCTCTCGGATTCACAAATACAACAAGAATACAAGGTGAACAAGTTGTATTTCACACCAAAATAGAAAAAATACGTGAATAATAAGATGAACACAAAAGCATAAGATTTGGATTTAACAATAACAACAAGAACACAAGATTACAACACAAACACTAAACACGATTACAAGAAAGTAAAGGAATAGATAGATAGACCACATGAAGGTATAATCTTAAGAACCCAAGAATGGACACTCTTGGACACTTAACACTACACACAACAATAAACCTATATCTTACATGACACAATATCGGATTGCACCTCTCTAGCATCAACATTTCCAAGTAAGCAACAACAAAAGAGAATCCACCCTATTGTTGTATCCTAGTTTCAGTTGGTGGTTTTTTCAAGCCCTAACTATGGTGTTTCAAGTCTTACAAGACTTACAATAATATCTAAAAACTAAGTGAATAATCCCTAACATGTTCCTTATATATTACAAAACAAATAGAAGTTAAAATGACCAAAAAGGCCCTTAAAGAATGGGCACCTATCTAGTGTAATTTATGGGTTGATTTTTGGCTGAATTTTGGGCCTCTTTTACACTTCAATTGCACATGCCAAGGTTCGGGTCCGACATGCACTCTCCTAAGTCCATAACCGTGATTATTCCCGTATCATGATTCATATTGGTGATGCATATAAATGGTGTTTCATATAATTGGTGATTCATATAACTGGTGATTCATATTGGTGATGCGCATAAATGGTGATATTCATATTTGTGATACATTTTAACTGGTTATTCATATGTTAAATGGCTTAAATTCTGATTTAGCTGGTGATTAATATGGTATTTGGTGATTCATATAAAAATCAATTAATGTAACTTCATATTGGTGATATATTTTTGGCGTTTATTTTAGTTATGTGTTGTTGTGCAAATCTCCAAAATGTAGTTGGTTATTCAAGGTGTCCTGTAAGCTTGGTACTAATACATTCATAGTACATATGTTCAACGATGAACACACCTGTTCAATAATGGATAGAGTTTTTGCGCAGCAGCATACAACAATTACTTTTGTAGCAGGAATAACAGCTTCAAAATTGGTGAACCATAAAAGAATAATCACTCAAGTGACATTATTGAAGATATTAAAAGGAAACTTGGTTTGGGCATAGATAACATGAAGACGTGGTGTGCTAAGAACGGGTTTTAAAGATATTGAGAGGGCAATCAGCTGACTGATATAAGAAAATTCCTACCTACTTATACATGTTAAATTTTGTTTATCTCAATTCACATATAAGGATGCATAAGTCTCGGGATAATCGATTCATGTATCTATTCGTAGCACTACATTCTTTTATTAGGTGATTTGGGTATTGTAGGCATGTTGTGGTAGTAGAAGCTAGTCACATGAGTGGACCATATAAGGTAACATTCGTTTCAGCTAGCACACTTGATGGAGCAGGTATTGCACGTAGTGATTCTTTTATATTTTTCTTAGAGATGATGGTAATTGTTAAATAAATTTTACATAATAAATGATTGATGTTATGTATCAGGACATATATTGTCACTTGCGTATGGGGTTGTAGATTCTAAGAATGATTCATCCTGGACGTGATTTTTTCAGCAATTTAAGTGTGCTTTCGGTGAGCACGATAATATGTGTGTTGTCTCTGATAGACATGAAAGCATAATCAAGGCGGTTAGTGTGGTCTATCCATGTATACCACATTTTACATATATTTGGCATCTTTAGAATAATGTCTGCATGAATTATAGAAAGAGTAAGGACAATCTGGCCGACGAGTTTTTTGCCATGGCTAAAGCATACAAATTGGATGATTTTGATGAGATTGTGTGTAAAGTGGGAAATATTGACAATAGAGTAAAGGTATATCTAGAAAATGTTGAATTTAAAAAAGTGATCACGAGTTCATGCTCCAATAAATATGGGGAGGATGATGACTTCCAACATTGCAGAATATATCAACTCTCATCTTGTTGAGGCATGTAAACTATCAATTTTAGATTTTCTTGAACAGGTCAGAATCTTATTTGGTGCATGGAACAGCAAAAACAGAGATCAGTCTAGCTTTCTTACTAAAAACTCATTGGGAGGTAGGTTTCAACAAATTCTTTAATTGATCAAGGTAAAGTCGTCGCGTATGATGATAAGTTATTTAATATTTATTATACTTATGGAAAGAGAAATATTTAGTTTAAGATCATTGCTAATAATTAATTAGAACTATTCTATTCAGCAGATATGTTAGAGTTCATGAGGAATGTTAGTGATATATTTTCTACATGAAATTATAAAGTGATACTTATTAAAAATTTTAATACTTTTATATGATTCATGTTAATTGTTACAGAAAATTATGTGATTCATATTAGTAATTAGATTGAATAGGTTAATTGGTGATACATTTTCAAAATATTATTTTAAGTTGATTCGGTATTGAAAATTTTAATACTTTTATAGGACTTTTTATTAACCATTCGTTAAAGATATGTGGTTCATATTATTAATTAAACTCAATAGGTTAATTGTTGATACATTTTCAATATATTGTTTTCAGTTGATACATATTAAAAATTTTAATACTGTTATATGATTCATATTAACCGTTTGAAAAAATTATATGATTCATATTAGTAATTAAATTAAGTAGATTAATTGGTGATACATTTTCAACATGTTATTTTCAGTTGATTCAGTATTAAAATTTTTAATACCTTTATGTGATTCATATTTACCGTTCGTCAAAGTAATGTGATTCATATTAGTGATGTGTGATTTATTATTAAGGCTATTAAACAAAATTAGTGATACATTTTATAAATTAAACGTCCAGCATAAGTTCTAATACCACACCAGCTGTTAAGATAAAATGTCATGACATTAAAAAAAACATACTGAAAACTTAATACATAAAAGACGTCATGAAATATCTAGAATTCCCCAACCATTTGTCAAGTAATAAAAAATCCAACATCCTTTTATCACTCAATAAATACTAGACAACTACAACTCAACATCAATCATCTCTGTATCCTCAGATGAAATAAATATGCATTTAGACCTAAGCGGATCCTGATTGTCATTAACATATCTATTGCATGTCTTGTTCACACCATAGTCCCATAACAAGGATGTGTATCTTGTATGATGCTTTTTTAGATCAAAATCTAAAGAAGATATTTGATGTCGATAACTTAGATATTTAGTATATGCTGCAATAAACAAGCCACAATCTCTGAAAAACAAAAACAGTAGGTATTTTATGGATTGTTGTGAGCTGTTATGTAAAAAAAAATATTTAAAATAATAAATGATACTTACAATATGCTGCTCAATTGTTGCATAATTCCATCAATAAACTGAACATCAAATGCATCCTGGTCCATCTTTTTCTTGTATGCTTCTAGTAGGACCAGTCTATACACTCTTTTTTATTTCAAAAAAATAGAATATTGTCAAATAAGTTGTCAACATTTCAGCAAGCTCTTTTATCTCATCACCATGACCTCTATGACCTTTCAGTGAGTCATAAAAATAAATGCATCTTTCCTTGAGTCCTATGACTGCCAACACCCAGTGAAACGACCCCTTACAATTTATTGGCACATACACCTAGTCAATCAAATACCATAAAATATTGGTTGAAATGTATAGTCCTTGCATAATCACACAAATTTATCTCTTCATCAAAGACACTTTATTTGATCGAACATTTTCGTCATGTGAGCTAAGATCAATATCAGAATGACTTCTGTGAAAATGAGTGTATGTTTCATAGTTATAGTTCATGAACATACAATTCATAGTGGTGTATCTATATTCACTGATTTTGTTCAGTTTTGTTTTCTTTCTAAGATAGTAGAATACCACATCGATGTGCTATAATATAAAATTAAAATGTGTAAGAACATGTGATTCATATAATCCATACACAAGACTAAGTGTAAAACAGTTGATACTTATGAATTTAAAAAAATATCTACTGAAAAACACTTAAAAATATAAATTTATGTTAGTCATCATATGTATCACAGTGATATATAGTATTGTCAGATGTATCACTGTGATACATGTGTTACCAGAAAATCTATATGCAGACAGCAAACATCAATTTGGTTGGGTAATGTAATAAAATTCAGCTTGTGCTTATATTAATAAAATCAATAAAACTGTTAATTGCCATAGATATTTCTTTGAGGCATACCTCTCATTCCAACAATTAATTGATTGGGACATGTCATAAAACCAACTTTTTTCACCGGGTGTGCAACTATAAAATCAAGCTTTGATTTTAGGTCAGCGTATTTGGCCATGTAGTGCTCATCCTTTCCTATTCTGTATTCAAATTATGATTCCAATAATTTTTGAGAGTAATATATATATATGATATTTTGAAAGGTGATTCATCAATCTTACCTACTGGTTTTTGTGTTGTACAGGCCAACTGACATCCAAAGAGAGAACTTAGAGAAGATATCTTCGGCATATGGTCTATTAATGTTGTGACCTTCAAACGGGTAGTTCAACTTTTTGCACGACTGGATGACTTCTTTATCTTTTGACCTGGAATAAAAAACACTTACAAATGGTGACCGATATAGTTTTGAAGGCTTCCTATTTCTCTTGGAAGGTTTCTTCCTGACATATGTCAAATTAGTCTTGCAGACAAGGACCTGAGAAATAGCTGACTACCAGTGTTGCCTTGCCGATCTTATGTGTCAATAACTGCAACAGCAATATCAGGGATCCCTTTGGATAGGCAGCAGGCGATTGTGGTACGTACAAAGTCATAGCTTTAGATAAACCTTCATCTGTATTGTTAAGGGCTTCTTCAGAATCCTGTGTTCCATATATAAAAAGTGAACTTAGTGTTATAATGAAGTTTAGAATTGAAGTGCCTAAACTATCTATATGTATCATAATGATACATATGGACAAATATGTATCATTCTGATGCATCTGGAAAACTTACATAACAGATAACCAACTTTTGGTACTTGAAACTTCAATCATCTTTAAATAAGGTTAAAACATTTTTACCAAAAAAGTTGTTATACCCCATTAAAACTAAAAATAAGGTTGTGACCATTATAATGAACAACTTCAACGTACCAAATAATAAAAAAATAAATATTTGTGAGCAATTACAAAACAAAATTCGCTATAAGTAAATCGATATTACCTTTACGCACTCGTCACTTATTCCTTCATCTACTTCCACAGTTGTATTATGCCTATCTTCTTCTTGGACCTTTATTGTGTACGATCTCTCAGCCTCCTGTTTGACGCATGTCAAATTTAATTTTGTGTGACATTTAATTTCTGATATAAATTGATTTAATTATTTGTGAGTATCAAATTGATAAAGGTTGAAATAAATGTGTGAAAATGATTCATTTTGAAAACATAGAAATACATAACAAATGTTTGTTACTGAAAATCTTGATTAAATTGTCTATATGTATCAAGGTGATACATATGTTGTCAGATGTATCAAAATGGTACATATGAGTAACTTAATCAATACATATGCACCAATATATTGACAGTTTCAACACTTCAAAAAATAACATTTAAACTATTTGAGGCTAATATTTTGAGCAAGTTGTAACAAATCGATCATATAGTATATCACAGAAAAACTAAAAATAAGGTCGTGACCATTATAATGAACAACTTCAACGTACCAAATAATAAAAATAAATATTTGTGAGCAATTACAAAATAAAATTTGTTATAAGTAAATCGATATTACCTTTACGCGCTCGTCCCTTATGCCTTCATCTACTTCCGCAACTGTATTATGCCTATCTTTTTCTTGGACCTTTTCTGTGTACGAAATCTCAGCCTCCTGTTTGACGCATGTAAAATTAATTTTGTGTGACATTTAATTTCTGATATAAATCAATTTAATTATTTGTGTGGATCAAATTTATAAAGGATTAAACAAATGTATGAAAATGATTCCTTTTGAAAACATAAGAAACATATGACAAATGTTTATTACTGAAAATCTTGATTAAATTATCGATATGTATCAAGGTGATACATATGATGTCAGATGTATCAAAGTGATACATATTAGTAAATCAATACATATACACCAATATATTAACAGTTTCAACACTTCAAAAAATAACATTTAAACTATTTGAGGCTAATATTTTGAGCAAGTTGTAACAAATCGATCATATAATTAAGTCAATTTAACTACCTTTAAGCACTCCTCAGCTCCTCCTTCATTGTCCCCTACTTTAGATGATTGACCGGCATCATCTACAACATTGTCACTTTTAGCATTCATTTTTTGCTCATTAAGAGATTGAGAAGGATCCCCTTCTCGATTCGGGATTCCTTTTTTTACTTACATGTAGTGGATATTGAGCAACCTGCAATATCACAAATTAAAATAATACGGAAACATATTAATATTGATGATAAATTATGAATACCTTATCATATGAAGCAAAACTGTAATACCCAAAACTTTCTTTAAGTCAAATCTAGTCTCCAGAAGAGTTAGTGATAACTTCCTAAATGATTAAAATTTAAATCAGATAGAATTTCCTTAATTTTAACTTTTTATCATGTGGTAAATTGAATTAGCTTTCCAACGATACCAATTTTATTAAAATCCGGTATCTGAGTAAAAGGTTATGGACGCTTTATAGAGTAACTGTGGGAACTGCCCAGAAGTGACGGTCAGGCCGACGGACCGTCGTCCAAGCCGTCGTGACTAAGGCAGTAAACCCGAATTCTGGTCAAGTGCGATGGCCAGAACTGATAGACCATCGAGCTAGCGACGGACCATTGCAGACGAGGAAGAAAGTTCAGGTTCTGGCCAAATACGACGGTCAGGATCGACAGACCGTCAAGCCAGCCACGGACCGATGCCCAAACCATCGCCACTTCTGATCAGCGATTTTAAGCCATTTTTAAAAGGGTATTTGGGTCTTTTTCACCCATTTTAACCCCTAATTATACCAGACCAAAGCTCATAACTTTATTATTCATCCACAACACCAAATTAGGGTTTCTCTCAAAGATCAATCTCCAGGAACAAGAAACCCTAGGTGTTTAATTCCAAGTCAAGAATTCAAGCTTTCCTACACCAATATTCAAGAAATCATCCATTAAGGTATGTCAAGTGTTGATTGATGGGTTCCTTTCACCCAAGAAGCTCAAAAAAACTCTATTTGAAATATAAACTTTGGATTCCATAGTATGAATTGAATTATATCCATGTTTATGTTGTTGTTTGAATTTCAAGTTAAAGTCTTCAAGGACTATCATGAAAATATATTAGCATGTGGTTGAAGTTCTTTCATTGGAAGTGTAAAATATTGTCATGATGTATTATTTCAATATTCATGCCTAAGCCTAAAGATATGCATGCAAGGTGTTTGATAAAATGCCTAAGAGAGTAGGAATTATGCCTTATGACTCATTCGTGATCAAAATTGATGAATCCATGTTTCTCCCTTATGTTCGATATAACTCCCACGTTATTGTTATGCTTTGTAATGGATTGATGTAATGCTCATGAGATTAGTCTTATGAAATTATGATATGTTTACATGCATTTCTATTCATGTGTAAGCTTATAGCATGCGAATACTTCATGAAAATCCCCAATGATTGCACTATGAATTGTTGTCTATGGTTATGTGTCAAGAAGTGTCATGTCTTGTCAGTTTCATGTTATCGAGTCCTAGGGGTACTTGTACCCGACAATTTAGTTGTGTGCCTAGAGCCAGGGTTTGTTTTCAAGATACTCTCAGTCAAGCCATGTTCAGTAGAATTCAATCAGTCTCATGACTCAAGAAAACTCAGTAATCTTAGTCAG
The DNA here is from genome assembly GCA_030864225.1 of Capsicum baccatum var. pendulum. Lineage (NCBI taxonomy): Eukaryota > Viridiplantae > Streptophyta > Magnoliopsida > Solanales > Solanaceae > Capsicum > Capsicum baccatum. The sequence goes on along the minus strand of CM061559.1, from coordinate 243,796,972 downwards.
TAATCAGATCTTAGTAATATTCTATTAGTTAAAGGAACTTATTGAACTCAGTCCAGTCAGTTCAGTATAATTAATTTAGTGTCTAATCATATGGAAGTAGGATTCACCACCGAGTGAGCCCAAGGATGGGAACTCACCTGCGAGTAGAGGGTGTGATTCTTAGAAGCTAGCGTAGGTTGAGACATCTAACCAGTTAGATGAGGGTTGATGATGTGAATTAACCTGTTAGATGAGAGTCCCACCATTTTCCTTAGAGTACCTATTAGATGAGGGATTACTCACATCTTGTCTTTACCAGTGGCGCGATATTGACACCCTTCCAATTGGGGTTACTGATTGAACCCCAACTCAATTATATTATCTCATTTGGGGAATGTCGGTTAGATAACTACTTCCCATAATTACAGTCTCAGTCTCATATCAATAATAAAACTCAGATAGTTCTACAGAATTCAGGACTGTCAGATACAGTCACCCAGCTCAGTACGAAACTCAGTTAGTTCCATCAGAAACAGGATTGTCAGACACAGTCATTCAGATAATAGTATATTAGTTATACAAAACTTATGTTATCAGTATTCATATTCGGTGATGTCATGATCTCAGTTACAGTTCACGTATTCATGCATGTATTCTCACGTTCATGTTATTCAGTCAGTTAGTATTATTCATGTATATAAACCCTTTGCATTCATCCTACCTTACTTGTATACCAGTATATTCAATCATACTGACGCATTTACACTATGGTGTTTTATACCATAGGTTCAGAATCATGAGATCCAGAGCACCCTTAGTAGATCAGACGTTCAGCAAACAGACTAGTAGTGAGTCCTCATCATCCGAGGATGTTATTATTTGATTATTTCATTATTTTAGTACTTAGTTTATTTCAGCAGTTGGAATTAGTTGGGGACATGTCCCATCAACTCCTCATTCAGACAGTTTAGAGGCTTTCGGACTATAGCATGTTCAGACAGTTATTTTAGTTTTATTTGGTATTGATATACCATATTTCCAGATGTTATGTTTTATCAGATATTTGAGCCTTATAGCCTTTTAACCTTTTTCGCATTTATACAGTATATTATACAGTGTCCAGTTACAGATATCAGTCATGGGTTAGCTTGTGGTCCTTCGGGGTCATGAGCACCGTGTAGCATTCCGGGTACCAGATTCGGGGCGTTATAAAAACCTTCTTTCACAACTCCCAAAAATCTTGTATAATGGTCCACCATCAACTTTTGAAGATCATTGAATTTCATGTCAACCTACATTGTGAATAACATTTTGAATTTCATGTTAACCTATAATCTGTTTTAACATTAACACAACAAACGAACAAAATGTTATACTTATATAAGTCTTAACATAAGACTTTATGTCGTCCAAATATGACTTGGATAGTGATATCTTTTCCTCACCAGTAGAAGTTTCTTTATCGGCATCCCTCATCTCAACATTACGCGCAACTTTGTCTTTTTCCAAGAAAACACGAGGCTCTGAATGATCTCTTGATGAACCTGCCAAATGTTTCTCTTTGAAAAACTTCTCTGACTATTTTTTTGTGTTTGCCACTCCTGAACTAAAATTTTCCAGAGTCCTCAACTAATTTTTATTTCTTCACAGGAGGGTGTGAAGATGGACCAGCATCCAGCCTCATCTTTTTGAGAAAGTCTGCATTTGGAGGAGTACTAAAATCATCAAATTCATCTCCAAATTCAGTAGGAGCAGTCCTTTCAGATTGTTGTTGTGCAGATATTGCCTATGCTACATTTACATCATAATCTGTTGGACCAAACATCTTGTATACAAACTGCAACAAAAATAACACAAAGGACCAAAAATTAAAAGTACCTTAAAAATTAAAAATAGACATAAAAAAGTATCACGGTGGAAAAAACACTACCTTACTAAACATATCATCCATCAGATCCTCGTATCTAGGCTTAGGTTTAACCACTTTCTAATTCACCATCCTTGGGATTAAATTGTGAACATGAACGACAAGTGATTCATCAACTGCAGCATAACATTCGTACCACCAAATCTGAAGCATGTATGGCATGTCACTTAGACGATAAAACTTTTGGACATCATTCATCGATCGGCTAATAGAAGCCATCACTTTCTCAAAAGCCACTTTTCCTCCATGAAAAATGACTATAACTTCCATCATCCACCATGTGGAAGTCTCGGGTAGGGATATTGGTTTTATCTAATTGGGAGAACACAAATGTATGTATAAAGTACAATATCTCAATTTTTACTGCATCTTCCACATTTTTCTCCATTTTTTATTAAAAAAAAGCTTGACCAACTCACCCTTTTTCATATTTGCTATCGAATTTGAAAAATATTTTTTAGGTAGTTGACATGGTGGAAGGTCTGAATAATTAAAATCAACTACGTTACCGATGCATTTCAACCCAGTAACGATAGCAAACTCGTACAGTGAAAATGAAAGAATTGTATTGTTGACCAACACCCTTAGTTGATCCTAATATGAGTGTTGGACCTCTAAAGTCATCAAGCACCTTACTGTCGATCCTTGAAAGTTACAATTAGGTAGGTCCAGAAATGACCGAAAACAAGTTCTTCTGAAAATTCTGATTCCTTCATCCTTCAAAATCTCTTTAAGCATATCTACTACATTTATGTTGTATGCACTACCAATCCTTACGATGTGGGAAGGTCGTTTTTTCACAATCAAACTAACATTCTGCCAACAAAAAAACAGAACATGATTCATATGTCAAATGAATCACATGTTTATAAATTAAAACAACAATAAAATGAGTACAGAAAGTGTTATCACATATATATCACCAAAAAAAATGATACACAGAGAATCACTCCTATTCTATATGAAAATGTTTAACTGTAACGCCAATATGAATCACCAGTACAATATATGTATCACCAATTAAAATATCATTTTATTGTAACACCCATATGAGTCACCAACACAATATATGTATCACCAATTAAAATATCATTTTAGTGTAACACCTATATGAATCACCAGCACAATATATGTATCACCAATTAAAATATCATTTTAGTGTAACACCCATATAAATCACCAGCACAATATATTTATCTCCAATTAAAATATCATTTTAGTGTAACACCCATATAAATCACCCATATGAATCACCAATATGAATCACAAGGTATATGAATCACCAGTTATGAATCACTTGTGATAACAATACCTTCTCCAACAGAGATTTGGGAATATGTTCAATTTCATCCTGATCTTCCATTTGCATGTCGGAATCTCAATTTTTAGCAGCAAAAGTTTCTCTTAAAATCTTCAATTTTCCAGGGTTATTCCGCTGCTTTGAACAATTTTCTCTAAAATCTAACTTGGTGAAATCAAATTTGTATGGAGTAAAACCCAGAACTTGACTACTATCATGAACACCTTTTTGTGTTTCAATTTGTGAAATCCCCAAGCTGAATGAGAGTGAATTTTCATTAGCCATTGAAGATTCAACAAATTAACACAAAGGAATAAAAGAATGTATAGATATTGACTTCTCTTGTTAAAAACTAACTTAAAATCCACATAAACAAACAACTAACCTCTTTGAAGTAGTTGACAAAATTTTGAAATTTAATGATGAAAGGTTACATTTGTAATCAGTTGAAGTAGTGGAGAAGGAAGTTGACTCAAAATCTGCTAAAATGGGAGAGATTTAATGGGAGTAATTTGTGGAGGAAAAAAGAAGAAGATGCGTATAAGGATGAGAGAGAAAAGGTGTTAATGGAGGAGAGAAAATAAGGTGTGAAAGCTAAAGCAAATGTATCACCAGTAAATATGCAAAAAGGGATTTTATGTAATTTTTAAAATATTAAGGGATATTTGGTAATATGGTGCCTTAAGTTTGGAATTTTTGTAATTTATCATTTATTAAAAGGGTTCAAAATATAAAGAAATGAACATACGAACTAGTCGAAAAAAGGTTCGACGTCTACTATATACCAAAAAAATAAAATTCAACCAATATATATAAATAGTATAATTTTTCACTGAGGGGATTTGAACCCCCTGACTCAAGCTAGCTTCACCCCTACTGAGGTGGATAGAATGTCCACAAATCTTACCTATAAATAGACTTTAGTAAAAGGAAGTATTATTAAAGCTTAGACAAAGAAAAGAGGGGCTATAAAAATTGCAGTAGTAAAGGAAACATTGTTAACTATAAAGAATTGCAAATGATTAAGAACATAATACAAGTAGTACGTCATATAGGATGTCACATAGAACGTATGTTTTTATTTGTTTAATTTTATACAAGTTTAAGTGCTTGGTAAAAAAATAAATCTAACAAGGAAGACCAAGACCTTAAAGAAATATTCCCTCAATTTCAATTTGTTTTCCTGATTTTGACTTGGCATGAAGTTTCAGAGAGTAAAGATTTTTAAATCTTGTGATCCTAAGCTAATGATACGTAAAATATACCAAAATGCGTTTTAATCTTATAGTCTCAAACATGTCACGTGAAAAGTTACAACTAAAGAATTGCTAAAACAAAATAAGCATGTTTTGTGAAATGGACTAAAAGAAAGTAAGACCAACAAATTGAAATGGAGAAAGTATCACCGTCAGACCAAAAGATTTAAATAATTGCTTGAACAACTGTAAATTATTAATCCCCGTGTCATATTTAGTTGCATGATTTGCAAGTGACTTTATTTTTAAGCAAATTTACACACACTGTATATTGTCATTTCTAATTCTTTGTGTATACTGTCATTTCTAATCTTCCACGATGGCTGTATGCATGTTGGATCCTTCACAAGTAATGCTTATTTTTTAGAGGATCCGACACACGTGTAACAACATATATATTTTAGAAAGATACAATAGTTGAGCACTTTTTGAAGTATCGATGAACTTAACAAAGCGAATTAGAGAAGGTGTTTACAGGGATGGATGTAGGGTGTAAGTTGACACTGATGTAACAACGGCAACTAAATAATTCAATCTAACAGAGACGAGACAGTATACAAAATTGATAATAATCATGACAACGAGTTGTTACGCGAATTTAGTGCACTGATAGTGTTACAACGAGGATGAAAAGATTGATGCACTCCACACAATTATGGACCCAATGCTTGGGGTGTATGTACTCTTCGCATATATCTCAAACAAGAAATCATCTGGATTTTTAGGGAACGGGGTATACATAAGGATAAGTGGATGTTCATCCCATTTGTGGATGATTTTCGGGGGCAATAAAGCACGGTCGATACCTAGGTAAAAAACAATCGCTACAACCGTATGATGCAGGGTCGGAGAGAGATTCGCCACAAGCGTTACAATCAGAATCACTTCTTATGTGCTTTATGAGTAATATTAGTAGGAATGTCTACATTCAAAAAAACAACCATTAGTCTTTGATTGGCATTGATGCATTTCGCCACCCAAAAGAAGTACTTGGGGTGATTTATGTGAAGTTGGTGCTCCTCCTGATCATCACGACTTGGGTGTTTCGATAACTCGAGACCACTGGATAATTGGTTGCAAGTATCATGAAGAAAGTAGGTGCATTGTTGACAACTATAATAGTACTCATCACCAATAAGCTCAATACAATCAGTGCAAACTAACTCATCCGCGTTTTTTTGTTGGAAATCCGAGATCTTATCTAGTTGGAATAGTTAGGGGGCATTTTGCTCAAGAAATCGGTTAGTGAGTTTCCCAGCTGCATTAACTACCGGCAGCTGGACCATGTTGAAGTTTGAGTGAGGTTCGATGTTTTCTTCAGTAGTCCTGAAAGCCACAAAAGTTGAGAAATGTAAGATAGAAATCGAGAATTACTTGAATCTAGGAAGAACAGGAGAAACTTCTTATGTCTTCTTCTTATCAAGGCACTTGATGTGTACAAAGAATCTACATGGGCAACAATGATAAACCCAAAAGACATACTGAAACTGATTGTGGTAAACATCGCAGCAGAGTTTTATGATTCGATATTCTTCAGGAAGGAAAAACCGGTAGAGGATGTGATCGTCCTGGTTGCACATGCTTTTTGCGCTTAAGACTTTACATTATTCGTGGAACCAGAATTTACAATCTTTATACCAGAAAGAGCTATTCTTGATACCACAAACATTGCAACTATGGTTTCTCTTAATCTCATAATTTAGGTCATGTTCTATACAGTTTTCAGGGCCCTTTTTTGTTCTTGGGCTTCGATATCTGGCGTAAAACAATAATTTGTGCACTTTATCATAACCTGTTTTAGTCTCAGCCGCGGCATCTTGATACCACAAACAACGCAAACTAGTCTGTTTGGGGCGAACGTGGAAGAGGATGAAGATACCCTATGCAAAAGTTTCAATGGAGGTTTTGAGAAGGGTGTTTGGTGGGAAAGATTTAGGCTATTCACAAAAATAAAAAATAAAAGATGAGGTCAATTCATTAGGAAACTTAAATAGGCATAATAAATAAACATTCCCTTTAACTTGGCCTCAACATATATAATGTTGAATAAGTAGACACAAGCATCCTCATTGGCATTTACATGGCTATCTAACACAAATTGCCATGTAAATGCCACGTAGAATGCATGTGTCTACTTGTTCAGCTTTGTAAAAGTTCAAGTACCTACTTGTGCACGGCCAAAGTTGGAGGGCATAAATGCTAGTTCAAGACAAGCTAATGAACACATTAATGTATTACGCCTTTAAAATACTACACACATCTTTAATTTAAGACTAAAAGACTCAGTAGTCTCTCTTTATTTTCTTTAACTCTGTGTCAGTCAAACTCAGACACTTAAATTGCTGATGTGTGACATTATATAACAACGGAATATGATTACAACATAATCTCAACTACTAGATAATATCTAGTTGTATCTTTTTCTTCCACTGAAACTTTTCCAGCCAAGTGCTTTGGAATGGCTGGAAAGACAGAAGAATATCTACTAAATAAACTTGATGGAGCACACCAACAAGCGCAGGAAAGTGAAGATTGTTAATCAACGATCCTCTCCTCTTTAATATCCAAACGCATTTTAAAAACGTAAATAGTTTCCTCTGAGAGGCAAAAAATGGTGATCATTCTGATGCTGGTGAATCGAGCCATAGGGGAACACTATACTATCTCCTCAATGCTCTTGCAAAGTGGCAAGTGTTACTGGAAAGGAAGCACGTTTATTCCCCTGAGGGAATCCGATTCACTTTTGCACTTAACAGCGAATTGAAAAAGAAAAAAAAAGGAAAGTAGACTTAAAGGCGAAAAATCAGTGATTGGTGGTGGAAGTTCAGAGAGGGCAAGTGATGATGGACAGAGCAAAATTATTATCAAATCTCATGAAAGGTGGAGCTACCGTACAGTAGATCGAAATAGAGTATTCGGGTTTAACGAAAAGGAGAATTTCATGGAGAGATTCCTTATTCGGAGGGACAACGAAGTTAAGGGATTCAAGGCAATTGGTATTTATGGTGTGGCCGGAGTTGGAAAGACGACACTTTGCCAATTGACTTTCAATAACAAGCAAGTAATGAACCACTTTTTTCCTCAGATTTGGGTTTGTATGTCAAAATCCCCCGAGGATGTTGTTGACTACATAGAAGAGGTTGTCCAGAGGATGCTCTAGTGTCTCGGTGTTGAAGATGAAGAGATCAAATTTACAGGCAAACATCGAGGTCTTCGGGGTTTACTTTTTGCTCTCCGAAGTGTACTAAAAGGTAGAAGGTATTTGATTGTGCTTGATGACGCTTTCTATATTGATAATTTCTTCGATAACTTATGGTCGGAACCAAAATTGGAAGATAATTGTACAGAAAAACTCGCGCTTGGATTGCTAAAACAACAGAGTGGAGCTGTTATTGTCACGACTTGGTCAGAGGAATTGGCGAAGGAAATGGTTGGCGAGGAGAACATACATCCCCTTCTGCCATTGCAAGATAAGAGTTGTCATGAGATATTCGAAGATTCATCTGGAGAAAAAGTGAAGCAATTGCTTAACTTTCAGACTGATCATGATCTAGAGGATACATTTATGAGCAAATTTGGTGGCCTCCCTTTGGCTGCCAAGATAATGGGGAAAATCATGGAACAAGAACTTACTAAAATGCCTGCAAACACAACATCACTCGACTGAAAGCATGTCATGAGTCTCGTGACATTGATTTTCTTAAAAGCTGCGGGTCTGATCGCCAAACATAAACAGGAATTCGCGATTTTAGTTTTGCAACTTTCACTGAGTGTGTCAGTGTCTGTGATTAATTGTCCTTGTGTTGCTCTCTTGTAACTTGTTATTCTACTTCCAATTGTTGTCATTTGATAAACACATTGTTTCTGCTTAATATTCTATTACAAATGCTATACACCTTAGCTATATGATCTTTTTCACTGAGATCGGTAAAAATTACTCTTTTCATTTCAATTTGTTTGTCTTATTTTTCTTTTTAGTCCGTCTCAAAAAGGATGTCTCTTTCCTTTTTTTGTGAACTCTTTAATTTCAACTTTCCACATAACGCGTTTAAGACCACAAGATTAAAAATATTTTGGTACACTCCACGTATCTTTAGTTTAAGATTAAAATTCATGTTCTCACATACTCTTTTAATTATTGAGATGCATCTGTAGAGAGATAGTCAAGAATATAACAGAAGATCTAACCTTTATAAAGGCGTAATACATAAACATGTTCTCTAACTCGGCTTTAGCTGCATCTATGCGCTTCAACTTTGGGTGTGCACAGGTACACACTTAAACTTGTATAAAGTTGAATTAGTAGACACAAATTATGGGTAGGTCACATGGATGAAAAAAGCACGCTCCTACGTTGATATCAATCCAATCAGAGGCTGCCAACTAATTTACACATAGATTTGAGAATTTTAAAAAAAAAAAATTAAGATAAAAGTAAAGGATGAGAATTGTGGAGCACAATGCCCCGACTACTAGCATAATTCTCCGATTGTGGAGCACACATGTAATTTGAGCTTAACAAGTTTATACAAGTTTAGCTCTTACATGCGTAAGTTGGAGTGTATCTCACGTGAATTGTCATGTAGGACATGTTGTCTACGGGTTCAACTTTATAAAGTTTAAATGTCTATTTGTGTACACCCAAAGTGAGAGGGCGTGGATACTAGCTGAAGGAAAAGTTTATGTAATATGCTAAAACGAATAATACAGCAAAATACTCGAGTTGATCGTCTCCTTTTTACTCTTTTACTGTCCCGTCTTGTGAAGACAGTCATGATAAGACCTAGTGCAGGTAAATTTTTACCATCAATCGTACAAGGGGTAAAATCGGATCAAAAATGTGATAAGCGTACAGACTGTACATTCGACTTCTTGTATGTATGTATGTATATATCTTGATGTGGATACTTTTTAGAGCTTGGTGAATTTTTCTGATTGCTGCTACCTTATTCATTCCCTAAAACTAATTCATTTCTCTCTTTCTTCTTCGTCGACAATGGCAACTGCAATCCCCCATGTTTCCTCTGATCATATAACCCACTCCACTAAAATACAACTTGATGAGGAAGAATGAGCAAATTTCGCACTCCAACAGCCTAAGAACGAGCCCGTACATCATCTCCATTGAGCAAATTCTGCACCACAACAGCCTAAGAACGAGGCCGTACATCTCCACCGACCAAATTCCATCTGCGTAGCCAGTGTTCAATTTACGGATGTTGAGAATGGATCTGTTTCTGATCATATAAACGAGTTCAATATGATTGTTAGTCAACTGTGTTCTATGGACATTAATTTCGAAGATGAAATTAAAGCACTGATTTTGATGTCATCTCTGCCCAAGTCTTGGGATACTGTTGTTGCTGAGATTAGCAGTTCCCGTGGATCTGAGAAACTGAAGTTTGATGAAATCCAAGATGTTTTTCTTAGTGAAAGCATCCACAAATGAGAAATTGAAGAGTCATCTGGTAGTGCTCTTAGCGTTGACCAAAGGGAGAAAGACCAATCGAGGGGTCAGAATACACATGGTAGATCAAAATCGAAGAATCGTGAAAAATCTCCACCAAAATCCAATGTGACATGTTGGAATTGTGGAGAGAAAGGAAACTTTTGGACAGAGTGCAAGAAACCCAAGAAGAAGAAGAATCAGAAATTTGGAGATGATAATGATTCTATTAATTCAGCAGAAGACATTGGGGATGCTCTAATCCTTAGTGTGGATAGCCCAGTTTAATATTGGATATTGGATTCTAGTGTATCTTTTCATTCATCTTCTAGCAAGGAATTGTTCCAAAACTTCAAGTCTGGAAACTTTGAAAAGGTGTATATTGCTGACAACAAGTTGTTGGCGATTGAAGGAAAGGGGGATGTCTGCATAAAAACTCTAGCAGGAAATCAAAGGACATTGGAGAATGTCAAATATATTCCTGGCCTCAAGAAGAATATGATCTCTTTTGGTCAGTTGGATAGCACAGGCTACGCAGTAGAGTTTGGGAAAGGTTCGTGGAAGATTATGAAGGGTGCTATGGTTGTAGCACATGGCACAAAATTTGGAACTTTGTACACTACTGCAGGGTGTATAAACATGGTTGTTTTTGCTAAGGGTGCTTCTGGTTCATGTCTGTGGCATAACAGACTTGGACACATGAGTGCTAAAGGAATGAAGATGCTGGTTGCAAAAGGAGCTTTAGAGGGTCTGAAATCTGTTGATATAGGTCTTTGTGAGAGTTGTGTTATGGGTAAACAAAAACGAGTAAGCTTCACAAAGACTATGAGAGAGCCGAAGAAAGTACGACTGGAAATGGTCTACACAGAAGTTTGGGGACCATCTCCATTTCATCACTTGGTGGATCCAGATTCTATGTCACATTCATTGATGATTTCAGCAGGAAGGTATGGGTTTACTTCTTGAAACATAAGTCAGATGTGTTTATTACTTTCAAGAGGTGGAAAGCTAAAGTTGAAAATCAGACTGGCTTAAAAATCAAATTCTTGAGGTCTGGTAATAGAGTAGAATATGACAAGTCAAAATTCAAACAATTCTGTGCAGCTGAGGGAATCAAATTGATAAGGATAGTTCTCGAGAAGGCAAGGCAGAATGGAGTTGCTGAAAGGATGAATAGAACATTGAATGAGAGTGCAAGGAGAAAGAGGATACATTGTGGGCTGCCTAGACGTTTTGGGCAGATACTGTGAGCACAACTAAATATTTGATCAATAGGGGACCATCAGTTCCTATGGGGTTCAAGATTCTTGAAGAAGTGTGGACAGGAAAAGATCTCAAGTATTCTCACTTAAGAACTTTTGGTTGCACTGCTTATGTTCATGTTGATCCAGAGAAGATAGATAAGCTTGATGCTAAAGCTATAAAGTTCTACTTATAGGTTATGGTTCTGACATATTTGGGTACAGTTTTTGGGATGACAGGAACAATAAGATCCTAATACATTATGATGTGACATTTGATGAAAATTTCTTGTACAAGGACAGAGAGCAAAAGGTTCAAGAAACTACAAGGCAAGTAGGATTTGAGCTTGAGTTTCCAAAGAGTACACCCAAAGATTTTACAGCAGATACTCAACAAACTTCAGAGACTGTCGTTGAGGAACCAGAAGTAGAACAAGTGACATCTGAGCAGGTTGAGAGGAGATCATCCAGGACTATTAGAGCTCCAGATAGGTATTCACCATCATTACATTATCTGTTGATAACTGATGAAGGGGAACTAGAGTCTATTGCTGAGGCACTGCACGTAGAGGATTCAATCAAGTGGGAGCAAGCCATGGATGATGAGATGAGCTCACTTGAGAAAAATAACACGTGGATGTTGACTGAGTTACTTGCAGTGAAGAGAGCCTTGTTGAACAAGTGGGTGTTCAAAATCAAGGCAGAACCAGATGGCAAAAGAAGGTTCAAGGTTCGGTTAGTAGTTAAAGGATATTCACAAAGGAAAGTTATTGATTATGCTGAAATATTTCCTCCTATTGTGAAATTAACTACTATCCAAATTTTATTGAGTGTTGCTGCATCGAAGAATTTGCATCTTGAGCAAATGGATGTAAAGACTGTGTTTTTACATGGGGATTTGGATAAGGAAATCTATATGCAGTAGCCAGAGGGATTTGTAGTTTCAAGCAAGTAATACATGGTGTGCAATCTCAACAGGAGCTTGTATGGGCTGAAGCAAGCACCTAGACAGTGGTACAAGAAGTTTGAATCCTTTATGAGCAACAGTGGCTTTCGCAGGAGTGAAAAGGATCAATGTTTCTACTTCAAGAAATACACTGATTCTTATGTATTTTTACTCTTGTATATGGATGATATGTTGATTGAAGGATCCAGTATGAAGGAGATAAACTCTCTGAAGGCAAGTCTGTCTTCTGAGTTTGAGATGAAAGATTTAGGTACAGCAAAGTGGATTCTTGGGATGAGGATTTCTTGGGATAGATCTGCTGGCACTTTGAATCTATCCTAAGAGCAGTACATTGAGAAGGTGCTGGCCAGATTTAGAGTTAATGATGCTAAACCCAGGACTACTCTATTGGCAAATCACACAAAATTGTCAAAGGAGCAGTCACCAAAGATAGCTCAGGAGCGGGAGCACATGGCACTTGTTCCATATGACTCTGTAGTTGGGAGTCTGATGTATGCTATGGTTTGCACTAGACCTGATATAGCACATGCAGTGGGAGTTGCTAGCAGGTACATGGCAAACCCCGATAAAGAGCATTGGGAAGCTGTGAAGTGGCTTCTAAGATATCTAAAAGGTACATCCAGTACTTCACTTTGTTTTGGCAATGGTGAAGTGATTCTGCAAGGTTTTGTTGATACTGATCTTGGTAGGGAAGTGGAATCAAGCATGATCACTTCTGGGTACATTTACACCATAGGTGGTACAGTAGTGAGTTGGATGTCCAGGCTTCAGAAGTGTGTTGCTCTTTCATCTATTGAGGCTGAGTATGTGGCAATAGCTGAAGCTAGAAAGGAGGTGATATGGCTGGCAGATTATCTGGAAGAACTGGGCAAGAAGCATCTTAATAAGATTTTTTACACAAATAGCCAGAGTGCCATACAGTTGGTGAAAAACCCGGTCTATCATTCGAAGACGAAGCACATTAGAAGACGGTAGCATTTCACTGGCAGGGCAGTGGAAGAAGGTGATATGTGTTTGGAAAATATAGAGGGTGCAAAGAATCCAGCAAACATGTTGATAAAATGTGTTGATTTTGGTAAACTTTTGTGCAAAACCTTAGTGGTTTTTTGTAGTTGTGTCGACAGATATTGCGGTGTGGCGAACATATTGATGATGGAGGAATTTTTATTTTTCTGAGAATGTAATTCTTGGATGACAGAATCAGTCTCCAAGTGGGAGAATTGTTAGGTTGTGGAGCCTGATTAATATGTGAAGTACTGTTATATATTAAGGTTTATGCGGTTCAACCTCCATGGTGAGGTTGTCGGGGGGTGGGGGGCGGATCCCCCAACGCCGACCCAAATTTTAGGTTGTACTTTTTATTCTCATTTCTCTATGTAATTATACATACTCCGAGTCATTAATATAAATAGCCCGTCCGCCGTGGAGGTTACCCATGGGTGTTACCACGAAATTAATTCTCTTTTTCTCTCCTAAAAAACTCTCTATCTAGTTTTCTTCATCCTCTCCATAGATTTAGTGTGTGTGAACTGCTAATCGATCCTAACACAAGGCAACCCCTTGAGAGAGTATTCTTGTTCTCTAAGATCTTGTATAGTTCCTCGAAAAGATAACAAGTTGGAGAATGAGGCGGAATCATCCCATGGCAAGAATTATAGTTCCAATTCGCAAACAACCTCAACCTCGTCCTCCGAATCAGGCAACTCTAAACCCATGGCTCATGTGTCAGGTCACGAATGAAATGATAACGGATGTTAATGTGCTTTGTTCTACTGTGAAAAGCCGGATTCTTTGTCATTGCAATTGTTGCCTTGTTATCAGAGAATATCTTTGTGGCATCCTTCGGCCGATAGAAAACGTCAATCAACAATCTTCGTAACCATACGGCCTGACATACTGCTGAAGTTACAGCAACATACTCTGTTTCTGATGAAGATAATGTAGCCACATCCTGTTTCTTTGATCTCCAAGAAATTGCCCCAGATCCTAAACTGAAAATATTTCCGTAAGTAATCTTTTTGTTATCTATACTTCCTGCCCAATCACTATCACTGTACCCTATCAAGCTGAAATCTGCAACTTTGGAGTACCAAATCCCGAAGTCAATAGTCCCAACAACATAATGCAACACTCTTTTGGTAGCACCAAGATGTTGCTTGGTAGGACAATGAATATACCTAGACAAGATACTCACAGAAAACATAATATCAGGACGAGTATGTGTTAGGTAGTTCAAACTTCCAATCAAGATTCTGTAGTGACTAGGATCAGCAAGATCTGTGCCATCTTCAACCTGAAACTTTTCATTTGTATTCATGGGTGTGTCAGCCACTTTACAATTATGCATACCAAACTTGAACAAGAGGTCTTTTGCATACTTCATTTGAGAAATAAAAATCCCATTCTCCACCTGTTTCACTTGAAGACCAAGAAAGTATTGCAAAATACCTAAATCTAACATTTCAAACTCCTTCATCATACAAGATTTAAATTCAGCAACTAAAGTTTCACATGAACCCATATAAATTATGTCATCCACATAAAGACAAACTATCAAAAAATCACTCATACCTTGTTTCTTTACATATAGCATAGGCTCATTCTCACTCCTTTCAAATCTATACCTCAGAAAGTATGAGTCAATTTTGTTGTACTTTGCCCTCGGCGCTTGTTTTAGCCCATAAAGTGCCTTCTTGAGTTTGTAAACTTTTCTCTCATTTCCACTAATAACAAAACTCTCAGGTTGGGAAACATAAATTTCCTCTTCCAAATCCCCATTTAGGAATGCATATTTAACATCAAATTGATATCAATACCTTGATGTTGTGCATATCACTTAGCTATGAGCCTGGCTTTGTATCTCTGTATGCTCCCGTCTACATGACGCTTGACTTTGAACACCCATTTGAGTCCAATGGGTTCCTTTCTATCCGATAGATTCACTAACTTCCATGTTTGATTTTGCTCAATTTCTAGTACCTCTTCTATCATTGAATTTTTCCACACTTGACTTTCTGCAGCTTCTTTGAAACAAGTGGTTTCTGCACCATAAAAAGTAAAATAACAATTCTCATAAATCTCCCTCAATGATTTGAATTTTATTGGTGGAGTCTCACTGGAAGAGTCTATTGAAGAGGAACTGCTGCCACTTCTTTGGGTGGTTAAACCGTGATCACTTGCTGGAGAAGAGGTGCTTGATTGAGGAGTAGAAAGGCTGCTACTTGCTGGAGAAGAACTGGATGTGTTCTTTGGAAGGGAAACTGTTGCAGGTTCTTGCTCAAATATTTAATTAGTAGATGACAATTTAATATTCGAATTAACATTCCCAGAATCAAAGTTCCAACTAGCAGCTTCATTAAGCATAACATTTCTACTTATCATAATTTTTCCACTCACTGAATCATATAGTTTATAAGCTTTGGATTGTGTGCTATATCCAACAAAGATAAATTTTTTTGGTTTTTCATCAAGCTTTTGCCTAGCCTGTGAGTTCACCAAAGTATAAGCTATACATCCAAAGACACGTAAATGGCTTACCTTGGGCTTGTTACCTCTCCATACTTCATATGGTGTTTGATTAAGAATAGCCTTGGTGGGTGAAATGTTCAGCACGTAGACAGCCGTACCAACAGCTTCACCCCAGAAACACTTTGGTACACCTCTGGCTTGCATCATGCTTCTGCCCATTTCAACAACCTTTTGGTTCTTTCATTCGGCAACTTCATTCTGCTCTGGTGTATATGGTGTTGTGAGCTTTTTGTGAATCCATTTTCCTCGCAAAAATTGTTGAATTCATTTGACATAAATTCACCACCTCTATCTGTTCGAAGAGTCTTGATTCTATAACTACTTTGTTTCTCAACAAAAAAATTATATTTCTTGAAATTCTCAAATGTTTCAGATTTGAATTTCAAGAAATATACCCAACTCATTTGACTATAATCATCCGTAAAAAGTAGAAAATATCGACTTCCACCTATGGACTCAACACTCATAGGACCACATAAATCAGCATGCACCAGTTCAAGACAATGAGAAGCTCTCCAAGACTTTCCTACAGGAAATGAATTCCTAGTTTGTTTCCATACACCCATCCTTCACAGAATTCAAGAGCATCAATTCTAGGAAAACCTAGAACCATATTTCTATGGCTTAATAATTGCAACCCCTTTACATCCAAATGACCATACCGCAAATGCCATAAATTAGCTTCAGTACTATCTTTGGTAACTAATACAAAACTTTTAAAAGCAGAAACTTCAAGAGGAAACATTCTATTTTGAGTCATTTGAACGTCAACAATTTTGTATCCTATTTTTTATCTTGAATGCTACTAGAATTGTTATCAAACAGAATGGAGTATCCACAAGTTATCAATTTCCCAACACTCAAAAAAGTTATGGGCTAGACAAGGAACATATTGCACATCATGGAGAAATTTTACATTACCATGAGAAGTTTTTAGAGCAATTATACCTTTCCCTTCGACTTTCATTGCCTTGTCATTCCCAATCTGAACTTTTGACTTCTCTGATTCATCAAGTTCTTTGAAAACTGACCTTCTGCCAGACATGTGGTTGGAATAACCACTATCAATGATCCAAACATCTTTCAAACCATCATATATTGAGGAGTGAGCCATGAACATATTACCCTTCTCTTGTTGTTTCTCAGTGAAATTTGCATGTTGTTGTTCATCCTTCTATTTAGTACAGCAATCAACTTCCTTGTGCCTCATTTTTATACAATAGCTGCATTGAATATCGCTTTTGGATTGTTGGTGCTCACCACCAAATTGAGCTCGTCCTCTGCCACAACCTCAACCACGGAAACTACCTCTGCTTCTGCATCCTATAGCATTTGAGACTTCTGATTTGCCTTTGAAAGAAGACTCTCCCTTGATCTAAAATGACTTCTCTTCACCCTTTTCTTGAGAGGCATTCAATATATCCTCATGAACTTGTAACTCTCCCTTGATCTAAAATGACTTCTCTTCACCCTTTTCTTGAAAGGCATTCAATATATCCTCATGAACTTGTAAGGAACTCATCAATTCATCAAAACCATAATCAAATAAATTATGGGAGTCCTTAATGGCAGCTACGACATGATCAAATCTTTTATTAAGACTTCTTAGAACTTTGGCAACTATAGTTTCATCAGTAATTTTGTCACCATATTCTTTCATATGATTAACAATTGCACTGACTCTAGATAAGTAGTCTTGTACAGATTCACTACTTTTCATGAATGAATTTTCAAAATCAGGTCTTAGTGACTGGAGTTTGACAGTCATTACCTTTGTCGAGCCGTGAAATTCTTTCTTCAGAATATCCCAGCCTGCTTTGAGGTTTCTACAGCAGTAATTCTGGAAAAAATCGAGTCATGCATAGCTTACTGGATGTAGAACAATGCCTTAGAGTCCTTCTTTTTGTTCTCTCGCAACCTTTGTACTTCATCTTCCTGAGCATAGCCATTCTCCACCAAATCCCACAATTCTTAAGACTTGTACAACATCTTTGTATTTATGCTCTGAAATTCATATTTATCTCCATTAAAGATGGGAATTAGTTGTTGAGATGTGGAAGATGCTGCATTAGTAGCCATTCTTTTCCCTCAATTTTGATTTTCTTCTTGCTCTTCCCTTATCTCCCAGTTTGACCTAACCTGGACAGAGAGAAAAAATTTAAAAAAAGATACTCTCTCTCCACTTTGATACCAAATCTGTTGGGGAATCGAAGAAAAGAGGAGCAATGTATAAGAAGAAGAATATAGCTGCAGAAAACTTCACGTATTTTTCATTCATACTACTAAACCAAGTTACACAGGACTCTTTAAATAGGAATTAAAAATAACTAACCACTTACTGAAAAACATACCACTTACTCACACTAATTAACCACCAACCTAAATATTAGCAACTAATGGAGATATGCTTCAACTAAACTAGGACTCCTAACAAACGTGTTACTCTGCCAATTAACTAGGAAGCACTAACGACCTTTGAATCAATATTCAACAAAGATTACATTTTAATGTTGTAATTAGTAATAACATGTTTGTGTTTCTTGTGATTATTTTACTATTTCATATTTACTTTTCAAAATGAATTATGCATTCTTTTAATGTTTGAATTTGACAACAAAAGGACACACAAGCGTTACGGTGCCCATTGTTAGAATATGAGAGATGGTCTTTTGTTTAATAGTTTCTTTTAAAATTATGTTTCATTTATTTTAAAATTAAATTGTAGTCCTTATTTTGTGAAGTGTGTCTAGTAAGATAGTGTGTCTTGTAAAACTTATGAAGTGTGTCTTGTAAGACTCGTGTAGCTTATAAATGTAATCTTTTGTAAGATGTTGACTATGTATGTATGTATGATGAATGTATGAATGAAAGTAGCTACTGCTGAAACTTTATCTTTTCTCTTCTCTTTTTGGTTCAAATTCTGACAGTGGTATCAAGAGTCAATCTTCTTGAGGGATTTGTGAAGTCTTAGAGATAAGTTTTTCTTCAGTTCTACTAAGAAAAGAGAGCTGAACAGCAGTGACAATGGCATCCAATAGCTTCTTGGGTGTAAGCCCTCCAATGTTTATAGGAGAAAATCATAACATATGGATGATAAAGATGAAGGTTTATCTCAAAGCTCTTTGTCTATGGGAAGCAGTTGAAAGTGAAAATGATCCCTCTCCACTTGGACCAAATCCAATTGTTGCTCAAATGAAGAATTATGAAGATACAAAGTCCAAGAAACCAAAGGCACTCACTTGTCTTCATTCAGCACTTTCAGATGTGATTTTCACAAGAATAATAGCTTGTGAAACACCTAAAGAAGTATGGGAGAAGATAAAAGAGGAGTTCGATGGCAGTGACAGAGTGAAATCTGTCAAACTCTTAACTCTCAAAAGAGAATTTGAGATGTTAAGGATGAAAGAAGAAGATACCGTGAAGGACTACTCTGCCAAACTTCTGGAAATTATAAACAAGATAAGATTATTTGGTGAAACTTTTTTAGATTCAAAGGTGGTGAAAAAGATGATGAAAAGCTTACCAGCAAGGTTTGAGTCCAAGATTTCAGCAATAGAGGAATCTTGTGATTAGAAGACTTTATCCTTTGCAGAGTTGATTAGCAAGTTGCAAGCCCAGGAACAAAGAACAAGTATAAGAGATGAAAAATTATAAGAAGTGGCATTTCAAGCAAAGCACAAAGGCAAGAAACCTATGAAGGAAAATATGAGGATTGAAGGAGATAAAGTAGAAAAGAGAAAGCCATGGACAGAATCCTCACAGAAAGGAAAGTTTCCACCTTGCATCCACTGTAGAAGAACCAATTATCAAGAAAAGGATTATTAGTTCAAAGGAAAGCCATTATTTCAATGCAGATTTTGTAAGGAAATGGGCCATATTGAGAAGAATTGCAGGGCCAAGAAGAATCAGCCACAACATGTTCAGCAGGCAAATTTCACTAAAGAGTCAAAAAAAGAAGAAAGTTTGTTTATGGCTGTTCATGAAGAAAAAAATCCAACCAATCCAAATGGTTCCTAGACAGTGGGTACACGAGTCGCATGTCAAATAATGAGCTCATGTTTCACACACTTGACAAGTTAGTCAAAGCTAAAGTTAGGATGAGAAATGGTGCAACACTAGAAGCACATGGAAAGGGTTTAGTTGTCTTTCAAACTAAAAAAGGTACAAAGCTTATACATGATGTGTTGTATGTTCCTTATTTAGCATGTAACCTATTGAGTGTTGGTCAAATAATGTCGAAGGTTACTCCTTAATTTTTAAGGGAAAGCATTGTTTGATTTTTAATTCTTGATCGTTAAAGTAGAAATGGTGGATAGGACCTTTCCAGTAGATGAAAATTTTGATAGTGCCAACTTTGCAAGAATGGACGATTCACGGTTATGGCACAAAAGATATGGGCATTTTAACTATGCCACTTTAAGGTCTATGTATGAGAAAGAAAATGCAGGTTATCTAAACTTACATCCGCTACCTAAAACATAATTATTTGGCTCTGAAATATAGAAGATGCTGAAGAATCAGATGGTGAATCCTCACTTAACTCGCCAATTTTGAAGATAAGGTCCTTTCAAAGATATATGAAAGATGTAATATTGCAATCTTGGAACCCAATACCTATCTAGAAGCATCAAAACATGAAGTTTGGGTTGAAGCCACGAAGGAGGAGATTGGTATGATTGAGAAGAATGACACTTGGAAGCTGGTTGACAAACCTAAAGACAGATTACATAAGGCATTGAAACAGATCCTCGAGCCTGGTACAGTAAGTTTGATGATCATCTCATTCATTGTGGCTTCAACAGAAGTGAAAATGAAGCCACTTTATATGTGAAGAAGGCTATGATGGGCGTTAATACTGGCAGTGCTCAGATGAAGCTGCCTATGATAATTGGTAATGGAGGAGGATTTCAAATGCCAAACCAATAGCAAATGCAGCAGTTTAAGGGGTTACAAGTTATGAAGCTACCCCCACAATTCAAGGACCTTAAACTCCCTCCCTCCTCCTCCCCCCTCCATGGGCAAAGATCAGAACCAAAAGGTTGTCAAGTTTGCTGCTTTGCCTGCGGATGATGATTTGACTGGCATTGAGGATGATGAAGATGAATTTGATAAAGATGAGTTAGATAATGAAATGGATGATATCCCAATGAATAAGATAAAGGTTATGCTAGGAGTATCCAAGAAAAATCTCAAGGAGGAGTGTTAGAATATGAGATCTTTTCTTGATGGTCTTTTGTTTAATAGTTTCTTTTAATATTATGTTTATTTTATTTTAAAATAAAATGGTAGTCCTTTTTTTGTGAAGTGTGTCTTGTAAGATAGTGTTTCTTGTAAGACTCATGTAGCTTATACATGTAGTCTTTTGTAAGATGTTGACTGTGTATGTATGTATGATGAATGTATGAATGAAAGCAGCTACTGTTGAAACTTTATCTTTTCTCTTCTCTTTCAGCTCCAAATTCGAACACCCATTAATAGATGTCCTTTAAAATAAAGAAAGAAAAAAAGAAACTCTATAGAATTTGTTTGGTTTCTCTCAATTGAAGTTACTGGCTATTTCCTACATTAGATGTGATAAGAGGGAAAAACATAAAAAGAAAAAATTATATAAGGGAAAAGGCTCAAATGCACCATCGGACAATTAGAAATGACTCATATATGTCATCCGTTATAAGTTTGACTAGTTTATGTCATCACCTTCACAAAAAGGGATCATCCATAGGAGGGTCTATTGAGTTTCTTATGGATGAGCCTGTTTTGTAACGGCGATCTCATAAATGAGCCAATTTTTTAACGGATAACATACATGAGTCATTTCTAATATAGTTCGATGACATATTTGAGTCTTTACATCCATTGCCAACTACCACACAAAAGTAATAATGTGGTCGTCCTTAATCAGAGGTCTCACTTTCGTGTTTGAGACACCAGACATGGAATCGCCTTTAATAAAAAGTGTTTTATCTTCAAAGTGGAACCTGATACCACAAACTTGGATTAATAGCATTTTGGAGCAAGTAAAGGTGAAGCCATTTTCTAACAAGCAACTTGTTATTGGTTCTTAACCGCTCTTAGATCATCTGTAAAAAAGCAAAGAGTGAATGAATTATGAATTTGAAGAGATATGGGAGGCATGGGACATTCGTGTTGTAATTCTCTTCATCCTTACTCTCCAAATAATCCTCATCTTTTTTGCTCCGCATAGAAAGTGTGTTTCAACTAACTACCTGACACTGCCCCTCTGGTGCAGCTACTTGCTCGTAGAATGGGCTGTTAATTTTACAGTCGGACACATCTCTGACAGCAATGGTAACAATTCTGCTGGCGGGAACAAAGTTCAAGATGTTCTTGTATTATGAGCAGCTTTTCTGATAGTACATCTCGGGGGCCCTGACACGATTAGTGCCTTTGCCCTCGAGGATAATGCACTTTGGCACAGGTATTTCCTAGGTCTTACGACCCAGGGCAGCTCTGTGGCCTATGTTTTTTTCCAAACAGTTCCCAGAAACAAGTTGTGGATCCCAACAGTGCTGATATATGTGGCCAGAGTAATCAAGTATGGTAAGCATATTTGGGCTCTATATCTTGCGAGTTTAGATCGGTTTCGTGAGTCCATTATGAAATATCCTGATCCCGACCCAAACTATGCCAAGCTGATAGACGAATACTTTTCGAAGATAGCAGCCAAACTATCTTCAAACATAGAGATGATCCACAGTACTATGGCACTTTGGAAGCAAAAAAGTCCGTTAAAAAAAGGCTATCTGATCTTGAGATAGTGGAGAAGCTCATTACTTCTTTGAGAAATTCAAAGGACTAATTGTTGATCTGATATTTGACTTCTGCCAACAGAATGAAATCCAAAATTTCTTCCTCATCTTAGAAGCTATTGATGCTTTTCGAGTTATTGAGGTTGAACACAATTTCATTTATGATGTTCTTTCTACCAAAATGATTGTGGCGAACTCTTACTGGGGTTATTTATTTCGATTGATCTGTTTCCTTCTCGAAGTTGTTGCTGCAATCCTCTTCTACCGTTGGGATAAAAGGGGACTTCCAAGGTGAGAGATCGGAGTCAGTTACACCCTTCTCCTTGTGCTCTTATCTTGGATTTCAGTTACTTTTTAATGCTCCTTTTCTCTGACTGGACGGTAGTTGCACTGAAGAATAAGGGGTATGGGTTACGGCGCTTGCCTATGACTTTTAGATGGTTGAGCCGTAGGTAGGCTGAATCCATTTCACAATTCAACTTGATTAACTATTGTGGTGGGGGGGCGCTCCAAGTTTAAGGAAGTCATATATCGATGGCTCGGTATTATTGATGAACTGAATTGGAACTTGTATGTGATACCCCAGAAATTCACTGATGAATTAAGGGAATTAATCCATGAAGAAATAAAGAATAAATCTCCACTCAAGGAGGATTTAGATACAGCAAATATGGTTAGCGAAAGGATATTGGACTCTTCGTGCCAATAGCTCTAGTCATCTGTTGCCTTATATTGCTGAATCTAATTTCGACTAGATCCTTCTGGTATGGCACATTGCTACTGAACTCTGTTATAGTAAGGAAAGTAATTTTATAGATGGTGATACAGAAAAGAGTTCCCCTGCCAATGCAGATGATGCGGAAAAACCACCAGCCAATTACCGTGAGATATCAAAGATTCTCTCAGATTATATGCTCTATCTCCTTGTGATGCAGCCTGCAATGATGTCGGTTGTGGCAGCAGTTGGGCAGATTAGATACAGAGACACTTGTGCTGAAGCTGAAAAGTTCCTCCGCAGTAGAAACGTAATCTTGAATACTAGTAAGGATCAAGGAAATCAATGTGTCACAACCTGACCTAATTAATTGCACAAATTGAACTAATCAAAAAATAATCAAATTTGGGGAAAATTTCTTCTTTATTGAATGCAATAACAGAAGTACAAATTTGATAACTAAAGGGAAATGGAACTGGAATTCACCATGGTTGAGCTCCAAGCTGAACTGATATGAAGAAGAAGAAGAAGAAGAAATCAGTAGAGAGAGACTTCGAGAAAGAAGGAGAAGAAAGAGGGAAAGGCAGTTACCAGAATTTCGTTCTGCCTTTTATAGACACGTAAGCTACCACGTCGACTGATCTGGGCCTCATATATTTTTAATGAGCTTTTAATCTGGACCGTTCATTTATTCCTCTAACTACCTTCAACTAATCTAATCCTACGGTCATAACATTTTCCCTTCACTTGCAAAATAGCCTTGTCCTCAAGGCTGAGAATCAAACCCAGGAAATTTGGACTTGAGGAAAGAATAATTCTCCCAGGTAGCATCCTCAGAGCCAAATTAGACCATTGCACTAGCACACGAACACCAGCACTATTGGCCTGTTGCACCAGTTGTTGCTGCAAAATCTTCATAGGTTGCACCAGAAATTGCCCATCCATACTAGTAGTTGGTAATGTAGTTTGAACCACAACATCCTTTCCTACTCTTTTCTTTAAAAGTGATACACTAAAAATAGGATGAACTCGTGAAGTAGGGGGTAAATCAAGCCGATAAGCTACTGGTCCCACCTTGGCAAGCACTTGATAAAGGACATAGAACTTGGTACATAGCTTCAAGTTGTTCCTCAGAGCCAAGAATGACTGCCTATATGGATAAAGCTTAAGGAATACTCAGTCACCCACCTGAAAATGTCTCTCAGTCCATTTCCTATCAGCAAACATTTTCATTCTTTCTTGAGCCTTAGAGAGATTATCACTAAGTAGTTGATGAATTTGCTGAATTTGCTGCCTTTTCATTACCAAATCTTCAGCAACAGGTACAGAAGCACTCAAGAGAGGGACCAAGGAAAGCTGTGTGGAGTGTAACCATAGAGAGCCTCAAAGGGAGTACCCTGCAAACTAGTATGAAAATTGGTGTTGTACCACCATTCAGATAAATGTAGCCATTATTTCCAGTGAACAGGTCGATGGGAAGTCATACATCTCAAGTAGTTCTCTATACACCGATTCACCCTTTCTGTTAGGCCATCACTCTGAGAGTGATATGCAGAACTAAAATGTAGCTGAGTACCAAGTAACTTGAACAGGTTTTGCCATAAGTTGCTTAGAAAAATCTTATCTCAATCAGAGACAATGGATTCAGGCAATCCACGGAAGGTGTGTATCGTTTTCATGAATTTATCTGCAACAACACTAGTTGTAAATGGATGAAAAAGAGCAATGAAATGGGTAAACTTTGACCTTCTATCCACCACTACCAAAATAACTTCTTTACCCTGAGATTTGGGCAAACCTTTAATGAAATCCAAACTCACATGTCTCCACAGCTGACCAAGAATGTATAAAGGTTACAGCAGGCCAGGATATGGTACATTCTCAGGCTTGTACCTCTGGCAAACATCGCAAGCTGCAACAATCTGGATTACCATCTGCTTCATGTTGGGCCAATAAAAAAACCTGAGACAAACTCTTGAGTGTTCCTAGTTGACCTGAATGACCACCCAAAGGAGAAGCATGAAATATCTTAATCAACTTCTATTTGAGAGAACCATAACATCCCATAACTATCTTACCCTTCCTTCTTAACACACCAGCTGAATACCGGTAAAAGCGAGGTCCAACAGCAGAAACAGTCACCTCAGCTATGATTGTGTCTATCATGGGGTAATCTGCATAGCTATCACTGATATCCTTCATCCACCTAGGAACCACAGTAGTAATAGTATTAAGGGATACAGGGATAGCATCTTGTACTTCAAACTATCTAGAGATGGCATCAGCCACTCTATTTTCAGCTCCCTTTTTATACAGAACTTCAAAGTCCAAGCCCAAAAGCTTAGTGAGACCCTTTGTTGAATAGCAGTAGAAACTCTTTATTCTATAAAGTATAAGGCTGAAATGGTCAGTTCTCATAATGAAATGCCCAAACTGCAAGAAGTGTCTCTACTTATATATTACATTCAATAAGGCCATGTACTCCTTCTCATATATTGACCAGCCTCTGTGCTTAGGAGCGATAACCTTACTGAGATAGGCTAAAGGTCTTCCTTGCTGCATAACACAGCTCCTATACCAGATTGACTAGCATCAGTTTCCACTATGAAAGCTTGAGTGTAGTCCGGAAGAGCAAGCACAAGTATACAGGACATAGCAACTTTGAGTTCTTTAAAGGCTTGGTCAGTTTCAATAGTCCAGTGAAAAGCATCCTTCTTGAGTAGATCATGCAAGGGCTGACATATGCTACCATAGCCCTGCACATACTTTCTGTAGTATCTTGTTAGCCCTAGAAACCCTCTAAGAGCCTTAGCTGTATTAGATTTAGGCCATTCTTTCATAGCCTTTTATCTTATTAAGGTTAATGGACACCTCTTTTACAGTAATGATATGACCAAGGTATTCCACTCTAGCCTGACTAAATGAACACTTAGATTTCTTAGCATATAAGGTGTGCTTATGCACACCTGAAACACTATCTCTAAATGAATCAAATGATCTTCATAGGACCTATTGTTGACACCCAATTTTGGCTCTTCGTGTTCAAAAATAACACTTTCAGACTTCCTGATCGTTAAAGGACACAAAATATAATTATTTTGCACATTGTTATAATTTTTAACAAATTATTGGTAATCATCATTATTTTAGAATTTTTTTTACCAATTTTTGTCATATTTTAATTTTACATAATTTATTGATAATTATATTTAATTTCATAAATTTTAGAATTTTTATCAATTTATTATTATTTTAATATTTTTTGCATAGTCATTTACATACGTACACAGCATAGCACTGCAATTTTTTACTGCATAGTATAATTTTAATTATTTATAGCATAATGTATCTTTTAAAAGATACTTATATTTTTTATTTGTTATTTATATTTTTCTATAATTATATATCGGTATTCATTAGTTTGTATGTTCTTTAATATGACCTGCAAAGTAAGTCAATTTAATTATTTTAATAAACAGAATAATAAATCAGTCAAATCAAGGTCTACTCACTTTTAAATATTTTTTTGACTTTATTTTATCTACTTTCCCTCATTTAAGGGATATGTTGGAAGAAAAAGTAGAAATAAATATTATTTTTTTTATTATTTTTACCTTTTTAAATATCACACAAACACACGCGTGCTCCTCTCTCTTTACTCCCTCTCTCTCATCTCTCTCTCTGAGCACTAAGTCATCATCCATGGATACTCCACCGCCAGTCTCCGGCGAACCACCATGACGCCACCACTCCTTTTCCCCCTCACCAGCCGCATCACCCTTCCTCTCAAGCAGCCGCACAAACCACCACCCAAAACCACCAACGCCGGCGAAAAAAACACCAGTTGCCTCTTTTCCTCTCTCACCCGCTGTCGCGCTTCATTGGATTTGACCACCGGCGAGTTTCCAGCCACTAGCCACACCGCCACACGCTGCCCCTTCACCTCCATTCTTTTCTTTTGCCACTGCCCGCCGAAAAATGGGCCAGATCTGGCCAAATTTTTATTTTTTCTGGCGTTGCTCCGGTGAAACTCCATTGAAGCAACACCTGTCACCTCTCTCCTTTGCTATGGTTTTGTCGAAAATGCACTACTTTGATATTACATCATCATTAAATCATGACAATATTTGAATTAACATCACTATTTAAGAATTCATCTGTGGTTATGTTGTTGATTGTTGCTATATTTTACTACTTGTTTTGATATTTGGTTTGATTTTTATTTTTATGAACATTTGATAATTTTTCAATTTTTTTATAGTACTATTCTGCTCATGACTGTGTTTGAAAATTTGGGACTGTTAGGTAGACTTTTGTGGATGTGTTTGACTGATAACAAATATTCCGTCGATTTTTTAGATCTTTGCAAAAATAAAGACGAATATGACGTATATAAATACGTAATAAAATAAATAAATTCGAGCGATGATGAAACTTTTATAACAACACAAAAAATTTTACAATTCGTATTTTGGCAAGACGATTTAGGACGGTCAATCAATTGAGCAACCACTTTGTAGCCATAGCGTATTTAAAATTTAATCTTAGCCTACATTTTAACAAAAATCATATTTTTACATACCTTTTAAATTTATTTTGATAATTATCTATTTATTACTAACATTTTATTACAAGTGTTTATACAGGTTATTGATAATACTCGTCGGGACTGACATTCAAGGAAGACTTTAAATTTTATGTTGTATTTTATATTCTTACACTTGTACAAATATTATTATCGTGAAAACTTTATTTTTGAGGTGTTGGACGGGGTTTTCTTTATTTATACAAACTTCGT
Organism: Capsicum baccatum var. pendulum; assembly: GCA_030864225.1. NCBI lineage: Eukaryota > Viridiplantae > Streptophyta > Magnoliopsida > Solanales > Solanaceae > Capsicum > Capsicum baccatum. The sequence goes on along the minus strand of CM061559.1, from coordinate 243,769,045 downwards.
CACGCGTTAGGCAAATTTAGGTCGTTAATGTTTACATTAAAATTGATTTAGATATTTAATCAACAAATAATTCACTCTAAAAATATTACGGAATCTTTTCTCGAAACAGACCTTTCATTATTCAATCTTCTCATTTTTATATACACATTCTCATGTATTTTTGTTTATCTTAATACACTTTTTATACACATGCATATTTTTTATGATAATGTAATCAATTTATATATATATATATATATATATATATATATATATAAAGTCAAAATGCACCAGACAGCAGAGAATGGATGGCATTCACATGTCCAGGCGGACATTTTGAATGGTTAGTTATGCCGTTTGGATTAAAGACAGCTCCGCCCATTTTTCAACGAAAAATGGATAACATATTTGGAGAATATAAACATTTCATATTAGTATATGTAGATGATATTTTAGTATTTAGTCAAAATATGCAAGAACATTTAGGACACTTACAAATAATCTTCAGACTATTTGTTAAACATGGCATAATAATAAGTAAAAAGAAGATGGAGTTATGTAAGACTTATATTAATTTCCTAGGAATAACTCTAGGAAATGGAAAAGTAAAACTACAACCACACATAGCAAAGAAGGTACTAGAAATGCCAGATAAATTGGAAACGACAAAAGATTTACAAAAATTTTTAGGATAAGTAAATTATGCACGGAATTTTATTCAAGATTTAGGAAAAATTTCAGGACCATTATATGCAAAAATAGGTAGTAAAGGGCAGAAAAATTTCAATATAGAAGATGTTAAATTAGTCCAAAAAATAAAAGAAAAAATCAAAAATATCCCGAACCTAAAAATTCCATTAGAATCAAATTATTTAATTATTCAAACAGATGGAAGTGACTTAGGATGGGGAACTATCTTAAAAGCAAGACCTAATAAACATAGTAATAAAAATGAAGAACAAATATGTGGATATCAGAGTGGGGCATATAAAGAAAAAGAAAATATGAGTGCCATAGACTTAGAAGTATTAGCTATAATACAATATATTTCGATAAATGTTTATTTCAATTTTAAACAGAATATATTTTAATTTCAACAGAAACAGGCAATGAATAATGATTAGAATTTTAAGTTTTTAATATATCAATTTTTGTAAAATCCTACTCAGTACTCCTTCTCTTCCTCTGTTTCTTCATATTTATCGTTCTTATAGCTTATATTTTTCCCAAGTTTTTTTTTTAAACCCTGTTCATCTCTTCCTCTTAATCTATGTTCTTAACACCTTACTTCTTTAACCACACCCCGAAATATTTTTATCTGGCAGCTAACACTCGTCCTGTGTCTATTTTGCAGACCTGGTGGACTATCAAGGCCAGAATTCGTAGGAATTTACAGGTTAATCCATCGTTGTTGTTAAGAAATTAAGAGGCTAACCATATACTAAGGGTAAGAGTTTTATAAAGAAACTAATTTACATGATGTACAGAAATATGTAGAATAACTTTAAACATGGATATAAAAACATAAATATAAATATTTTTGTGGGGAAAATACGTAAATAAGAACTTACATGAAGTAACTTAGGAGAGAGGTTTCCCTTTCGGGAACCCCCTTAAGATCAAATAGAAAAGTTGGAGTTTTTATTTAAAGCAAGCTGACTGATACAAAGTTTATACAAGAAAGACTGGTTCTAAGTTTTTTGGGAGGAAAGGTTTTCACATTTCAAGTAGGTAGTGAAGTTGGTTAATTTCACTCTGCCTTCTTTCTGCAAAATGTATGCCTTTTATAGGCAGAAATTACATAAAGGAGTGGTTCTAAGGACTACTACGTGGCCTTAACACAGTTGGTCAACACTTTAGGATAAGAGATAAGAAAGAAGCTTTAATAATGCAGGTCGGGTACTCTTTGGGCCCCATCGTCACATGCGTTATTAATTTTCTTTCAAACTTATTTTGACGCGTGCTTCAACAGTTTTTCTTTCTTTTGAAAAGTAGTGATAAAGGAAGCACTCTGACTCTGACTATTACAAGACATAAAGTGGGCATCCCCACCTGACTGTACTGACTAATAATACAAACTGTATAAACTGTAGATTGTCTTATGTGTCCAAGTTGTGCAGGGCAATGGAGTCGAAGCTCATGCCTGAGTCATCGTCTTCATATGGGTCTTGAGCATCCTGGAAGTGTGCAATACTATCTTCTTCATCTGATCTTGTTGAATTATTATCTGTATTAGTTATCTCTGGCACAGCTCTGTCTAAATTAGTGGTCTGTTCGTCTTGCTGTCCAGTAATATGTTTATCCTGTGTCTGGTTGCTGAAGAATCTGTCTAACGTCTATTTAATTATAGTCTCTATTGTTTCATTTTTTCTCTTAGATATTAAAGTCTTCTTTAAAATCTTATTTCCTGATCTAGTTAACTTAGTTTTTGATGAAGAACACCCTTCATCTTCACTTTTTGGCAAAGTGACAGCCATTAACGGGTTTGATTTGTCTTTACCGGTCACCGTTTGAACCGGACTAGCTGTACCAACATCCGGTACAGTGGATTTCTGAGCATTTAGTGGGAAATGCACACCCTTCTCATCCATTTTTTGAGGAGATGGAGAACTCTGAGTCTAGGTCTGTGTTTGTGCATCCTTCTTGCTTACATTTGTCTGCTGATATAGTCTTGCTTCTAATAATTGTATCTGTTTTATCAATTTTGTGTTTTCCACGAAGAGTGATTCTTTTTGGGTATTCAGCTTCTTAAAATTCTCCGTCATTGAAAAACAATAGTTGCAAAAGATAATCTTTTTAGTCTCTTTTTGCAGATTATACTGGGGTATTTGGTCTGGATTTTGTCTGAGTGAAGGAGATATGTAATAGTTTGGTCCTAAATATCCTCTATCATGATTGGTAGCTTCGGTAAAATCATTAAAACCTTTAAAAAGAGGGGCTTTAAAACCTTGTATTGAATCTAATACTTCCAACCATGTTTGGAAAATTCCGTTAGTTTTTCCATGTATAACTACATAGTATTTAAAATAAGGCCTACTTTTTTCTGCCATGTAATGGCATAAAGAGTTCATAGATGCCATAAAATGATTACGGTTTTGTTTATTATAGGAGATCCAGAGGTTATCTACTAAACACCTTTTGGGGTCTATCTAAAACATAATCTGGTCTTACTCTAAAGGATATGTTACTCTCAGGGTATGCAATTAAATTGAATGGTCCGAAGTGAATTCTTTCCATTGTCTCTAGGGATTCTAGTGGTCTAAAATTTAAGTTACCTAACATTGTCTGTTGGTATGACTCTGAAGACGAAGCTACACCTTTGCCTTTGTCTGCAGGAGGCTGTCCTGTTGGTCTCATGCTGAAAACAAATGAGTAAAATTAAACTTATTTATTTATTCCCAGTTGTAGTCTACTTAACTGGTCAGCTAATTCGTTTTCTTTTCCTTTTATATGTTCAAATACTATATTCTTATAAACAGATATGGTATCTGTAAAATTTAGCCATCTTCTTCTACTACTAGTTTTATCATTTATTTTTTGATGGAATTTAACTATAGTTTCACAATCTGTTCTAACTAAAATTTCTTCTTTATTTAGTATATATAGTTTGAAACTACTTAACCCATATATGATAGCTAATACTTCTAAGTCTATAGCACTCATATTTCCTTTTTCTTTATATGCCCCACTCTGATATCCACATATTTGTTCTTCATTTTTATTATTATATTTATTAGGTCTTGCTTTTAAGATAGCTCCTCATCCTAAGTCACTTCCATCTGTTTGAATAATTAAATAGTCTGATTCTAATGGAATTTTTAGGTCCGGGATATTTTTGATTTTTTCTTTTATTTTTTGGACTAATTTAACATCTTCTATATTGAAACTTTTCTGCCCTTTACTACCTGTTTTTGCATATAATGGTCCTGCAATTTTTCCTAAATCTTGAATAAAATTCCGTGCATAATTTACTAATCCTAAAAAATTTTGTAAATCTTTTGTCGTTTCCAATTTATCTGGCATTTCTAGTACCTTCTTTGCTATGTGTGGTTGTAGTTTTACTTTTCCATTTCCCAGAGTTATTCCTAGGAAATTAATATAAGTCTTACATAACTCCATCTTCTTTTTACTTATTATTATGCCATGTTTAACAAATAGTCTGAAGATTATTTGTAAGTGTCCTAAATGTTCTTGCATATTTTGACTAAATACTAAAATATCATCTACATATACTAATATGAAATGTTTATATTCTCCAAATATGTTATCCATTTTTCGTTGGAAAATGGGTGGAGCTGTCTTTAATCCAAACGGCATAACTAACCATTCAAAATGTCCGCCTGTATATGTGAATGCCGTCCATTCTATGCTGTCTGGGTGCATTTTGACTTGCCAGTAGCCTGACTTACAGTCAAATTTACTATAAACCTTTTTATTTTGAATTCTATTAACTAACTCACTTTTATCTGGTAGTTTATATGCATCTGTTCTGGTGTTATCATTTAATCTTTTGTAGTTAATTACCATACGAGTTTTACCCCTTATTTGTTCACTATGATTTCTTACCATAAATGCCGTTGATCTATGTCTAGAGGTGGATCTTCTTATTACTCCTAATTGTAAAAGTTCTTTTATCTGTATATCAAATTCTTTAGTATCTTCATTATTTGCTTCTATAGGTGTTGTTTTTATAGTGTATTCTGAATTAATTATATCTAATTTACACATTATTTCATTAGCGTCCCAATGGGCTAGTGGTCTTTCTCCTATTATTTTCATTTTATCTAGTATAGATATTATATTTTCTAAATCTTTTGGATTATTTATTATTCCTATTTTGTCTATTGCTTTTCGAAAATTATAAAACTGAGTTTCTATGCTTATTAGTGTATATTCTTTTTCTATATTTATTAAGCACTCTTGTCCTTCTGCATTAAGCAGAGTATAGTTTCTAACTTCTTCCAGGTTTTCTTTTAACAGGTTGCTACATTGATTATTTTGGCAGTCTTCGTAACATGGTTCTGGAAGCGATCTCTTTTTATTTGTATTTAGTGTTCTATATACCGTAGGCAATGTTACTGTTTGTACTGGTGTATAAGTCAAGTTTTTAAAGAGCATTATTCCATCTCTTGTTAAGAGACATCCTCCCTTATTCTGTATATAAAATTTTAGTCCTATAACAAAGTCTGATCCTATATTTAAATCTCTTGTTAATATCCTATTAACGTTATAAACTGGGTTATAAAATTTATTGCATGTATTTAGAAAACTTATCTGCGCGTTTTCTATGTAATAACGATAAATATTTTGTGATCCATCCATTTGAGTGGCCATTATAGGTCTTTCAAGTATTTTTAATAAGTGTTCGGGTACTATTTCTTTATTGATTAAACAACTAGTACATCCTGGATCTACTAATGCTAGAGTTTCTATTTCTACATCTTTTATCTTAATTTTTACTAAGACTTTTATGGTAGAGAATTCATTATCTTCGTTGCATATTAAACTAATGTCATTATCTTCTAAATTCATAAGTTCTGCTTCTAACTTTTCTAAATGTACTGCTTCTTGTGTATCCGGTTCTTCTATGGTGATTTTAGCTTTTTCCTTTTTCTAGAATGGTTATTCTTTGTTCTAGATCATTTAATCGGGTTTCTAAAGTAGATACCCTTAGGTTTAGGATTTGGTTGTTCGTATATCTTTGTCCGTTATTTATTACTGATTCTACTTTTATTTTTAAAGTATTTTCTATACAGTTTATAGATGCTTCTAGATAACATTTTTTACATTTAGCTCTATTGTCTTTGCTTGGATACCAATTACATATACGACATCTATTACTGTCTAAACCTTTGTTTCTTTGGAATTCATGTATACATTCTTGAGTAACATTCATTAAATTATTGATTACTAGATTGTTTAAGTCTAAATTCTCTCTCTCTTGTCCTAGCTCATTAACTAAATTATCTTCTTCTAATTCTGAAGAATCAGATTTTGGATTATCTTTATCATTTATATCAATACTTATTATTGAGTATATACTTTCTGTATCTGACATGTATTCGTCTACATTTAATAAAGTTTCTTGGAAATCCTCTATTAGTTGAGAATTTCTAGTTCTATTATTATTTCTCTTAGGACATACATTAGCTAGATGGTCTATACTTCCACAAGTATAACATTCTAATTTATTTTTGTAGTTTCTATCATTTCTATATTTTCTAACATGTCTATCTCTGTTTAACCATGGTTTTTTAGCCTTTGATTTTCTTAAGAAATATTGTTTTCTACTATATGGTTTTTGATTATTTCTTTTCTTATATTTTCTATGTTGTTTTTGGTTATAATTTTGGGTTGTGTATATAACAGATTTACAAAAATTCATTTCATTTCGTTTTAACTGTTTTTGTATTTGTATGTTGGTACATTTTTCAGTTAGTATATCCATTATATGTTTATTTTTAATAAATCTAAGTTTGTCCGGGAACCACATTTGTGGATTCTGAAGGGTGACTAATATCTTCCCTTCGGGATAGTTTGAATCTTTATCTAGAATCTAATCTGATTTTGTAGATCAAAACACAAGTTTTTTCATGTTAATAAATAAATAGGTTTTCTATTGTTCCTTAAAAATTAGGTAGCAGCTCTATACAAATTTATTCTTTTAGAGTCCATAATGTCGTGCTCATTTTGACCTTAGGTAAAAATTGGGTATGACAGTTTGGCGACTCTGTTGGGGATGCAGGTTCTAACCATTACAGAATTATGTAACTATTTATGTTTTCTATACACTGTTATTTATTTTCTTTAACTGCATTGCTTTATCTTGTTTGTATGACTTAAATTGTTTATTTGTTATTATTTTGTATAGATTGTTTACTTGTTTATTGCTTTATTAAATTGTCATTCCTTTCATATATTTCCTCCACGTCGAAAAATTGACATTCACACACATTGTACACGCGGATTGTACATTGTACTTTCCCCAAAATTCTTTCAAAACACCTTACATTAGAGAGTTGGTGCATATGTGGGATGAACGGGAGTTTTACTGTCGTGGCACTACGTGTCTTCTCATATAGGAAATTCAAGTTCGTGTCCACCCACTCTTAATCAACATAGGATAGAACTAAAACAATACTTTTTAGGTACATATATATTAGTCAATTTTGTTTAAGTGTCCGAAGGGTTCACGACCCAAGTGACTCAGTATTATTTCTTTGTACATATTTGAAGAATTATTGTGTTTTTACATAGTTACTTGTTCTAAATTGTTTAGACTTTAGTGAGAATCTGTAGTCTAACCTTTGTTTTTCATAACGGATCGGTTAAAAGATGCACCTTAGCAACATCTCCACTAGTTGTATATAGGTTTGAACTACATTTTGATCTGATTCTTGCCCTGACAAAATACGTAGGCAACCCTGCCTTAGGGTTCGGTCTCTTAACTATTTTAAAATAATTTCTTCGGTATTAAAATTGGGGCAATTTTCTGAAATAGTTCAAAAACACTCTCCAAAATTCTTCAAGAGCGCAAATCAATAGCTCCTCAAATCCAAATCTCAATTGCATTAGTGCCTAGACGGCCTACCTTCAGTTCCTCACTCAATTTTGATTCGAGAATGCCTAATTCTTTTTTTTTCAAACGTTGTAAGTCATTAAATTTATGGTGTATCGATCCTCATTTTCAAAATCAAGGTTTCAACATTTTTTGAGTAATAATAATCCTGCCAATTGTGGCAAAATAATGTCATAATTTCTTCAGTGTCTGACTTTTTCGATCTTGTCAGCATACTAAAATTATGTCAAAGCTCTCTCCATACATGACATCCATTCTCTCAATCATTTGATCAGAACAACTTTCATGTTAAAAATAATTCTTTCCTGATCGTCTTTCATATTTGACCAGTATTTTTTTACAATCATACATTGCACATACAAATTCATAAAATTGCCTGAACTACGCAGACCTGATTCTTGTATTCACAAGAAATGTAGGCAACTCTTATTTGGGTTCGATCTCATTCTTTTTAAATAAAAAATAAAATTGACTTGGTTGGTACCTATACAGTTAGGAGTGTGCATGAGAAAGAACAAATTGGTATGATGAAAAGGACCAACTTCATGGTAAACCATAGATTCTTTTGGTTCCTTTTATCACATATGAATAATGCTTGAAAATTTCTCTTGCATACATTTAAGACAAGAACGAAGCCAACCTCATCGTTTCAAGTGCATTGTATGGTGAACTTTAATTTAATTCATAACATTGCATTTGTTGATTTAGAACTTGGTTTAAATGTTTGTTGAGGCAAAATTATGAGTCACCCTTGGTTTAGGAAAGGATCGTAGGCCTTCTTTGATCTGATTGAGCCTTTTATAACCCACCAAATGACATTAATCCCTAGCATTTCCTCTTTTGAGCCTAAAACCTTTTCTTTGGACAACCGCATTTAAGCCTATACCTTTTTAAGTGCTTACATGCACTATCCCTCTCTTGGCCCGACCTCCTAGAGCATACTAAATGCGTGCAAATTGCAGACGAAGATTCAAGATCGAAGACGCAAAATGCAAAGAATTTATTGTCCAAATGAACAAAAATAAACAAACGACTTCTAAAGGAGCAAAACCCCCACACAAAAAAAATCAAAAGCAAAAAATATATAGTTTCTTGAAAAAAGGGGGAGAAACTCCAACACATGATTCAAAAGAAGTCAAAGCATATACAAAAAAAAAAAGACAACGAAGCACAACGAAGAAGATCACGCATCAAAGCGCAATAAATGTCGAAGCACAAATACAGTGTAATGCTCGCTGAGGAATTAGTCACTTTCATTTCAAAAATTATCCTACTCGTCTCCAAGCCTACATTACAAGCCGATAGAAAGTCCTATGAGATTCTATTTCAAGTGTTCTCACATTAGTGGATACTTACATGAAGGTCAAACCTATGGTATAACAATTTCATGCATTGAATTTCTTTCTGAGAGTGTATATCTCTGGACGTCTCTAAATTTAAAAGAAAATACTTAAATATGTGTGAAAACAAGACATTCTTTCTGAAGAGGTCACTTGAAACATGGAGATAGGTGTAGTTTGAAATCTTTGTTTGAAGAAAGACGAACGAATCTTGTCGATACTTAGGTATGTCTGAGGTACCATTTGAAACTATAGAAGTTACCCTGAAGTCGAACTCGGTCAGTTAGGAAAGAAATGGGAAATTCTTATGCACACTACTAATTATTGGTATCAACTGAAGTCAAGACACGATCATGTCTTTTTCATCTTTCAGCAAATTTTATCAACAAAATACAAAAATTTCTTTCTTTTTCCAAGACGCCCAATTTTAAACACAGGTATTTTTTTACCTTTCATTCAAGACACTCATTTTAACATACAGATATTTCTTTACTTTTTATTCAAGGTGCCACTTTCGCATATATACATTTTTACTTTTCATTCAAGACACCCAGTTTTCAAATACAGGCATTTGGGTTTTTTAAGCACCTACTTTTAAATACCAATATTTTATTTTTCAGTCAGGCGCTCATGTTTGAGTATTTTATATTCTTATATCCCCGCCAGTCGAAAGGTTATTACATTTTTTCTCCCAAGTCGAGAATTTTTTACACATCAATAGCCTCATTAGTTGAGAGAACTATTAGATTTCAGTCACCTCACTAGCTGATGGCCTCAGTCTTCATAAACAATCGGAGATGACAATCAACATAGTCTTCATAGACAATTGAAGACAACATTCATTACAGTCTCTGTAGACAATCAGAGACATCATTTTATCATCAAGTCTCTGTAGATAATCGAAGATATCGTACATAGTCTTCGTATATGATCATTCATCACATAGTCTCTGTAGACAATCAGAGGCATCATACATCAGCCTCCATAGACAATTGGAGATATCATGCATAGTCTTCGTAGACTATCGAAGACATCATTCATCATATAGTCTTCGTAAATAATCGAAGAAGACAATCAACATAGTCTTCATAGACAATCAAAGACGTCATTTATGACATAGTCTCTGTAGACAATCGGAGGCATCATTTATCATTTAGACTCCATAGATAATTAGAGATATCATACATCAATATTCATAGACAATTGAAGACGACAATCATCTTTAGTCTTCATAGACAATCGAAGACGACAATCAGCATCATTCTCCATAGACAATTGGAGATATCATACATCGGTCTTCATAGATAATTGAAGATGACAACCATCATTAGTCTTCATAAACAATCGAATGAGTCAATCAAAATCAGTCTCCATAGACAATTGAATATGTCATACATCAGTCTCCATAGACAATTGGAGATATCATACATCCATCTCCATAGACAATTAGAGATGCCATAAAGTCTTTGTATACAATCATAGACATCATCATTAAACATCAATATTCATAGACAATCAAAGATGACATTTAATATCTATCTCCATAGACAATTAGAGATATCATACACAGTCCTCATAGACAATCGGAGGCATCATTCAGACAATTAGAGACATCATTTTATCATCACAGTCTTCGTAGATAATCGAAGACACTATTCATCAACATCAGTCTTTATAGACAATTGGAGATGTCAACACCAGTATTCGTAGACAAACAAAGACATCATCATTCAATACCAGTCTCCGTATACAATCAGAGACGACAATCAACATCCATCTCCATAGACAATTAGAGATGTCATCAAGTCTTCGTATACAATCGAAGACATCATCATTCAAAATCAGTATTCATAGAAAATTAGAGACGACAATCAACATCCATCTTTATTGTAAGACCCCATAAAAATCCTAAGCTAAATCCAGTCTTTTAAGCTTGCTAAAGGGTCCCAGACATAGAAAATTTTAGCTAAGTATTCAGACTTAGTGTTATTTTAGCCTTCGTAAGTTGGCAACTCTATTTCATGACCCATAAGACCCTAAAGTACCGATCTTTAGGTTGAATCATGATTAGGAAAGTCAGTAGGTGTTTTCAGATGAGTTTTGGATTTTTCGGACCTCGTTTGACACACGTTTGGGAACCCAAAATAGTGTATCAATGCAATTTCGATGCAACATGTCATCCATCGCATCGATTAATATTTTTGGTTGGCTCCCAGTGGTAAATTCCAGTGAACCGATGTGGCACGTCAGCCATTGCATTGATCCCATCGACGCGGCACGTCGGTCTGCGCGTTGATAGTTTAATTTTCAGTCATTAAAAGTCGCTTCCTCAGGGGTATTAAGGTATTTTTCAACATCTATCAGCTCCCAAAATATAAGATTAAACCCCCTTTAGAGGCTAAATCCATTCACTATTCTCAAATTTCTCAAGAACAGAAACCCTAGGTAATCTAAATTCAAAAATCAAGACTCAAGATTTCACCGTTATTCTTCAAGAATTTAATAACCAAGGTATTTGAAGTTTTCATCCAAGAGTTCCTCCCACCCTTGGAGTCCAAGAAACTCTTTTAAACTTCAAGTAGCTTGATTTAATGCTTTCCATGATTTGAAATCAAAGTGTATTCATGATTATTGCTATAATTGGGTTTCTAGTTCATGATTTACTAAGATTCATGTAGAATTGATTGATATGTGTGCATTATCATGTGAACCCATGTTGAAACCCTTGGAATTGTGAATTTGGAATTTAATTATGATGCCTACATGTTGTTTAGTGTCATATGCATAGATTATGCTATCCAAGTGTTTGATGAATTGCTCATGTGAGTTGAATATTGAAATGTTATCATGTTAGCATGTATTCAAGTTCATGCCATGCAAGTGTTTACTAGAATGTCCCAATGAATGAATGATGATCAAGTAGTTATTTATCATGTTTCCAAATTGTGCCATGTCTTATAATTTATGCTATCCTTATAATTTATGCTATCGAGTCCTGAAGGTATTTAATACCTAATAATTTAGCTGATTTCCTAGAGCCATAGTCAGTCTTAGGATAGTATCTGTCATGTCACGATCAGTAGAATTCAGTCAGCAACAGAACTCAGGAAAACTCAGTAGTATTCAAAAATCAGTCATAGTACTCAGTTCAGTCCTCAGTAGTACTCAGTCAATTAACAGAATCCAGTAGTATTCTGTCAGTCTACGAAACCCAGTGAACTCAGTTCAGTTTAGTTATATAGTACGATCAGTAACAGTTCAATCCAGCCTACTACAGTTTAGAAATCAGTCTAGTGTCTCTTCAGTTGGGAGTAGGATTCAGCACCAAGCGAACCCAGGGATGGGGGCATTCCTGTCAGCAGAGGTTTTGACCCTTAGTAGCAATCACTATATTATAGGACTACATAGTCAGTGTAGGTTGAGATATCTTCCTGCCAGACTAGGGTTGATACATCTCATTTGAGTTTTCCTGCCAGCGAGGGTTGATAAAAGAGCTTCTTGCCAGAGAGGGTTAACTTACAGCTTGTCCTTACCCATGGCATGGTACTGACACCCTTCTAACTGGGGTTGCAAGTTGGACCCCAATCTATTTAGAAAGGGGCATGTCGTTAGATGATTACATCCCACAGTCTTAGTTTCAGTTCCAGTTTCGGTATAAAACTCAGTTCAGTTCTACAGAATCAGGACTGTCAGATACAGTCACTCAGCTCAGTATGAAACTCAGTACAGTTCCATAAAATTAGGACTGTCAGATATAGTCATTCAGTTATCAGTGATACAGTATCGGTAAACTCAGATATCAGTTAATCAGTATTTATAACTTAGTATCCAGTGTTATCACGATCTCAGTTACAGTTTACATACTTATGCATGTACTCTCATTCAGTCATACTCATGTCATTCAGTCAGTAATGTTCATGCATATGAACCCATGCATCTCAGCCTACCTCACTTAGCATACCAGTACATTCAAAGTACTGACACATACCTTTATTTTGCGCTATGATATTTTATATCAAAGGTTCAGGCACACGGGCTCCCGATCATACTTAGCAATTCAGATTTTCAGCAGTCAGGGTTAGTGGTGAGTCCTCATAGTTTGAGGACATGATGTTTATTTTAGTATTTCAGTTTATTTTAGAAGTCGGAGTTAGTTGGGGACCTGTCCTATCAACTTCGTGATTTAGATAGTAGAGGCTTTTTGGACTAGAGTATTTACAGATAGATGTGATAGTTTCAGTATTTATGTTTAGTATTTATTTTAGATTTGAACCTTATGGCAGATTTCTGCGTATTTACAGTATTATTATTCAGTTATTACAGCAAGTACTAGCCATGGGTTAACTTGTGGTCCTTTGGGATAATGAGCATCGTGTAGCATCCGGGGTACAGAATCGGGGCGTTACATCCATAGACAATTAGAGATGTCATCAAGTCTCCGTAGACAATCGGAGACATCTTTTATTCATCACATAGTCTTCGTACACAATCGAAGACAACTTTCATTCACATTCAAGTCCCTGTAGACAATTGGAGATATCACATATCTTACAATTCACAATAACAAGACATTTCTTTTTCTTCCCTAGAAGATAGTGTTAGCCATGAATCATACACTAAGGCAAATATTGAGAACCGTCTCAAATTTTACCCTATTTTCTTTTCTAAACTACATTGACCAAATTCTCATGACACTCAAGATATGTAGGAAGCTCTATGTAGAGTGTGGTCATCACAGCTCCATAATTATTCTTTCTCCCCAGTAAGTACACAATCTTGCATCCCCAGTATCTTACAGCTCAATACTGGGGCAATTTTGAAAGGAACATCGAGAATAAATGAACACTTCTTCTCTCAAATAGTCTTTCTGTCAATAATCATTTCACACGGTCTTTTCACTCTTAATAACAGGGTGATTTGCCTAAATTTTTTAAACTACACCCGACCTTTTTCTCATACAACTCTAGTTATGTAGGCAACCATATGCAGAGTTTGGTCAAATTTTTTGTCGAGCAATATTGGCTACACGTCAACGTTTTCATCTGAAGACTTCTACATCTTCTTCAAACGAAAAGGCACAAACTGTTGAAACCCAATTTTGGCTCTCCGTGTCCAAAAATAACGCTTTCAGGCTTCCTGATCATTAAAGGGCACAAAATATAATTTTTTGCACATTGTTATAATTTTTAACAAATTATTGGTAATCATCATTATTTTAGAATTTTTTTTACCAATTTTTGTCATATTTTAATTTTACATAATTTATTGATAATTATATTTAATTTCATAAATTTTAGGATTTTTATCAATTTATTATTATTTTAATATTTTTTGTACAATCATTTACATATGTACACAGCATAGCACTGCAATTTTTTACTGCATAGTATAATTTTAATTATTTATAGCATAATGTATCATTTTAAAGATAATTATATTTTTTATTTGTTATTTATATTTTTTTGTAATTATATATCAGCATTCATTATTTTGTATATTATTTAATACGACCTGCAAAGTAAGTCAATTTAATTATTTTAATTTACAGAATAAATAAATCAGACAAAACAAGGTCTACTCACTTTTTAAAAAAATGACTTTATTTTATCTATTTTCCCTAATTTAAGGGATATGTTGGAAGAAAAAGTAGAAATAAATATTATTTTTTATTATTTTTACCTTTTTAAATATCACACATCCACACACCACACACACAAACACACAAACACACGCTTGCTTCTCTCTCTCTACTCCCTCTCTCTCATCTCTCTCCGAAGACTAAGTCACCATCCATGGCTGCTCCACCTCCGATCTCCGGCGAACTACCATGACGCCACCACTCCTTTCCCTCTCACCAGCCGCACCACCCTTCCACTCAAGCAGTCGTACAAACCACCACCCAAAACCACCAACGTCGGCGAAAAAACTCACCAGCCGCCCCTTTTCCCCTCTCACTCCCTGTCGCTGCTTCACCGAATTTGACCACCGGCGAGCTTCCAGCCACACCGCCACACGCCACCCCTTCACCCCCTTTCTTTTATTTTGCCACTACCCGCAGAAAAAAGGGGCCAGATCTGGCCATATTTTTATTTTTTTCGGCATTGCTCCGGTGAAACTCTATTGAATCAATGCCGGTCACCTCTCTCCTTTGCTATGGTTTGTCAAAAATGCACTACTTTGATATTACATCACCATTAAATCATGATAATATTTGAATTAACATCACTATTTTGGAATTCATATGTGGTTATGTTGTTGATTGTTGCTATACTTTACTACTTGTTTTGAAATTTGGTTTGATATTTATTTTTATGAACATTTTGATAATTTTTTAATTTTTTATGATACTGTTCTGCTCATGACTGTGTTTGGAAATTTGGGACTGTTTCGGTAGACTTTTGTGGATGTGTTTGACAGATAACAAATGAATAGTAATCTATTTTGGCCGATGAAGAAATATTTCGCCGATTTTTTTAGGCCTTTGCAAATATAAAGATGGATATTACGTATATAAATACGTAATAAAATAAATAAATTTGAGCGATGACGAAACTTTTATAAAAACACAAAAAATTTACAATTCGTATTTTGGCAAGACGATTTAGGATGGTCAATCAATTGAGCAACCACATCGTAGTTATAGCGTATTTAAAATTTAATTTGAGCCCACCTTTTAATAAAAATCATATTTTTACATACCTTTTTAATTTATGTTGATAATTATCTATTTGTTACTAATATTTTATTACAAGTGTTTATACAGGTTATTGAGAATACTCGCAGGAAGTGACATTCAAGGAAGACTTTAAATTTTTAAATTGTATTTTATATTCTTACTCTTGTACAAATATTATTATAGTGAAAACTTTATTTTTGGGGTGTTGGGCGGAATTTTCTTTATTTATACAAACTTCATCATGCGTTAGGCAAATTTAGGCCGTTAATGTTTATATTAAAATTGATTTAGATATTTAATCAACAAATAATTCACTCTAAAAATATTACGTAATCTTTTCTCTAAACAGATCTTTCATTATTCAATCTTCTCATTTTTATATACACATTCTCAGGTATTTTTGTTTATCTTAATACACTTGTTATACTCATGCATATTTTTTACGATAATGTAATCAATTTACGCATTCTTTATATATATTGTCTATATCATTTTAATACACATTTTATATTATGTATTTATAAACATTAATTTTTTTCTTCATTTTTAATAAACCTAAGTCTGGTCGGGAATCACATTTGTGAAGGGTGTCTAATCTCTTCCCTTCGGAATAATTTGAATTCTTACCTAGAATCTAATCTAGTTTTGTAGATCATAACACAAGTTTTTTCATGTTAATAAATAAGTAGGTTTCCTATTCTTCCTTAAAAATTAGGTGACGGCTCTGTACAAATTTATTCTTTTAGAGTCCATAATGTCGTACTCGTTTTGACCTTAGGTAAAAATTGGGTATGACACCTGTTGTAGATAAGGATGTCATCAAAGAACACCAAAACAAATTTTATGAAGTAAGCCTGAAAAACCTGATTCATAAGGGCTTGAAATGTGGTATGAGCATTGGTAAGCCCAAAGGGCATGAATTTGAACTCACAGTGACCTATAAGTGTTCTAAATGTTGTTTTGAACACATCTTCAACCTTCATCTTGATCTGGTGGTAACCAACTCTGAGATCAATTTTTGAAAAGATTTCAGACCCTTGTAAGTCATCCAGCAATTCCTCTATTATAGGAATTGGATACTTATCCTTTATTGTGATGTTATTCAAACCCCTATAGTCTACACAAAACCTCCAAGACCCATCTTTTTTCTTCACTAGTAGTGTTAAGGATGAGAAAGGTAATTGGCTATGTTGTATAATTCCATTACTTAATATCTCAGCTACCTGTGTCTCAAGTTTCTCTTTTTAATGGAAGTTGTATCTATAAGGCCTCAGGCTAACAGGTAAGGCATTTTGTTTTAGAGGAATGGCATGATCCAATTTTCTCTCAGGTAGTAATGACTTAGGTTTAGCAAACAACATTTCATACCTGACCAATATCTTCTGAATTGGCCCATCAATATCTGTTTTGTTCTACCTCAGTAGCTCCAGCCATCAAAAATAAATGACCCAATAATGTTTGTCCCTTCCTTAATATCTTTCCCTTAGCAGTATTATTGATCATGTTGAGCTGCCCTTCTTCTGGCAGTGCATGAAGAATCACATGATCTGCATTCTTACCAACAGTCACACAGTGATTCTCAAGATCAAATGTGGTTGGATTAAATTTCTTCATCCAGTCATTACCAAGCACCAAGCACAATAGCAGATCCACCTAACTTGATAATATTCAAATCTTCTGTAAAACTTTTATCTCCCAATTTCCAAGTAAAGTCTATGCAACTAGAGCAGTAATAGATATAGTTTCTATCTGCAACAGTCACTCTAATTGGATGAGAGTACATAAGATGATGACCAGTTTCTTTTACAGTCTGTTCATCTATAAAACTATGAGTAGCACCAGAGTCCACCAGTACAGACAGAGACTTATTCTTTTTTGTATCTCCAACTAGAATATCATTGACCCCTAAATTACTTCCTGATAATGCATTCAAGCACACAGCTTCCTGTATTTCTGAATTTAATTTACTTTCAATCTCTATCTCAGGGTTTTCAATTTGGTCTGATGGCATGTCTTCAGTTTCTCCAGTAATGCACTGAAGTTACTTCATCTTATATTGGTGCCCAGGGCTAAACTTATACCCACATTTAAAACAAGGATGATTACTCTTTCTATATCCATACACTTCAGGACTCACCCTGAACATACTAGGTTTTACATTAGAGGTGTTTGTTCCTTTAGAAACCACTGCACTGTAGATATTGCTAGGCAGTTTGAACACCGGCTTAGCTTCCTTCAAGGCAGCCTCTATTGCCTTCTCCTGCATTCGAGTTTGCTTAATTTCAAAGCTCAAGGTAGTTGGTTGAAACATCTTAACTGCAAACTTAATCTCCTCCTTTAAAGCCCCTATAAAACTGGACAAAAAATAAGCATTATTTAGGGTTGGGTTCCTGATGATCATTTCAGCCTTAAGATCTTCAAATTTGCTCAAAAACTCATCTATACTCCCCGTTTGAACCAATTTATTAAACTTTTCAACCAAATCCTCCACTGCTACATCTCCAAATCGACTGCACAATTTAGATTTAAACTCTAACCAGGTCACTAAACCTCTACTTAGGTTCAGTGAATGGTACCAGACTTTAGCATCTCCACACAGGTAAAGTGCAGCATTCTTAACCTTCTGATGTTTCACAATTATATAGAGATTAAAATATCGTTCGCATTTTCAAATCATACCTTAGGATCATGACCTTCAAAGTTAGCCAGTTCCCATCTCGGTGTAGGATTTTGATTACCTTGTTGTCGAGCTGGTCGGCCTTAATTTCCAGGAACCAGATGCAAGCCATCTCCTAAATTAGGATTTCCTTCATGACCACCATTATCATGCCTCTCCAATCTCACTAACTACTGTAAAATCTATTCCAATGTTCCTTGGATGCCCGTTTGAATAGTTTTCACCTTATTTTAACTAGTTGACAACTCCGCTAATAGTTTATCGTGTCGAAGAAGTTTCTCATTGTAACACCCCAACTTAGGA
Organism: Capsicum baccatum var. pendulum; assembly: GCA_030864225.1. NCBI lineage: Eukaryota > Viridiplantae > Streptophyta > Magnoliopsida > Solanales > Solanaceae > Capsicum > Capsicum baccatum. The sequence goes on along the minus strand of CM061559.1, from coordinate 243,750,491 downwards.
AGAAGTCCTACATTGGCAAAACATAGGAGGGATGCTGGGTATATAAGTAAGCAAGCCTTACTCTCCAGTGATGCATTTTAAAGTCGTGAGGGCTTGGGCCCAAAGCGGACAGTATCACTAGTGGGTTGGGTAGAGACAAGAGGTCTCTCAGGCCTTGATGTTCGGGATGCTCGTCACAGTCAGGGCCTCGGGTCGGGTCGTGAAAGAATGTTATCAGAGCCGGTCATGTGTCAGCCCTGTCGATGTGGACCAAAGTTCAAAATGAGTGTAGGTAAAATCCCGATAAGGTGGGGAAAACCTCAGTCCTGAGTGTAGGCAAATCCCATTCGGTGGGGTAAACCTTAACGAGGACGCTGAGTTCATAAGGGGGGTGTATGTAACACCCCAACTTAGGAAGGAGTCCTACATCGGCAAAATACTGGAGGGATGTTGGGTATATTAGTAAGTAAGCCTTACTCCCTAGTGACATATTTTAAAGCCGTGAGGGCCTGGGACCAAAGCGGACAATATCACTAGTGGGTTGGGTAGAGACAGGGGGTCTATCGGGCCTTGATGGTTTGGGATGCCCATCGCAGTCAGGGCCTTGGGTCGGGTCATGAAACTCATCCATAATTCGCAAACGAGTACCCTTTTCCATTGTTACGCTTCACAGGTCGCAGAACTGAACTTGGCTCTGATACTAAATTTCATGACCTGACCTAATTAATTGCATGAACTAATCGAAAAACAATCAAATTTGGGGAAATTTTCTTCTTTATTGAATGCAGTAACATAAGTACAAATTTGACAACTATAGGGAAATGGAACTGGAATTCTCCATGGTTGAGCTCCAAGCTGAACTGATATGAAAAGGAAGAAGAAATCTGTAGAGAGAATTTGAGAAAGAAGGAGAAGAAAAAGGGAAAGGCAGTTACCATAATTTCATTCATGCCCCTTTCTCTCTCTTCGTGGCCTTTTATAGACATGCAAGCTGCCATGTTGAATGATCTGGGCCTCACATTCATTTAATGAGCTTTTAATCTGGACCGTTCATTTATTCCTCTAGCTACCTTCAACTAATCTAATCCTAAGGTCATAACACAATGCTGCAATAATTTCTTTACTTGTAGTTGCCTAAAGGGAACAACAAATGACAAGGAAGGCCAAGTCCAAAAACGTAGAGAGAAGAAACATGAAAGAGCTTGTAAAGCGATCCTTGGAGTAAATGCAGCGGTCAAGCCAGTGCAAGTGAAGGGAGATAGAAGTAAATCGGCCTTGTTTGATGGGCGTCGTCTAGCCAATGAGCTGGACAAGCTGCTTGGTCATGGCATCGATAAATGGGAGATAATAAGCAAAGTATGGGTTGAAATGTTGTCCCATGCTGCTATTAAATGCAAAGCCAATGACCATTGCAAACAGCTTAGCAAAGGAGGACAGCTTAACACTTTGGTCTGGTTGTTGATGACTCATTTTGGTTTGGGCAACAATTTCCAAATTAGAGAAGGTCGTGCTAGGGCAAAACTGATTATGGACAAGTAGCTTTTTTTTGTTATTCCACACTATATTATTGTATTTCATTATTAGGATTTCAATTAAAGATCATGAGGTTTATTGTAATACAGAAGATCCCAATGACTAACATATAGATCGTTCTTCATGATTTACATGTCTATATGTTTTTTCAACGTACTCCTATTACATGAACTTGGAGGAATGGTATACATTTCTGATATAGTATTGCCAAACCTTAAGCTACTGGAATTGTAGAAATGTAAGAAACTAAAAGAGATCCCCTTATTTTAGTTGAAATTTCATCATTAAAGGTGATTGCGGTGAAGTATTGCAGTCGATCTGTTGAAGATTCAGCTCGGGAATTTAAGAAAAATAAGAGTATGGACATAAAGAGTTGAAGATCATCATTACCCATAAGACAGAAGACGGCACTGCAAATTAAGAGAAAATGCCTAGAATAACCATTTATTCGTTGTTCATATTATATTGAATTCTTATATATAAAGGAGAAACACAGTGTTCAACACATATTGGATCAAGACAGAATAAAACAACATAGATAGTAAGGATTCACATAGCCGGCTTCAACTTGCCTGGAATTGAGGCTTAGTTGTTATTATAATTGCAACAGCCACTTCTGTCTAGATTATTATTGTGTACTATTGAATTATCATCATCTTGGCTCTATGTAAGGGATAACGAGAATCTTGGCACAACGGCTCTCTCTCTCCCTCCTCTCCTCAACGGCTCTCTCTCTCCCTCTCCTTACCTTCTCTCTCCCCGTTCCCCGGCTCCGTCGTCGTCGCTGACCGTCGGAGCCGACCTTCGGCCGACCGTCGGCGCTAACCAGATCCGACTCCGGCTCTGGTCGCCGGCCACCGGCGCGACCTTTGGTGTCCGCCCGTCCCGATCTCCGGCCCAAGGCGCCGACCCCTCCCTCCCCCCTCCCGCCGGCGCCGGCGAGATCCAACCCCCCCTCGATCTCCAGCAGTCGCTGCCCCCCAGCAGCCGCCGATCGACCCCCCCCAGCAGCCGCTGCTCGGCCCCAGCCAGCCAGCCGCCGTCGCCGCCGCCGCAGCTCCGTCTTCCCCGACTGCTGCTCGGTCGCCATCAGTCGCAGCACCCGGACGCCGACCAGACGACGCCGACAGCTCAGCCGGCCTCCAGCAGCCGCAGCTTCACCTCAGCATCGAAACCCGGTCAACGCTGGGTTCTGGATTTCCGGCTTGGTCTACAAGCGTTACCTGGTGATCTCTAACCTTGCTATTTCATTTCTCGCTATTTCATTTCATTCCCCGTTTCATGCTATTTTTATCCGACTAGCATTTTGATTTACTATATTGTCCGTTGGCTGTTGTTGCTGTTGCTGTGGTTGTTCTCTTGCACTGCTTATCTGCTTGTGATTTGTTAATATTATCTGTTGTCTATTGTTGCTATTATCTGTTGTTTGTTGTTGCTGTGACTGCTGTCTGTTGTTGTTGTTGTTGTGGTCATTTCTGGCCTTTGAGTATTTTTTCTTATATTTTTCTGTGTACTGGCTGGGGGCGGTAATGGGCGGATAGGGTCATGTCCGAGGGGTTTGGGGCGTGGGGCCGTTGTGGGGGCGGGGGATGACGTAAGGGCGGGAGTGGGAGGGAGGCCACGGTTTGGCTGCGGGGGCGGTAGGGGAGGACGTGGGGATAGTGATGGTAGGCTGAGGGTTGGGTCTTGGAATATAGGGACCCTTCAGGGTAAGTCTATAGAGCTTGTGAAGATCCTTAGGAAAAGGAGGATCAATATCGCGTGTATTCAAGAGACCAAGTGGGTAGGGTCTAAGGCTAGGGATGTGGATGGTTACAAGCTGTAGTACTCTGGGAGCGAGAGGCGGAGGAATGGAGTTGGCATCTTAGTAGATGAAGAGCTTAGAGGCCAGGTAGTAGAGGTGAAGAGGATCAACGATAGGTTGATGACTATTAAGTTGGTCATTCGGGGGTTTACCCTGAATGTGTGTAGTGCCTATGCACCGCAAGTGGGCTCGGAGGGGGAGGAGAAGTTGCGGTTTTGGGAGGCTTTGGAGGAGGTGCTGAGAGGCGTGCCTAGCTCGGAGAAGATGGTTGTAGCAGGGGATTTCAACGGGCACATCGGGGCGTTACTGGGAGGTTTTGGTGATGTGCATGGTGGGTTTGGCTTTGGGGTGAGAAATGAAGAGGGGGCTACTCTTTTGGAGTTCGCAAGGTCCTTTGGGCTGGTGGTGGTGAACTCGGGCTTCCCGAAGAAGGACGATCACCTCATCACCTTTCGAAGCGAGATAGCCAGGACCCAGATTGACTTCATGTTGATCAGGAAAGGGGATAGGGTGTTGTGTAGGGACTGTAAGGTCATCCCGAGTGAGAATCTTTCGACCCAGCATAGGCTCTTGGTCATGGACTTGGGTATAAAGAAGAATAGTAAGAGGAGGAGTAAGGAGTGTAGACCTAGAATTAAGTGGGGCGGTTTGACGCCAGTGAATGCGTGGGAGATAGGAGAGAAGTTGGCGGGAATGGGGGTGTGGGAGTGTAGGGGGGACGTGGATGATATATGGGATAGGGCGGCTAGGTGCATCAGGGAGAAGGCTAGTGAGGTGTTAGGTGTTTCTAGGGGCCGGGCTGGGCACCATCAAGGGGATTGGTGGTGGAATGAAGAGGTGGAGATGAAAGTGAGGACCAAGAAAGAGGCGTATGCTAAGTTGGTTGAGAGCAGAGACGAAGAAGAGAAGCGGGTAAACAGGAAAGAGTACAAGCAAGCTCGGAAGGAGGCTAAGTCAGCAGTCACGGCAGCTAAGACGGCCGCGTTTGAGAGCCTGTATGCGGGGTTACAGGGGAAGGGAGGGGAGAAAAAGTTGTTTAGACTCGCAAAGGCTAGGGAGAGGAAGGGCCGTGATCTCGATCAGGTGAGGTGCATTAAGGGGGAGGACGGCAGAGTGTTGATAGAGGACAGCCATATTAAGAATAGGTGGAAGTCGTACTTCCATAGGCTCTTGAATGACGAAGGGAATAGAGCTATTGTGTTAGGGGAACTGGAGCGCTCAGAGGAGTGTCGGGAGTTTAGTTATTGTAGACGTTTTAGGGTAGAGGAGGTTAGAGAGGCTGTTCGCAGGATGCGGAGGGGTAGGGCGACGGGGCCGGATGAGATACCGGTGGAGTTTTGGAAGTATGTTGGAGAGGCTGGGGTAAGGTGGTTGACTGGTCTGTTTAATGAAATCTTCAAGACGGCAAGGATGCCCGAGGCATGGAGGTGGAGTACCATAATCCCTCTCTATAAGAATAAGGGTGATATCCAGAGTTGCAATAACTATAGGGGGATTAAGTTATTGAGTCACTCTATGAAGATTTGGGAGAGAGTCGTCGAGGGGAAGCTGAGACGGATAGTGTCTATTTCGGAAAATCAGTTCGGATTTATGCCTGGGCGCTCGACGACGGAGGCAATTCATCTGGTACGGAGGCTGGTGGAACAGTATAGGGAAAGGAAAAAGGACCTGCACATGGTGTTTATCGATCTAGAGAAGGCTTACGACAAAGTTCCCAGGGAGGTGCTTTGGAGATGCTTGGAGGTGCGTCGAGTCCCGATGGCTTATATCAGAGCAATTAAAGATATGTATGATGGAGCGAAAACTCAGGTGAGGATGGCGGGAGGAGACTCAGAGCTTTTTACTGTCTTGACAGGATTGCATCAGGGATCTACTCTTAGTCCTTTTTTGTTTGCTTTGGTGATGGATGTGTTGACGCGGAGTATTCAAGGGGAAGTGCCTTGGTGTATGCTTTTTGCAGACTATGTAGTTCTGATTGACGAGACCCGAAAGGGTGTGAATGACAAATTAGAGGTGTGGAGACAAACTCTTGAGTCTAAAGGGTTCAGGTTGAGCAGAAGCAAGACAGAGTATTTGGAATGCAAGTTTAATGACGTGAGGTTGGAGGATGAGGTGGTAGTGAAGCTGGAATCGCAGGAGGTATGTAAGAGGGATAGTTTCAAGTATCTCGGGTCCGTGATTCAGGGTAATGGTGAGATTGACGAGGATGTCTCGCACCGTATTGGGGCGGGATGGTTGAAGTGGAAGCTCGCGTCGGGGGTGTCGTGTGATAAGAAGGTGCCGCCCAATCTTAAAGGCAAATTCTACAGGATGGTAGTCCGTCCGGCCATGTTGTATGGAGCGGAGTGTTGGCCAGTTAAGAACTCCCACATCCAAAAAATGAAGGTGGCGGAAATGCGAATGTTGCGCTGGATGTGTGGGATGACTAGAGGGGACAGAGTTAGGAATGAGACTATCAGGGAGAAGGTTGGGGTGGCTCCAGTGGAGTGCAAGATGCGGGAAGTCCGATTGAGTTGGTTTGGACACGTGAAGAGGAGGGACATGGATGCCCCGGTTCGTAGGTGTGAGAGGCTAGCGTTGGATGGTTTTAGGCGGGGTAGGGGTAGGCCGAAGAAGTACTGGGGAGAGGTGATTAGACGGGACATGGAGCAGTTACAGCTCACCGAGGACATGACCCTAGATAGGAAGGTCTGGAGGGCGAGGATTAGGGCAGAAGACTAGGGCCAGTTTGGGGGCACAAGGGTAGGGAATTTTTTTTGGTGGGGGATTATTCCTGTTATTCTTCCTACTCTTATTTTTATTCCTATTCCTATTCTTCTTCTTGTTATGATTTCGGTGTTCCATGTTTTATTATGTATCTGAGTGCTTCCCGATGTTTCCTACTACCTATGCGTTACTTTATATTTATATTTATATTTATATTTATATTTATATTTATATTTATATTTATATTTATATTTATATTTATATTTGTGTGGCGACTGTCTTGAGCCGGGGGTCTATCGGAAACAGCCTTTCTACTTCTTCAGAGGTAGAGGTATGGACTGCGTACATCTTACCCCCCCAGACCCCACTAGGTGGGAATACACTAGGTTTGTTGTTGTTGTTGTATTGGATTGGACGTCCATCAGCACACTAATTTGTACAATTCAAAATTCTTCAACTGCAAGTCTATAGCAATGCATTACAAAAATACAGCTGCAAAAAGAAATATCAAAACTCATCTTAAGGTATCCCGTTATGAGGATTAGTGATTGGTTTTGGAAGGAAACAAAATCTTTTACAAGAAAAGATGTGCAAGAACATTAGAAAAGAAAGCCTAACTGAAGTTAACTAGAACAAACCAGAAAGTTCCATACCTGAACTATCACCAACTATTCATCAGAACACACCTCGATACTAACTAGACTAAGTGTTTGAATACAATCATCAAAAGGCTCGTGATAACTTAATTTGCCCATAAAACTTCATCAACATGGAAGCTGACTCATTAATTTCAAGGCATGCTTTGATAATTAGTTGGTGATAATTCAGGTAGGGAACTCGCAAAAAAAGTGATACTTTCTCTCGATACCTCTTCCAGCATCAACATTCTCCACAGATCAGTATTACAGAATGCAACTTGGGCATCCTTTAATGATCATCTTTCATGGCAGGGGAAAGTCAGATACAGTAACAATTTCCCTTAAGTTATCGCAGGAAGAGATTTGAAGGATCTCAAGTTTTTTTGAAAGTAAGGTTATCAAATTAACACTTTCAAGCTTTGGGCATTCTCCTACAATCAAGGTCTGTAATGATTTCGCTATACATGCAATGCTCTCCAAATTTGGTAGCACCCGCAAACATAACCTGTGCAATTTTGGCAACAAAGGTTGCGGTTGCTCATCTTCAAACAAAGTCCTGAACTTATCGCAGAATTTGATTTGAAGAATCTGTAGGTTGTTCAGGCAATAAGATGAAGAACAATTTGCGAGTTTCAGACAATGTTCCAGATACAAACATTTGAGAAATCTTAATCCATGGCCTTGCAGGTTGCCACTACACATGTTCTTCAAACAAACAGCATGAGAAACCCTTAAAATCTCCAACCTATGCCCAACTCCAGTGGTAACCTCAATAATCTCCTTTGAATTCCCCCGATAATCGGCCACTTCCTCCCTACTAAGAATGCTCTCCATTTTACTACATCCCTCTATCCAGCAGAATTTTATCTTTCTTGTGCTTTCGGTACCCAAACTAGACAAACTTTTGATGAATTGGTTATCAATCAAGAAAAGGAATTCAGCTTGAGCTGCTAAACACTCAAGACCGCAGGGATAATCACTGAAACGATGGATCTCCAGAGATTGTTGTAGCTTCCTGCACTGACACTCTCCCCCCTTTCCTTACACTGACAAAATTTTCTAGTTCGAAAGAATGTATCTCTATAAAAGAGCTCATTTTGGTAGAAATACTTAACTCCAATATCGGTCTCTTCTTCAATGGGATGAACTAGGAAATGGAAACTTTTGCCAATAGTTGGATTGTTCTTCAAGAGTAGAAGAACTTGAAAGTTATCCACAAATATGTCAGGCATACGACTGCTTGAAACTTCTTCAAGTGGCCAGCTGGATATCCTCCAGGGACAGTGAAGAAGCTCTTCTGGGTGGCATGTTCCGTTTTCATCTTCATTTTCTCCATCTTTCATCTTTGGTAGCTCAAGGTGATTCAGACAAGTCAACTTTGAGATACTATAGGGAAGTTTCTCAATCGACCCCTTCAAGACTTCAGATATCTCCAGATCCTTCAACTCTTTTATGTTTGAGCAATTTCTGAGGAGAAGGCTATGAAGATTGTGAAAATTCTCAAAGGATGGAAAGTCTATAATGTGAGATCCATAATGTCACAAACAAAGGGAACAGCGAGAAATTGCAGTACAAATGTCTAATATATCCCTTATTTATACTTATGTAGGGATGATTCTCGATACTATAAATCTAGAGTGTTCTTATACAATATCTACCTCAAATATCTAGAACCCTCTATATCTTTCATAAATATAAATATCAAATAGACTACACTATTCCTTTCTAGATTCTTCTACCTAGAATTACCTAAATATTTAGATATTTCTTCAACATGATTATCCTAGAAATTTCACTAGACTATTCTAGAGACTTAACTAAAAATCTATGATTCCAAAAAATCTACTTTAAAATTTTCACACTCCCCCTTAAAGTGATTTTTTGGAAGCTACCCTAAACTTGTCGTGGAAAAACACAAGTGAAGCCTTGAACCGTGCTTAGTGAAAATCTTGATAGTTTTTGCATGACTCCTCTTTCTTCTTCAAATGATGAAGATTTCTTGCTAATGATTGGACCTTGTTGAGTTTTGTCATGTTGGGTTCTCGAGCTCCCTTTTCTCTAAACTCCTCCACAACTTCATTATCTGGTGACCCGAATATGATGGAAAAGTTTGAAGCTCTAGGATTCAAAATTTTAGAACTTACTCTTTTTTAAGCAACTCCATAACACAAGGCTATTTTTTGGGTACCAGTCTCCTTATTTGATTTGATGATGGCCTATCAACCAGCCCCGAAGTATCATTTTTATTAATCATGGCAAGCTTCTCCCCCATTGAGGAAATCCAAGCTTCATGACTTGCTACTTCTTCAAAAGAAGATGGTTCCATAAGAGCAAAATTGCATTGCTCATAAACTTCAGCTAGTGACATGGTCTTCAAACAGGAGAATCTGAAGTTAATTCAACATCTGAATTGTGCTCTTTTCCAATAATAGGACTGGAAGTATTGGTGTATATGCATTTTATTATTAAATTAAGTGCATATGTTAGTGGGTATAAATTGTGTATTATGAGTATTATTACTTACATTTGTTAGTGGAAGAATGTGGTCATGAGTTTCTTGAAACTCCTATAACCACTAAGTCTTTATTTGCCCATTATTCATCCCTTTATGTCTTATAACTCATGTAACATATGTAACCTCAAAGCTATTCATCTACCTACATTACTACCCCTCATTCATCCTATTCAATACATGGAAGAATTCATCACCTATAAATAGTTGTGTTTCTTTCTTTGATGTGTAGAAGAAAAATGTGAAGTGAAAGAAAGAGTTGAGACAAAGAAAATACTCTAAGTCTTTAACTATATTCACTATACAAAGAGGGTAAATATATATTGAAGGAAGGTGTTCTTATGGTGGAGCTTTGGACTCTTCAACTAATCCGGAGTTGTTTGAGTTGTACATCATTGATGGGCTATTGTATCCTGGAGGGGACAAGTCAAGATATATACTGCTGGATCAGTGTAGATTATGCCACAGCGGGATTGAATCTCCTTACAGAAAGCGAGATATCCGCGCCTCATCCAAGAAGAAGATTATTTTATTTTCTTCACTTTTGTTCATTTCATTTTCAACTGTAATGATTATTGTAATTTGTGGTATATTACACCAATAATTTTAAGGAGAGTCATGTCTTGTTACAGTTTGGAAAAATGTGGATATCAAAATGGAGATCTCAACATCACTAGTCTCTTCAAGAGATGAAAGGGAAGAGATGAAGGGTAAAACATTTTATACTTCCTCAACTCAAGCGACTGAAAGGTAAAACTTTTTCTACTTGTTATGGAAGAAAGGTAAAAAATCTTCTAACCTAATTTTTTTTTAATGAAAAAAATGATACTACTTTTCATGATCATAAAGTGGTATTCAAAATCTTGAAATAGTGGGGCTAATGAAATGAGAAAAAATCACCACAAAATTGTGACATTTGCACTTTTGAGAATGAGTTAAAAAAGTGTTATAAGTGCATAATTATTGTTAGAGTAAATCACATGTCATTATTAATTTGCATATGACTTGATCTCTTTATATCTGGCTCTAACATGTTATCAAAGAAATAATAAAAAAAATGTTGAGTAGCCATTTGACATTAAATATTTGGGTGAGATAAATTTCATTCTTGGAATAAAAAAATACCTAAATTATGTGATGAACTTTTCCTTGACATGTCACATTATGGTGAAAAAAAAAACTATGAAATACATTTTGTTGATCATATGAGCCATGCAACTTCTTTTGATTCAAATATGTGAAAGTGGTGTGATAAATAAAAAAAGAGTTTACTAGCCTAATAAAATATGAGATATGTGGCTAGTTGCACTTGGCTGAAATTGTGTAAAAGTACTTAACAGGTTATTACAAGCTAATCAAGTATATTTACTTGAAAAAAGTTGTAGCTTGTTTTATTAAAATAAATCTTGTTGTACTTAAAAGTGTTTTTGATGCAAAATGAGAAAAAAAATAACTTGGTGCTATTTAATGAAATGAAAAAGAAAATTATGATTTGCTAACTCATTATGGAGGTTGAACTAACTCATTACAAAAAGTGAATTGAACAATCACTTTATGTTGAGAAATTGATTTCTCTAATTTTAAGTTATGTGATAGCACCAAAAATGTATTGATAAAGTATAAATCATTTTTACAATGGTAAATTCAGACCACAAGGAGAAAAATACAATATTGTGAGATCATATTGATCAATGGTATACCAATATTAATTGTGTTAATTTTGTGATAAACTTACAGATGAACTAGTCAAGGCCTTGGCAAAATAAAGGGTCTGAATCACATCGAGGGGGAGAAAGGAAGCCTATAAAAAATCATGAGTCATATATGAGGAAATCCAACCTGGGGACTAGAGATCCTATAACCAGGTTCAATGGGAAGAACGAATCATATGATGACTCGGAGTGAGATGCATTATTGTTTAATCCTTTCTATGATGAGAGTGCAATGTTCCTGTAATGATTTGTGAAGGTTGAGTCTAAAAACTCTTAATGAAATTTTGTATCTCATATGAGTGGGGTATCGAAATTACAGGACCATCCTTGACAGATTTCACCTATGTGAGTATGAAAGTAGGCCGCTTCCTATGAGAATGAGGCTTATTCTCAAAAAGGCTCATGAAAAAATAGGATAGCACATGGCTTTAATGTGCTGGCTATTAAAGCTTATGTCAACATCTTGATTATTATGTGTAAAAAGTAATACTTTATTTCCCCTAAGCAGTCATAGTTTAAGTCTAAGACCACTACGGACTCTGGAGTAAAGGTTATTGTTTTACAAAGTGGAGGTTCAATGCAGAGCACACCTTCATTATGCAAAATAGTCTACCTTCAACTAAACTGGTGAACTTTCATAATTTAATATTAAAATGAGTGGGGGAATGTTGGTGTATATGCATTTTATTATTAAGTGCATATGTTAGTGGGTATAAATTGTGTATTATGAGTATTATTACTTACATTTGTTAGTAGAAGAATGTGGTCATGAGTTTCTTGAAACTCCTACAACCACTAAGTTTTTATTTGCCCATTATTCATCCCTTTATGTCTTATAACTTATGTAACATATGTAACCTCAAAGATATTCATCTACCCACATTACTACCCCTCATTCATCCTATTCAATACATGAAAGAATTCATCACCTATAAATAGTTGTGTTTCTTTCTTTGATGTGTAGAAGAAAAAATGTGAAGTGAAAGAAAAAGTTGAGACAAAGAAAATATTCTAAGTCTTCAACTATATTCACTATACAAAGAGAGTAAATATATGTTGAAGAAAGGTGTTCTTATGGTGGAGCTTTGGACTCTTCAACTAATCCAGAGTTGTTTGAGTTGTACATTGTTGATGGGTTGTTGTATCCTAGAGGGAACAAGTCAAGAAATATACTGCTGGATCGGTGTAAATTATGCCGCAGTGAGCTTGAATCTCCTTAAACAAAGCGAGATATCTGGGCCTCAGCCAAGAAGAAGATTATTTTATTTTCTTCACTTTTGTTCATTTTATTTTCAACTATTATGATTATTGTAATTTGTGGTATATTACACCAACAGAAATAAATATCACTCGTGTGTGGATTTAGAGTTGCAACTGAAGTACTTCCTTCTTGGTTCTTTACAATAATATCTCGATCCCAATCATAGTGGCTAGACTCATCCACTACAAGATCTCTACTGATAAGCACCTTCTTCGTACTAACATTGTACACTATGTACCCTTTTGTAGTTTTACTATAGCCCAAAAAAAATCAAAGTTCTGCCTTGTTGTCCAATTTCCCTCTTTTAGCATCTGGAACATAGGCATAACACACAAAACCAAATACTTTTAAGTGTCTTGCGGCTGGCTTTATACCCTTCTATGCTTCAAATTGTGTTATGTCTTGGAGTGCTAGTTAGTAATCTGTTCAGCAGATAGACTGCGTATTGACTACCCCAGCCCAAAAATATTTAGGGATCTTCTTTTCTGCCAACATGCATCTCGCCATCTCCATCACCGTTCTGTTCTTCCTCTCAAAAATCCTGTTATGTTCGTGAGTGAAGCTAACAGTGAATTGTTGTTGAATATCCAAATCTTTACAATACTTTCTGAACTGATGCAAAGTATATTCAGTTCCATTATCTGACCTGATATACTTCAACTAGAAACCACTCTCTCTTTTTACCATAGCCTTAAATTCTTTAAAAATAGAAAACACCTGAACTTTGCTACTTAAAAAATATACCTATGTCATTCGAGTTAGAACATCTATAAAAAGAACAAAATATTTATTCCCACTCAAAGAAGCCGTCCTCATTGGTCACATATATCCTTATGAACTAACTCTAGCTCTTCCTTCGCCCTCCAAAGACTTCCTTTAGGAAAGGATCGTCTATGCAATTTACAAAATTGACATGACTCACACACATCTAGGCATATGTCAATTTTGGGTACATCAAACACCATACCCTTGGATTGCATATACACCAATGAACTAAGTTGTAATGACCAAATCTTTTGTGCCAAATCCAAGTATCACTTATTTCAACATTGAAAGAGCAACTTTCAGTAGGATAGCATGAAATTAGAAAGAAATTACCAATCATGTTAATTTTAGCTACTTCAGAACCTTTAGGATCATAAATGACACATTTTTTATCCTTAAAAGTAAGTGAATAATTATTGTGAAGCAACTAAGCAACACTCAACAAGTTTTGAGTCAATCTTGGCACATAAAGAATATCATTTATGATTTTCATACCTTCGTCCGTAGGAAATTTCACTAACCCTCTTCCTTGAGCTTGCACCAGTACACCATCTCTAAGCTTCACTTTGGTCCTATCAGACCTGACCAAGCTAACAAATAGATTTTCATCTATTGACATGTGCCTTGTGCATGCACTGCCATGAATACCTCCTCCTCTATTTATTCAACTTGGTGATCTTCCGCAAAATTTACTCGTTGGGAAGACTGACCGCTTTGAGCTTGCTTTTGCCTGCAATACTTTTCAATGTGTCCATACTACAAGAATGAGAGACCTCTTTGACTTATGCCAACGATTCTTCTCCAAGTGGTTTGTCTTCTTACAAATACCACAAGGTGGAAATATTCCTTTCCTCGATGATTCACCTTGGTATCCACCAGATTTCACTTCTCTAGAGTGGTTCGAAGAGACCTTTTTGCCTTTCTTTTGTTGCTTGAATTTATGCCTTACTTGAAAGGCATCTTTGACTATACCTTCACTTCTTATAGTTACCTGTTGCTCTTGGATTTGTAATTTGGAGATCAGCTCAACTATTGAAAGAGTAGCAAAGTCATAAGACTCTTCAATAGCTGAGATTTATGATTTAAACTTGTCCAAAAGGCTGACCATAATCTTCTCTATAACTTTCTGATCCAGAAAGTTTTCACCAAGTATCCTTATTTAGTTCACAGTATCCATCAGCTTGAAAGAGTATTCCTTCACAGTATCTGAATCCTTCATCTTTAAAAGCTCAAACTCCCTCTTCAAAGTTAGGACCTTAATAGACTTAACTTTGTTGCTGCCTTTAAACTCCTCCTTTAGCTTATCCCAAGCTTCTTTGGTTGTTCCACAAGTCATAATCCTTGTAAACATCACTTCTATAAGGCTTGAGTATATGCAAGTGAGAGCTTTTGGAGATCTTGTCACCAACTCAACATACTTTTTTATATCATTGAGAGTTGGGTTGTCTCTCAATGGCTAGACAGCAAGTTCTCCTCTCTCAACGACATCCCACAAATTGAGATCCTTCAAATAAGCCTTCATTTTAATAACTCAAATATGGTAATTCTCCTCGAAAAAATCGGAGGACCCGTTGTTGGTTGATTTTCTGGTGCCATGACTTTTTAGTAAATAGATATAAGAAAATGAGCCAAGAAGAAACATGAGCCAATCAACAAAATCAAATTCAGATCTCATAAGATATGGACTATGATACAATGTCACAAACAAAGGGAACAGGGAGAGTAAAGCTACGTGGAGAAAATATAAGGAAATTATAGCTGTAAATTGTTACAAAGAAACTGCAGGGAAGGGAAAAGATGAAACTTTCTTTTTGTTTTCTATTTTCTGGATGGATACAAATGTCTAATGTCATCCCTTATTTATAATTATGTAGGTATGATTCTAGATACTACAAACCTAAAGTGTTTTTATACAAATATCTCCCTCAAATATCTAGCACCCACTATGTAACATCCCATACTTTCGGGCTAAAGTTTGAACCGTCTTTTTTACGTGTATAGACCCGAACCCAATGATTATTTATTAATATATGTGTAATGATCAATCCTATAGTGTGTGAATACTTTTTAATATGAATTGAGGTCACAAAAATCCATAAACTCAAAGACGAGTTAAAAAATCTTCTATCGAATAAGTTTTGATGAACGTCTAAACTTAGGTCGAATTCCATCGACTATAACTTTTTGTATATATCGAATTAGTGTCCCTAATATATATCAAATGAAAGTTCTTCGACTCTTCCTTCCAACGCAACAGATTTCACCTTAATCCGATATCGGAGTAGAAAGTTATGCTCATTTTACTTCAAAGTGTTTATCTGCCTAAATATAACGACGAGGATGACGACCTATCAACTACGTGACAGCCTATTATCCCTAGTCGTCAGCCTAGGGAAGTAAGTGGTAAAATCCAGCCCAAAAGTGATGACCTAGGTGATGACCTATCACCTGAGTGATGGATTATCAACCATGGTCGCCAACTAATGAAAATCTGTAATTTCTTTAGTTTCTTTAGGGGTATTTCGGTCTTTTCATCGCCCTAAAACCTACCCCACGAATATAAATTGTATCCTAAGTGTTATAATCCATTTTTCTATGAGTTTTCAACATCAAAAATACTCTCTTCACTCTCAAAACAAGATCAAACTAGGGTTTTCTCCAAGAACAAGAAAATCAAGAATCAATCCTTAAGTTCAAGATTTCAAGAAAACAGATCAAGATTCGGGTTTCATATTTCAAATCTTATAATCTAAGGTATGTGGGACTACTCTTAAAAAACCATGGGCATAAGTTTTAATGTTTTAACAAGATTTAAAAATTCCCAATTATGTTTTCCAATGACGTGTTTGATATCATTTTGAAAAGTAAGCATCATGGGATCTTTTTGATGAAAATACATATTTTTTTGAACCACTTTCCATGGGAATTGAACTATAACTATATATATATGATTTTGTGTGTTTTGTAAAATTTATTGAGAGCATGAATGACCTAACTCTCTCACCTTTATGATGTCTTTGATTTTCAAGTTTTGTGGATCAGTTCAATGTATGATAATTCTTCAAGAAAGTATGTGAGTAAATCCTTTATTAATTATTATGGTATGATATGGTTTGTTATATGTTGAGAGGAGGTTTTTGAATAAAAAGCATGTATTGGGTCAAAATTTACAACTCTATAGCTTTTGATAAATAAAAATATAACATGGCCACATTATGGTTGTACCCTTGAGAGGAGAATTTTTGATGTAAGCTCAATATGAAAACATGTTGCATGATTTTTCCTAGCTGGATGTTTAAAATTTTGGGTGGTCATTAGCATGATGACACGTGAAAAGGGATACAGATTGATATGATGTTTTTTGATTGACTTGCAAGTCAGGGTATGACGATACCCGATGATTCCATGTCCTTAACAATATAGTGTTGAATGTTTGGAAAGTATGAAGGGGTTTTCTTTAAAGAACTAAAAATTGGGCTTAAGAGAGCTAGTAGGTTACCCGAAGAAAGTATTTGAGTGCAAGGGCTCATCGTCGGAAATCATAGTTTCTGATGCGGGACTTATGATATATGATCCTATATGAAAGGATATTTTTTGGGTATCTCACATGGGGGGATTTCCTGTGGTGTACTCACATGGGGGGTATCACTACTCCAATCCTGGCGGCTACTTGGATTAGAGGCTTGGCCACCGAGTCAAGGGCGGGTTCCACATAGCCCATGGAATTTTGAATTTGTAGGGTGTACCGACTAGCTCAGAGAAATAACAAAGAGTGAGTCATGGTTTCAAGGAATTGTTTTGGGGTTCATTAAAGTATGCCCATGTGCTTTACTTACGTATTATGATCATTGTTTTATGAAATGCTCTCATCTATTTTGTATTAAAAACATGCTATTTTGAGTTATTTCACATACCAATACATCTGTATTGATCCTCTATATTTCAGAATTTGAGACACAATCTCGAGGTTGGCAGTTTGTGAGCCTCCCTTATTCTGGAAGGCCTAATGTATAAGTCATTTTTATTTTATTTTGATTTATTTTCCGATTGGGGTCCTTGTCCCAGTCTTCAGACATAGGTTATTTTCAGTAGAGATTTCACAGACTAGTGCTAGATGTTGTTAATCTTTATGAACTCATTTCAGTATTGAGTAGTTTGAAATAAAAGTTGACCCTGATTCCGTATTGTTTTACATTCTGCATTTTTTCTTTTTATTATATGAATGTGTGTATGATTGCCAGATAGAGGAGGGCGCCCGGGCCTTCACGTTCGGGATGTCCGTCACGGCCAGTAGGGGTGTGCAAAAATTGAACCGACCGATAAATCAAACCGATAAAAATGTTATTGGATTATTGGTATTGAGTTATTAGGTTAACTATTTTTTATTGGTTTTATAAAAAAAATTATTGGGTAAATGGATCGTTTTTGGTTTTTTAAATCAATAACCCAATACACTAAGTTATTTTTTTACTCCTATTTGTATTATATATATGAATATTTATATTACTAATTTATATATACACACATGCTACTTATTCACAATTCAGAGATTCTAAAAACATTAACCTATTCAGGGCAACAAAGGCACAATACAAAACTCGGATATTGCCGTATTGGAAAGATTGAAGAATTTAGTAGCATCCAATAATTAGGATTCAGTTTTTTTAAACTAACATTTTGTTCAAGTTTGAAGATTCTTGTAAACTAAAACGCATTTTGTATGATTTTGGCAGCAACTAAGATTTTGTTTTTTTTATTTTAGTTGTTACTATTTTTATTTTATAAGTATTTTCTTATTTGTTAAACCAAAAACCGAACCGTTAAGTACCAAAAATCGATAAATCAAAAACCGATAAGAAAATATCTTATTAGTTGGTTATTGGCTTTGCGTATTTAAAAAACAAAAATCGATAAACCAAACTGATAACACATAAAACCAAACCGAACTGACCGATGCACACCCCTAGTGGCCAGGGCCTCGTCTTGGGTCATGAAAAACTTGGTATCAGAGCATGGTTCATGGTCCCAGGGTGTCTACGAAATAGTGTATAGTAATGTCTTGTTTATGGGTGTATTGTGCACAACACTTATAATTAGAAGGCTACCGGGCATTTAGGAGTTGTTTCTTATTCTTTCATACTCTAGTTCGTGCTATAGCATCGTCCATAAGAAAGTTATCCCAAATTTTTTCCTTGTTCTAATTTCTGGGTCATGACTCACTGTCGAGGCGATACAAGTCTAAGAGTCTAGCTCCCACAGTGTGGTAGTTCTCTCTGATTGAGTTATCCATAAAAGTTATGAGATAGCACAAGGACTTGAGAGGATTCCATTAGTGCTTCAAGGTGTATTGATTCAAGTGTATACCTTTATCTTGATGAAATCGTACTTTTCATCCTGAGGTACAAAGTGTATTCAGTCTCCTTTTATAAAAATTTTGTTGTAGATGTCATGTATAAGGGTAATGATGTATAGCAGAATGTTGGAACTATATCTCCACCCTAGTAGTAGTATATGTTAAAGTGTCATGACCTATTGGTAGTGAGATAGGCTAAGAAGTTGGTGATATAAATTCACAAGGTTAAAAGTCAGAGTGGGGGTGACTTCTGTGTAAATAATAGTTTTAGTTGTATAACCATTGATTGAGGGGTGGTTTGCCATTGTATAGTGATTGACTAATGTGGTGACGATATTTGTAGATTGTATGGTAGTCTGTGAAGGAAGTGACAAGATGTGATTATTATTTATTCAAAATAGAGAAGGATCTCGGAATGGATAGTTATGGTGGTTGTTAGAGTTGTGACCCAAATTTTGTTGATCTGGCCCAGAAAATTTCGCGGTGCGACCCACGTTGGAGATTTTCAATGGGCTCTGTGATAGTAGCGTAGGGATCAGGCCGACAGGCCTGATATGGACCTTTATGTTTTTGGGCCTAGGACTTATTTGTATGCACATATTATATAAGTGCATTTAGTGGGTTGTTTTGGGTTTTCAGAAAATACACATTCTCCATATTGTACTCCTCTCTTTTCATTATAGTGAAACATCCTCTGCCTCTGCCCGTGGTTTTTTCCACAAGGGTTTTCATGTAAATCTGTGTGTTCTTATTTTCTTTTTACTTGTGGTTTGCTTTATTTCTGCTTAATTCATAACAAAATGGTACCAGAGCCTGTTCAATTATTTTCTCGAAGATGGCAATCATGAAGTATGATATTCTGTTGTTGGATTGCAACACTAGATTTTTGTTATGGCTGGTTAAGATGTGGGTTGTGCTTGCGCAGATGGATTTGGATGATGCTCTATTAGGGTTTGATAAGATGCCATCATTGTCGACAGATAAGGACAAACGGCGTAAGGATTAAAAGGCTTTATCTCATATCCACCTTTATTTATCTAATCAGATTCTACAGGATGTTTTGAAGGAGACTACTGTTGTTGCATTGTGGTTGAAATTGGAATCGTTGTTTATGGTGAATAACTTGACAAGTAAGTTGCATCTCAAACAGCAACTTTATTCCCATTGTATATCTGAGGGTGCGTCTTTGTAAGATTACTTATCTGTCTTTAACGAAACCATCTCTGATTTAGAGACTCTGGAGGTTAATACGATGAGAAAAATTTAGAGTTGATTCTGTTTTGTTTGTTGCATGCATCATAATCGACCTTTAGGGATATGATTTTATATAGTCGTGATACCCTGATCATAGATGAAGTCTACGATGTGTTACTAAGGAGAAGATAAAGCATCTTGTAAATGGGTCGAAGACTCAAGGAGATGGTCTCATTGTTCGAGAAAGGAATCATGAAAGGAACTTTGGGAGTAATGATAGAAACAGATCAAAATCTAGATATAGAAACAAAATCTGTAATTATTGCAAGGAGAAGGGTCATATCAAATTCGAGTGTTGGAAGTTACATAATAGAGAAAAAAAGAAGCTCCAAAACCGAAGAAAAACCAACCAGAGAAGTCTACTGAAGCCAGTTTTGTTGAAGATGGAAGTAGTGATGGAGAAATCTTGGTAGTTTCTGATGATAACTCCAAACCCTGTGAGGATTGGTTTCTTAATTCAGCTTGCACATTTCATATGTATCGTAATCAGGATCTGTTTATAACATATGAAATAGCCTCTAAAGGTGTTGTGTTGATGGTAAATAACACAGCTTATAAGAGATCTGGTATTGGAACAATCAAGATCAAAATGTTTGATGGGGTTGTGAGAACACTTGGTGATGTGCGGTATGTCCCAGACCTGAAGAGAAATCTTATTTCCTTGAGTACCCTTGATTCGATTGGTTCTAGGTACACTGGTGAAGGTGGAGTCCTGAAGGTTACTAAAGGTGCTCTTATTGTGATGAAGGAACAGAGAAAGTCTGCAAATTTGTATGTCCTTCAAGGCTCTACTATTACAGGTAATGTATCTATTTCTACCTCTCTATCAGAAAGTGACGTTGCTAAACTTTGGTATAGGCGCCTGGGGCATATGAGTAAAAATGGAATGGTTGAACTAAGTAAGAGAAGACTTCTTGATGGACAGAGTATTACCAAATTGGAGTTCTTTGAGCACTGTGTTTTTGAGAAGCAGAAGAGAGTCAAATTTACTAAAGGCATCCTATCCAACTAAGGGCACACTTGATTACATTCATTTTGATCTCTGGGGTCCTGCTACAGTACCTTCTAGAGGAGGTGCTAATTACTTATTGACTATTATTGATAACTATTCCAAAAAAGTTTAGGTGTTCTTTCTAAAGCAAATGAATGATGTGTTGCCTACTTTCAAAGAGTGGAAGACTATGATTGAAAAGCAGACAGAGAAGCAAGTGAAATGCCTCAGACCGATAATGGTTTATGTAACACCCCGTAAAATTCGTGCATGGATTAGCCTTTAATAGAGTGCCCTTAGACTTAAAAACTTGAAATTTTTTGTGAGTGTAATGAGGACTTAGTGTCATTTTAGCTGGCAATCTTTGGGATACAACTTTTCAACCTTTTCGATATTCGTTTTTAGATTTTCAAGTTGCGTTACGATCGGGCAAGCTCATAGTACATCTCAGATAAGTTTTGAAATTTTTTGGAATGCATAAGGTTGCGTTGGATTTCAAAACAGTAGCAAAACGCATAGCCTATTGCCCAGTTTTCAGTATTTCTGGGTCAATTTCAAACGATCATAACTCCCTGTATATAATGAACTGTGTGATCTATAATATATAAAACGAAAGCTATTTGAGTCCTCTTTAAAATGAATTTGGTTTCATCCAATTTGAATATATTAGTAAAAAGTTATAATCGATTTACTCCAGCCTATCAAACTGTCAACTGAGGGACAGATTTGACCTTAATTGTTCCTTAGGGGTATTTTGGTCATCCTCCACCCCTATATATACCACCAACACGGGATTTAATCCCTCAAACACCATAATACACATACTTTTTCAAAATTTCTCAAGAATTCTCCTTAGGGTTTCAAAATAAAAACCCAAATAGTTCAAGATTCGACCGTAGGTTTTCGAAGATAATTACATATTAGGAATCACCAATCCGCAAGCTTCAAGAAACATCTATTATCCTTGGAAATAGAGGTACGCGGGGTTTTTCCTAAATTCTCATGGGCATAAAAAAATCATGTTTTAGAATGGGGTTTTAAATTATGTATATATATTTATGTATAAGATGTTTTAACATCATTGTTTTGGTCTTTTGACCATCTCCAAAGCGATTTGACAGTTTATATACATATATGAATGAATGTGTTTCAATTTTGAATATATGAACTTGCTAAAGACATTTGACCACCAGGTGTTTGATGAAATTTCTGCATGAATTGAAATTTAAGTTTCGGAATATGAAATCCTTTACATCAGTTACATGTTTTGGTGGTCTAAACTATGTTTTGAATGAAAGCTCTTGCTTAATACATTATGGCTCAGAAAAATCATGACTTGCAATGTCTTGGTATGACGATACCAATTCAGACTAACGCCATATCAGACTCAGACTAACAGACATTTCAGACTTTGATGATTTTAGACATTCAGAATGTTGCATGTACAGAAAAGGTTAAAAATGGGCATACAAAGATGTTAGGTGGTTCCCCGAAGAGGGTTTGAGTTCAAGCGACTCATTGCCTAAAACCGTGGTTTGCCGACCCGGGTATACTATTATGCGCTGACTTAAATGTCCTGTGGCGTATCAGACTCAGACACTCCAACCCTTGCGGCACACTTGGGTTGGGGGCTTCCCCGCCGAGTCAATGGTGGATTCCATACAGCCCGTGGAATATCAGACTTGTAGGGGA
Source organism: Capsicum baccatum var. pendulum (assembly GCA_030864225.1). Lineage (NCBI taxonomy): Eukaryota > Viridiplantae > Streptophyta > Magnoliopsida > Solanales > Solanaceae > Capsicum > Capsicum baccatum. The sequence goes on along the minus strand of CM061559.1, from coordinate 243,728,291 downwards.
ATACCACCTAACTCAGAAGTAAAACACAGATCTTGATTTGAAATAAACAGGCAGGTTACATGTTTTCAGAAAGTGCCCATGTATTTTTCAAAAACTGTCTTATACATGATGTCTTGATGAAAAATTGCTTTCACTTAATATATATATATATATATGTTCCATTATACTATTTTTGGATTGCTTCGCGTGCCAGTACTTTTGTGCTGACCCCCCCCCCCCCCTCCTTCCAGGTCCTGAGGCACAGTCTAGGGGTCCAGCTACTCAGTAGACATTCTCGAATTTGTAGACTTGATCTCCCAGTGGTGAGCCTTCTATTATTCGGAAGGCCTAATTCTGTCAGACATTATCTTATTTATTATGTTTTTGGTTTACTGGGGGCCTTGTCTCAGTTTCTTTTCAGACAGATGTTTGTGTTCTTAGTAGAGATTTCGTAGACTGATGTCAGATAGTATTATTCAAAAATATTGCAGAACTTGACCATGTATTCCGTACTCAGTTTCAATTCCGCATTTTATTATGATTACGAATGTTGTGCATGATAACCAGATAGAGAATGGGTGTTCCGGGCCTTCATGGTTCGGGATGCTCGTCACGGCTAGGGTCTAAATGGTATTGTCCCTTTGGATCACGTCATATAAGATCTTAAAATTGTGCAAGGACTTGAGAAGAGTCCGTTATTGCTTCAGAGTGTATGGGTTCTAGTGTGAACCTTGATCTTGACAAAATCGTGCTTTTCAGCCTTTTGTATTGAGTATATTCGGCCCTTTTCAGAAATTTATGTTGTAGATGTCATGCTTAAGGGAAAAGATGTGTAGTAGAAGTGTTGGAATTGTATTTCCACCCAAATAGTAGTATAAGTTAAAGTTTCGGTGTCATGACCTATTGGTAGCAAGTAGCGCGTGTGGATTGTATGATGTAAAAGTATGCCTAAGGTGACATGAGGTTGTGGCATTTTTCTAAGGCTATTACTTGTTGTGCGTGGCTAGTGGTACCATTGAATTGTTAAGTGGAGAAAGACTAGTTAGATGGTACATGGTGATCTAAATAGCCATGTTAAGGTGTTTTGATTGATAGTGTTGGGCCTTTAACGGTGATCTTGATTCTCATAGTAGAGGGATATAAATTTGGAGTCGCAATAGTGGTATGCTCTATCGAAAGAGATATGGTTCATCAAATGCTAGGTGATATCCATGTTAAGTGTTAGCATCTAAGCTTGACTTTTGAAGGTTAAACCGATAGAATAAGTGTGCAAGCATTATACTATGACTATTGGTGGCTAGAGAAAGATAGAGTGTATCCTGGAAGGTAGTCATTCGGGCTAAGTTCTATGATATACATGTATTGTTATTTTTTTCAGACCCTAGAGTGTAGTAAGTGTAGTTCAGTTAGAATATGGTAAAGGATCTCCCAAACTCTAGATGATGACTTGAAGCTAAGGGGGAGATGACAGAACGAATGACCAAGTAAGGCTCTCAGATTCTGGTAGTGATGTAGTATGATTTAGGACATTAGGAAGTGAGGGTGAGACTCAACCCATTCTTATATTAGTATTTTTCAGTGATCCCAATGCCTACTCAAGCTTTACGTTTCAGTTCCGTGATCATAGTTCGTGATTCCTGTATATGATAGAGAGTCACGTACTCTTCCAGTTCCAAGATAATGAGTTCTAGTTCATTCAAGTAGTCGGAATTACATTCCTTATGTTAGGAACTCTAGTTGAGGTCATGCAACTCATGACGCATGTACTCACTCTTTATAATGTGTTCAGTCCCATATAAAAATCTTCTCATGCTTCAGGGTCTTATGTTTTAACCTTTTAGTGTCCTCCCTATGCAATGATAGTGGTGATGAAGTAAATGTTCTTGTTGATGGAAGATCATAGTACGTTTGTTTAGATAAGGCCATAAGTATGAAGTGAGATTTGGGGCCAATCTTTGATACATGTGATGTTTAGCGGAAAAGTTTGTGTGTGTATGTTTTTAGGATAGTGCGTGGGAGTTATATTGATAATAGTTTAGAAACTATGTGAAGTATGTATTTATGGGTGTTTGCCTTGAAGTTAACATGTGGTTATAAATTAGGCTTGAATGACGTTTTGGAATTGTAGTGGAAGGTTGCAATATGCATTAGCGACTTCATATTAAGAGTTCAGAGTAGTCATTAAAGTGGTAAGGCATGTTATGCTTAGAATGTGATCTTTAAAAGAGGTATAGAAGGTGGCATCATATGGTTTAGAATAATAGCGTGGTGTAGCATGTTGTATTTTTGTGACTTAGAGTTAGGCTTGATCGCGGGGTAAGGATTAAGCTATTTTAGACATTAGTAGAAAAAATTGTCAATGCTCATATGAGAAATTTAAGCTGAATTGAATGAATATCATATTTATAGGGAATAGTATAGTTAAGGGATATTCGGGAAGTGCGCTAAGCCTGAAAGTAAGAAGTCGTATTGCCAAAGGTCTGAAAATTCTATCCTAATTTAGGAGTTATATGTCTATATTTCGGACTGCAGAGTAGAGTTAATGTTGTGATTTCCTCAGTTGGATGTCCTGTGTAATCCATACCCAAGATTCGTGGCTCCCTATTACTGTTAGAACTTCTTTAGAGAGAGTGTTGAAGAGATACTCCAGTTAAGTATGAAAGTCCGGCATAATTCAATCTGTATAGTCAGTAAGTCAGTTTAACAGGCAGATTCGCATGACTTGTTTTCTCGTCTTTTCATTTATTCATGCTACCCGAAATCTCAGACATGTTATTATTCCAAGATAGAGTATACCAGTAGTTGCGAGTATAGCTCAGTTCATGTGTCATGCATTAGATTCAGATTCCAGATGTTACAGTTATGATTCAATTTGTAGGTGCCTAGTGCATCGCCTCAATATTATTTTTTCGAGTATCTTAATGAATTGAGCATTCATATCGGGACATAGTGTCCCAAGGGGGAGATACCTCATTCAGTTGCATGTATAGATTCTTATTACAAGCCTTGCACCAGTTATCATTGCGTAATCATTCATACATTCATACGTTAGTCCAGTCAAATATGCGTGCATTAAAAATGCATTTTCAATAGAAAAAGTTCAGCTTATCAGTGTATTTAGTCCTGCGTTCATGAGAACAACTCAGTCACAGATCCATGCATCAGATATGCATGTTCATTATGAGAATTCAGCTTATGAATAGCTTCAGTCGTGTATTCCATGCATCAGATATGCGTGTCCGATATAAGAATTCAAAATATCAGTAGTTCCAGCCATATGGTCATGTTTCAGATCAGTGTATTCTTTATTAGAGGAGATGTCGTGTCCGCGTTATTCTATATCTTTAAGGCTTCAACAAGTTCCTACCCATCATTCGAGGACGAATGATCCCAAGGGGGAGATAATGTAACACCCCGTAAAAGTCGTGCATGGATTAGCCTTTAATAGAGTGCCCTTAGACTTAAAAACTTGAAATTTTTTGTGAGTGTAATGAGGACTTAGTGTCATTTTAGCTGGAAATCTTCGGGATACAACTTTTCAACCTTTTCGATATTTGTTTTCAGATTTTCAAGTTGCGTTACGATCGGGCAAGCTCATAGTACATCTCGGATAAGTTTTGAAACTTTTTGGAATGTATAAGGTTGCGTTTGGATTTCAAAACAGTAGCAAAACGCATAGCCTATTGCCCAGTTTTCAGTATTTCTGGGTCAATTTCAAACGATCATAACTCCCTGTATATAATGAACTGTGTGAGCTATAATATATAAAACGAAAGCTATTTGAGTCCTATTTAAAATGAAGTTGGTTTCATCCAATTTGAATATATGAGTAAAAAGTTATAATCGATTTACTCCAGCCTATCAAACTGTCAACTGAGGGACAGATTTGACCTTAATTGTTCCTTAGGGGTATTTTGGTCATCCTCCACCCCTATATATACCACCAACACGGGATTTAATCCCTCAAACACCATAATACACATACTTTTTCAAAATTGCTCAAGAATTCTCCTTAGGGTTTCAAAATAAAAACCCAAATAGTTCAAGATTCGACCGTAGGTTTTCGAAGATAATTACATATTCGGAATCACCAATCCGCAAGCTTCAAGAAACATCTATTATCCTTGGAAATAGAGGTACGCGGGGTTTTTCCTAAATTCTCATGGGCATAAAAAAATCATGTTTTAGAATGGGGTTTTAAATTATGTATATATATTTATGTATAAGATGTTTTAACATCATTGTTTTGGTCTTTTGACCATCTCCAAAGCGATTTGACAGTTTATATACATATATGAATGAATGTGTTTCAATTTTGAATATATGAACTTGCTAAAGTCATTTGACCACCAGGTGTTTGATGAAATTTCTGCATGAATTAAACTTTAAGTTTCGGAATATGAAATCCTTTACATCAGTTACATGTTTTGGTGGTCTAAACTATGTTTTGAATGAAAGCTCTTGCTTAATACATTATGGCTCAGAAAAATCATGACTTGCAATGTCTTGGTATGACGATACAAATTTAGACTAACATCATATCAGACTCAGACTAACAGACATTTCAGACTTTCATGATTTTAGACATTCAGAATGTTGCATGTACAGAAAAGGTTAAAAATGGGCATACAAAGATGTTAGGTGGTTCCCCGAAGAGGGTTTGAGTTCAAGCGACTCATTGCCTAAAATCGTGGTTTGCCGACCCGGGTATACTATTATGCGCTGACTTAAATGTCCTGTGGCGTATCAGACTCAGACACTCTAACCCTTGCGGCACACTTGGGTTGGGGGCTTCCCCGCCGAGTCAATGGTAGATTCCATACAGCCCGTGGAATATCAGACTTGTAGGGGAATACCACCTAACTCAGAAGTAAAACACAGATCTTGATTTGAAATGAACAGGCAGGTTACATGTTTTCAGAAAGTGCCCATGTATTTTTCAGAAACCGTCTTATACATGATGTCTTGATGAAAAATTGCTTTCACTTAATATATATATATATATATATATGTTCCATTATACTATTTTTGGATTGCTTCGCGTGCCAGTACTTTTGTGCTGACCCCCCCCCCCCTCCTTCCAGGTCCGGAGGCACAGTCTAGGGGTCCAGCTACTCAGTAGACATTCTCGGATTTGTAGACTTGATCTCGCAGTGGTGAGCCTTCTATTATTCGGAAGGCCTAATTATGTCACACATTATCTTATTTATTATGTTTTTGGTTTACTGGGGGCCTTGTCCCAGTTTCTTTTCAGACAGATGTTTGTGTTCTTAGTAGAGATTTCGCAGACTGATGTCAGATAGTATTCAAAAATGTTGCAGAACTTGACCATGTATTCTGTACTCAGTTTCAATTCTGCATTTTATTATGATTACGAATGTTGTGCATGATAACCAGATAGAGAATGGGTGTTCCGGGCCTTCATGGTTCGAGATGCTCGTCACGGCTAGGGCCTAGGCTCGGGTCGTGACAGTTTAGAGTTCTGTTCTAATGAATTTAATGATTTGTACAAGTCAGAAGGAATTGTGAGGCACTTGACAGTTTATCATACTCCGTAGCAGAATGGTGTGGCTGAACCAATGAATAGGACTATAATAGAGAAGGTGCATTGTAGGCTCTCTAATGCTGGCTTACCCAAGTCTTCTTGGGCTGAAGCTGCTTCCACATCTTGTCTTTCTATTAACTGCTCTCCCTTGTTGTGATTGATAAAAAGACTCTACAAGAGGTATGGTGTGGTACTCCTGCTAGTTATTCTAATTTAAGGATATTTGGATATCCTGGGTATGCTCATATTAATAATAGAAAATTGGAGCCAGATCTGTCAAGTGCTTATTTATGGGTTATAAGCCTTGTGTTAAAGGTTATAGTCTTTGGTGTCCAGAAAGCAAAAGGGTTATAATTAGCAGAGATATTGTGTTTGATGAAACTGCCATGCTTCGGGCTCCCTCTGAATCCAGTGTTTTTCCTCCAGATGAGCTTCAAGACATGAATCAGCAAAAGTTAAGCATCCATGTTGAATTTCATATTGGATCAGAGTCTACACCAGTGCCTACTTCTCAGTCTAGCCCGGAGATACAGAGTGGTACTATTTCTTCTTCACCACCAGTGACGCCACAATATTCTATTGCTAAAGATAGGCCTAGAAGAGATATTAGACCACCTCATAAGTATGTTGAAGCTGATTTGGTTGCTTATGCATTGAGTGTAGCAGGAGGTATTAATTCCGGTAAAGATCCTTCTTCTTACTCAGAGGAAGTTAGTTGTGATAATTCTGGCCGATAGATGATTGTTATGCAGGAAGAGATAGAATCACTTCATATGAATAGCACATGAGATCTAGTGAAATTGCCTAAAGATAAAAAAGTTGTCCGTTGCAAGTGGGGATTCAAAAAGAAAGAAGGAACATTGGGAGTTGAAGATGCAAGGTACAAAGCAAGACTAGTTGTTAAAGGCTACAGTCAGGTTCCAGGTATTCACTTCACAGATGTGTTTTCTCCAGTTGTAAAGCATAGTTTGATTCGAGCCTTGCTTGGTATTGTGGCCATGCATAATCTTGATCTTGAGCAGTTAGATGTCAAAATTGTATTCTTACATGGAGAACTTGAGAAAAATATCTATATGCAGCAGCCAGAGAGTTTTGTAGTCTCAGGAAAGGAGGACTATGTATGGTTGCTGAAAAAGTCTTTTTATGGCTTAAAATGGTGTCTCGGGCAGTGGTATAAGAGGTTTGACTCTTTTATGACCTCTCATATATTTTAGAGGAGCAGCTATGAAAATTGTGTCTACTTCAAGGAGGTAAGTAATGGTTCATTCGTGTATCTTCTCTAGTATATTGATGATATATTGATTGCAGCAAAGGATATGAGAGAGATAATAAAAGTCAAAGCCCAGCTCAGTAAAGAGTTTAATATGAAAGATCTAGGAGCAGCAAAGAAGATTCTTGACATGGAGTTTCTGAGGGATAGAAAGAATTGTAAGTTATACATAAGTCAAAAAAGGTATATTGAGAAAATGATTCACAGGTTCAATATACAAAATGCCAACCCTATAAGTACTCCATTGGCAGCTCACTTCAAATGTTTAGCCACTTTATCTCCAAAGATAGATAATAAGCGTGACTATATGTCTCGAGTTACATACTCTACCGCCGTCGAGTCTCTTATGTATGTGATGGTATGTTCCCGACCATATTTATCTTATGTCATCAGTGCAGTTAGTAGATACATGGCAAATCCTGGCAAATAACATTGGAAAGTAGTTCAGTGGGTTTTCAGATACTTGCATGGATCTGGTGATATTTGTTTGCAGTTTGGGCAAAATAGAGATGGAGTAATTGGGTATGTTGATTCTGATTTTACAGGATATCATGATAAAAGGAGGTCCTTATAGGCTATGTTTTCAACATTAGTGGTTGTGCTATTAGTTGGAAAGCTACCTTACAGACTACAGTTGCTTTGTCAACTACTAAGGTAGAGTATATGGCTATTACAGAGGCTTTCAAGGAAGCTATTTGGTTGAAGGTTCTATTCAGTGAACTTAGCAAAGACTTACAGATTACTATGGTTTTTTGTGATAGTCAGAGTGTTATCTTTCTTATGGAAGATTAGATATTTCATGAGAGGACAAAGCACATCGATGTTCGGTATTATTCTGTGCATGAAATTATTGCTCGTGGTATATTGTGGTGAGCAATATTAGTACTCATGATAATCCTGCTGATATGATGACCAAGACACTACCAAGTGCCAAGTTTGAGCATTGCTTGAACTTGGTTAGTGTTAGCCGTTAAGATGTGCCCTTAAGGGCTTTTGTGAAAGAGGTGGAGTATTTGAAGTTCTAAATTAGAATTCGTATCAAGGTGGAGATTGTTAGAGTTGTAACCCGAATTTTGTTAATCCAGCCCAAAAAGTTTCGCGATGCGACCCATGTTGGTGATTTTCAATGGGGTCTATGGTAGTAGCGTAGGGATCGGGCTAACAGGCCCGATATGGACCTTAATGTTTTTAGGCCTAGGACTTATTTGTATGCATATATTATATAAGTGCATTTAGTGGATTATTTTGGGTATTCAGAAAATACTCATTCTACACATTGTATTCCTCTCCTTTCATTATAGTGAAACATCCTCTGCCCGTGGTTTTTCCCGTAAGGGTTTCCACATAAATCTGTGTGTTTTTTTTCTTTCTGCTTGTGGTTTGCTTTATTTCTGCCCAATGCATAACAGTGGTTATAGAAATTGTTCATAGGCTATGAATGAAAAGGGATATATTAGTCATTAAGTTATGGGTAGAAATTTATTATTGTACATGGAATTTTGAAGGTAGTGGTGATGTATGCGTGGGTAAGTAAATATGACGTGAGGGAGTGGAATAAGTAGATAAGATCGTAATGGGTTATAATATAAGATCTAGATGACTATCCCTATTATGTGACTTTAGTCCCTTAATTGTCTTTTCTCTAGTAGTTGTAAATTAGTACCACATGGGAGGAGGTACGTAGAAGATTTTGAGGGGTAGAAATGATGCCGTGGAGAGGATGAGCTTATGGGCCATATTTAAATGAAATATAAGATTTAGGTTGATATTTCTATTTGATTGTTTAGTATAGTATATGTCATGCTCCATATGATTGGCGTTGTTAGACAATAGGCTTGAACTTACAAGTGAAATGTGGTGGTAAGAATAGTAGCTTAAGACTAATGATGTTTATGTTGAGGGAATGAACTGGTAGGCTTGATGGGAGGTGTGCAATAGCCTAGGTTGGAAATTGATGGAAAAAAGAGTAGAGAATTATGATATATTTATATGCATGGGATTAGTGTTAGAACAATGAATTGTGGTTGAGCCATTAAGTGGATAAGAACTTGAGTATAAAGGAATAAGTTGAACCCCAGGTAGCAGGTTATTAGATAAAGTTTTGTGTGTATAAGTGTTTGGTGTACCTAGCCTATGTTCTTGAAATTTTTAGTATGGAGACGTTTGAGGAAGACTAAGGAGTTGTTGTATGGGTTCGTTATAGCAGAATTGAGAAAATAAAGGTAGGAAATATGTTCCTTTTATATAGTTTCGCAAATTTTGTTAAGTTGTAAGTGGTGTGATTAGAGGTGTAAAGATAGCATTCTAAGGAATTGAAGATAGAGTGTTAAGTGATTAGAAGCATGGGTGTTTATGCCTATGAGGATGGTAGTCGTAAGTTAATAACCTTGGGGGTTGGAGAAAATTATGATTTAGTCTCCCTGGAAGAGGGAGGTTCTAGAAAGAATTTTGTATCTTTATATAATTATTAAGGGTAGTTTGTGTTCATATGTATATTGATACCCCTTTGTGATAAGGAGTGTGGATGCGTACGCTTATGAGACTGGGAGTTGTATAGTGATGGCTATAGAGGTTAGCGAAAGTTAAGAGTAGCATTTTTTTAAAAGCATGGCCTTCAGAGTAAAGTTCATCAGGGAGAGTTTAGAGTTTAAGTTTATGGTAATGTCTCGTTTGTGTTGAGAGTTGTGGCCACAGATTTTGATGTGAGGTTATGTCTGCAAATCTAGGGGTGTGACTTTGGTCTAAGGGGGAGATGATGGATTAAAGTAGTTTCGGAATTTTCTTGTGGTGTCAAGTTTCTAGTAATTATCATGATAAATCAATTCCTATTCAAGCAACATTCTCATACTCTGATTTGAATGGACATTTACCAATTTTTTTTGTATTCATGTCTTGCCTATGCCTAAGGTTTGAGATCTCTACGTAACTCATGTCATGTTTCGACCTCCAAACAAGAAGCAATAATGTCCCTCAGTGCTCCAATAATCCAAATATCCAAGCTCTATGTTATGTTGCTCATGATCCAGATCTATGTCTCACAGCATGCCTATTTCTAAGAAGAATTATGTTTCTATATATCACTGAATCATTTTATCACGGAATTACCCAAAGTGATAAAGTTTATGCTAACTCATGGGAAATTTCAGTTCCTTAAATGAGGATCAATTGTGTCAAGTGGAAATCCTTGTCTTAATTGTTAACTACATAAATTTCGGCTTTATTCCATATACCTCATGATATGTGCACCCATGTTTCTCACTATGGTCTGTCCAAAGAAATCATGTAGTGTTGTGTTTATGCTAAATGACTCTTTACTTATGATTCGGACACTTGATATATGAAGCACTTCGTGCTTATGCTATCATATCTTCACCTCATATCGCTCCTTGAGTAGTGCAATAATTATAAGTTGTGGTCTGACAAGTGTTACTTCTATTAATGATGTCTATGCTCGGGTCCCTCAATGACCCTCTGTATGTTGGTATGATGCTGGTTGTGGAAGAGTAGTAATGTGTTATGTAAGGGAGTAGATGTTCTTGAAGGTGAAATTTTTTTTATGTGATTTCTTGAGATAGGGCTATAGGAGAAGGGGGAAGGAGGAGATGAACTTTCGTTACGTGAGATGGTTAAGAAGGGATTATGTGGCGAAAACCTTAGTGAAAATGATTGAATTGGCTGGTCTTAGTGGGGAGATCCATGTAGTGGGTGTAGTAATAATTAGGCTTGAATGTTGTGATTGTTGAAAATACAAACCAATGCATTGTAGGATTAGTACTCCTTGATTTAAAACTTGAGTGTGTTTGACAGTAGTGATAAGGTGAAGTAAATCTTCTTAAGTGGATGTAGAATATAGAGTCGCATAGCTTAAACTAGCACCTCTTTTCTCCGAGTTAGGATTCAACATAGGAGTACTATGCAGTAGGACTCAAACTGGTGTGGTTAGATATGTATTGGGAGAATTGTAAGTTGGAAATTATGAGGCATGTAATTTATTGTTTGGGGTGTAGACAAGTAGTGTCTCTAATTTTTAGTCTTTTTGTTATATCTTGTAAGGTGGAGAATGTTTTCTATTTTTATGTACCACGAGGATCTCATCTCATGTCTTGTACCAATCATAATAAGTCGAGGATTCTTAGTAAAATGCATGTCTTACAATGTTTTGATCATGTGTCAGAAAACACATGCCAAGATAATGTCGACGTCAAGTTTTGTTATCTCATGTTTCGTGCCTACACATTTTTCTAAGGGTTATCATGAAGTTAGTTGGCTGCCTTCGGATATTTTGTTGAGGAAAAATGTTCAATACGATGTTACGTTCTTTATTCTACACTTTTAGAGCTTCAAAAAGTCCCTACCCATCATTCGGGGATGAATGAACCCAAGGGGGAGATAATGTACCACCCCGCACTTTTGAGCTAAAGTTTGAACCATCATTTTTACGTGAATAGACCCGAACCCAATAATTCTTTGTTGATATATATGTGATGATCAATTATATAGTGTGTGAATACCTTTTAATATGAATTGAGTTCACAAAAATCCCCAAACTCAAAGACGATTTGAAAACTCTTCTACGATTAAGTTTTGATGAACGTCTAAACTTGGGTCAACTTTCATCGACCATAACTTTTTGTATATATCGAATTAGGGGGCCTACTATATGTCAAATTAAAGGTCTTCAAGTCTTCTTTTCAACATAACTAGTTTCACCTTAATCCTGTATCGGAGTAGAAGGTTGTGCTTATTTTACTTTGAAGTGTTTGTCTGCCAAAATATGATGATGAGGCTGACGACCTATCAACTACGTGACGGCCTATCAGCTGTAGTCATCAGCCTAGGGCAGTAAGTGGTAAAATCCAGCCCAAAAGTTACAACCTAGGTGACAACCTATCACCTGAGTGACGGGTTATCAACCATGATCGTCAATTGATGAAAATCTACGATTTCTTTGGTTTCTTTAGGGGTGTTTCGGTCTTTTCCTCACCCTAAAACCGACCCCATGAATATAAATTGTATTCTAAGCGTTATAATCCATTTTTCTATGAGTTTTCAACATCAAAAATACTCTCTTCACTCTCTAAACAAGATCAAACTAGGGTTTTCTCCAAGACAAGAAAATCAAGAATCAATCCTTAAGTTCAAGATTTCAGGAAAACGGATCAAGATTCGGGTTCCATTTTTTAAATCTTATAATCTAAGGTATGTGGGACTACTCTTAAAAAACCATGGCCGTAAGTTTTAATGTTTTAACAAGATTTAAAAATCTACAATTATGTTTTCCAATGAAGTGTTTGATATCGTTCTGAAAAGTAAGCATCATGGGATCTTTTTGATGAAAACACATGTTGTTTTGAACCACTTTCCATGGTAATTGAACTATAACTATATATATATTATTTTGTGTGTTTTGTAAAGTTTATTGAGAGCATGAATGACCTTACTCCCTCTTCTTTATGATGTCTCTGATTTTCAAGTTTTATGGATCAGTTTAATGTATGATAATTCTCCAAGAAAGTATGTGAGTAAATCCTTTATTAATTATTATGGTATGATATGGTTTGTTACATGTTGAGAGGGGGGATTTGAATAAAAATCATGTATTGGGTCAAAATTTACAACTCTATGGATTTTGATAAATAAAAATATAACATGGCCATATTATGGTTGTACCCTTGAGAGGGAAATTTTTTATGTAAGCTCAATATGAAAACCTGTTGCATGATTTTTCCTCGCTGGATGTTTAAAATTTTGGGTGGTCATTAGCATGATCACAAGTGAAAAGGGATACAGATTGATATGATGTTTTCTGATTGACTTGCAAGTCAGGGTATGACGATACCCGATAATTCCATGTCCTTAACAAAATAGTGTTGAATGTTTGGAAATTATGAATAGGTTTTCTTTAAAGAACAAAAAATTGAAATTAAGAGAGCTAGTAGGTTACCCTAAGAAAGTATTTGAGTGCAAGGGCTCATCATCGGAAACCATAGTTTCTGATGCGGGACTTATAATATATGATCCTACATGAAAGGACATTTTTAGGACATCTCACATGGGGGGATTTCCTGCGGTGTACTCACATGGAGGTATCACCACTCCAATCCTGGTGGCTACTTGTATTGGAGGCTTGGCCTCCGAGTCGAGGGCGGGTTCCACATATCCCATGGAATTTTGAATTTGTAGGGTGTACCGACTAGCTCAGAGGAATAACAAAGAGTGAGTCATGGTTTCAAGGAATTGTTTTGGGGTTCATTAAATTATGCCCATGTGCTTTACTTACGTATTATGGTCATTGTTTTAAGAAATGCTCTCATCTATTTTGTATTAAAAACATGCTATTTTGAGTTATTTCACATACCAGTACATCTGTATTAACCCTCTATATTTCAGGATTCGAGACACAATCTCGAGGTTTCGCTAAGCCGTAGATTGATTGGTCAGAGATTGGCAGTTGGTGAGCCTCCCTTATTTCGGAAGGCCTAATGTATAAGTCATTTTTATTTTATTTTGATTTATGTTCCGATTGGGGGCCTTGTCCCAGTCTTCAGACAGAGGTTATTTTCAGTCAGTAGAGATTTCACAGACTAGTGCTAGATGTTGTTGATCTTTTTGAACTCATTTCAATATTGAGCAGTTTGAAATAAAAGTTGACCCTGATTCCATTTTTTTACATTCTGCATTTTTTCTTTTTATTAGATGAATGCCTGCATGATTGTCAGATAGAGGAAGGCGCTCGAGCCTTCACGTTCGGGATGTCCATCGCGGCCAATAGGGGTGTGCAAGAACTGAAATGACCGATAAACCGAACCGAGAAAAATTTTATTGGTTTATTGGTATTGAGTTATTAGGTTAACTATTTTTTATTGGTTTTAAAAAAAATTATTGGGTAAACGATTCGTTTTTGGTTTTTTAAACCGATAACCCAATAAAGATACACTAAGTTATTGTTTTACTCCTATTTGTGTTATATATATAAATATTTATATTACTAATTTATATATACACACACACTACTTATTCACAATTCAGAGATCCACAAAGTATTAACCTATTCAGGGCAATAAAGGCACAATACAAAGCTCGGGTATTGTCGGATTGGAAAGATTGAAGAATTTAGTAGCATCCAATAATTAGGATTCTGTTTTTTCCTGAACTAACATTCAGTTCAAGTTTGAATATTCTAGTAAACTAAAATGATTTGTGTATGATTTTGGTAGCAACTAAGATTTTGTTTTTTTATTTTAGTTGTTATTATTTTTATTTTATGTGTATTTTCTTATTTGTTAAACCAAAAACCGAACCGTTAAGTACCAAAAACCGATAAATCAAAAATTGAAAAGAAAATATCTTATTAGTTGGTTATTGGTTTTGCATATTTAAAAACCAAAAATCGATAAACCAAACTAATAATACATAAAACTAAACCGAACCGACCGATGCACACCCCTAGTGGCCAGGGCCTCGGCTTGGATCATGACAAACTTGGTATCAGAGCATGGTTCATGGTCCCAGGGTGTCTATGAAATCGTGTATAGTAATGTCTTGCTTATGGGTGTGTGTTGCACCACACTTATAATTAGGAGGCTACCGGGCATTTAGGAGTTGTTTCTTATTCTTTCATACTCTAGTTCGTTCTATAGCGTCGTCCATAAGAAAGTTATCCCAAATTCTTTCCTTGGTCTAATCTCATGGGTCATGACTCACTGTCGAGGCGTTACAAGTCTAAGAGTCTAGCTCTCACAGTGTGGTGGTTCTCTCTGATTGACTTATCCATAAAATTTATGAGATAGCACAAGGACTTGAGAGGATTCCATTAGTGCTTCAAGGTTTATTGATTCGAGTGTATACCTTTATCTTGATGAAATCATGCTTTTCAGCCTGAGGTACAAAGTGTATTCAGTCTCCTTTTATAAAATTCTTGCTGTAGATGTCATGTATAAAGGTAATGATGTATAGCAGAATGTTGGAACTATATTTCCACCCTAGTAGTAGTATATGCTACAGTGTCATCACCTATTGGTAGTGATATAGGCCAAGAATTTAGTGATATGAAGTCACAAGGTTAAAAGTCAGAGTGGGGGTGTCTTTTGTGTAAATAAATAGTTTTAGTTGTATAACCATTGATTGAGGGGTGGTTTGCTATTTTATAGTGATTGACTAATGTGGTGACGATATTTGTAGATTGTATGGTAGTCTGTGAAGGAAGTGACAAGATATGATTATTATTTATTCAAAATAGGGAAGGATCTCAGAAAGGATAGTTATGGTGGTTTTTAGAGTTGTGACCCAAATTTTGTTGATCCGGCCTAAAAAGTTTTGCGGTGCGATCCATGTTGGTGATTTTCAATGGGCTCTGTGATAGTAGCGTAGGGATCGAGCCGACAGGCCCGATATGGACCTTTATGTTTTTGGGCCTAGGACTTATTTGTATGCACATATTATATAAGTGCATTTAGTGGGTTGTTTTGGGTATTCAGAAAATACTCATTCTCTATATTGTACTCCTCTCCTTTCATTATAGTGAAACATCCTCTGCCTCTACCTGTGGTTTTTCCTGCAAGGGTTTTTATGTAAATCTGTGTGTTCTTGTTTTCTTTTTACTTGTGGTTTGCTTTATTTCTGCTCGATTCATAACAAACTGGTATCAGAGCCTGTTCAATTTTTTTCTCGGGGATGGAAATCATGAAGTATGTATTCTGTTGTTGGATCGCAACACCAAATTTTTGTGATGGCTGGTTAAGATGTGGGTTGTGCTTGCGCAGATGGATTTGGATGATGCTCTATTAGGGTTTGATAAGATACCATCATCATAGACGGATGAGGACAAATGGCGTAAAGATTGTAAGGTCCTATCTCAAATCCACCTTCATTTATGTAATCAGATTCTACAAGATGTTTTGAGGGAAACCACTGTTGTTGCGTTGTGGTTGAAATTGGAATCGTTGTTTATGGTGAAGACTCTGACAAGTAATTTGCATCTCAAACAGCGAATTTATTCCCATTGTATGTCTTAGGGTGCGTCTTTGAAAAATTACCTATCTGTTTTTAAAGAAACCATCTCTGATTTAGAGACTCTGGAGGTTAAGTATAATAAGAAAGATTTAGATTTTATTCTGTTGTGTTTGTTGCCTGCATCATACTCGACCTTTAGGGATACGATTTTATATAGTCGTGATACCCTGACCATAGATGAAGTCTACGGTATGTTGTTCTCTATGGAGAAGATGAAACATCTTATGAATGGGTCAGAGACTCAAGGAGATGGTCTCATTATTCGAGAAAGAAATCATGAAAGGAACTCTGGGGGTGATGATAGAAACAGATCAAAATCTTGATATAGAAATAAAATCTGTAATTATTACAAGAAGAAGGGTCATATCAAATTTGAGTGTTGGAAGTTACATAATAGAGAAAAGAGAGAAGCTCCAAAACCGAAGGAAAACCAACCAGAGAAGTCTACTGAAGCCAGTTTTGTTGAAGATGGAAGTAGTGATGGAGAACTCTTGTTAGTTTCTGATGATAACTCCAAACCCTGTGAGAATAGGATTCTTGATTCAGCTTGCACGTTTCATATGTATCGTAATCAGGATCTGTTTACAACATATGAAATAGCCTCTAAAGGTGCTGTGTTGATGGTAAATAACACAGCTTATAAGAGATATGGTATTGGAACAATCAAGATCAAGATGTTTGATAGGGTTGTGAGGACACTTGGTAATATGCGGTATGTCCCAAACCTGAAGAGAAATCTTATTTCCTTAAGTACCCTTGATTCGATTGGTTCTAGGTACACTGGTGAAGGTGGAGTCCTGAAGGTTACTAAAGGTGCTATTATTGTGATGAAGGGACAGAGAAAGTCTACAAATTTGTATGTCCTTCAAGGCTCTACTATTACAGGTGATGTATATATTTCTACCTTTCTATCAGAAAGTGACGTTGCTAAACTTTGGTATATGCGCCTGGGGCATATGAGTGAAAACGGAATGGCTGAACTAAGTAAGAAAGGACTTCTTGATGGACAGAGTATTACCAAATTGGAGTTCTGTGAGCACTGTGTTTTTGGGAAGCAGAAGAGAGTCAAATTTACTAAAGGCATCCCATCCAACTAAGGGCACACTTGATTATATTCAGTCTGATCTCTGGGGTCCTGCTAGAGTACCTTCTAGAGGAGGTGCTAATTACTTGTTGACTATTATTGATAACTATTCCAAAAAAGTTTGGGTGTTCTTTCTGATAAATACAAAAAGTTAAGTTATATAGTTGTTGTATACTAGGAGTTTGGGTGTTGGAAGTTACAAGTTTGTATATACTTGTATATAGTGTGTTGGAACCCATGTTCTTGATTCCAAACTAGTTGTATCTTTCAATGAAATCTTGATGAAATCTTGAATGAAACATCTTGAAAAGTTTGGACAAATCTTGATTAGACGTTGGAACAAGATTTCATCAAGATTTTGAATGAAATCTTGAAAGATATGATATACAAAAGTTTTCTTGATTCGTTTTCTTGAAACCCATGTTCAAGATTTCAAGAAAACGAATCAAGATTCGGGTTTGGGTTTGGGTTTGGGTGAAATCTTGATTTCAAGAAAAAGAATCAAGATTCGGGTTCCATCTTTCAAATCTTATAATCCAAGATATGTGGTACTACTCTAAAAAACCATAGGCGTAAGTTTTAATGTCTTATCAAGATTCAAAAATCCCTAATTATGTTTTGTAATGAAGTGTTTGATATCGTTTCGAAAAGTAAGCATCATGGGATCTTTTTGATAAAAATACATGTTTTTTGAACCACTTTCCATGGAAATTGAACTATAACTATATATTTATGATTTTGTCTGTTTTGTAAAGTTTATTGAGAGCATGAATGACCTAACTCCCTCTCTTTTATGAAGTCTCTGATTTTCAAGTTTTATGGATCAGTTCAAGGTATGATTTTTCTCAAAGAAAGTTTGTGAGTGAATCCTTTATTAATGATTATGGTATGATATTGTTTGTTACATGTTGAGAGGGGGGTTTTGAATAAAAAGCGTGTATTATGTCAAATTTTGCAGCTCTATGGGTTTTGATAAATATAAACATAACATAACCACATTATGGTTGTACCCTTGAGAGGGGGATGTTTTGATGTAAGCTCAATATGAAAACCTGTTGCATGATTTTCCCTAGCTCGATGTTTAAAATTTTGGATGGTCATTAGCATGATGACATGTGAAAAGGGCTATAGATTGATACGATGTGTTTTGACTGACTTGCAAGTCAGGGTATGATGCTACCCGATGATTTCATGCCCTTAACAAGATAGTGTTGAATGTTTGGAAAGTATGAATGGGTTTTCTTTAAAGAACTAAAAATTGGGCTTAAGAAAGCTAGAAGGTTATTCGAAGAAGGAGTTTGAGTGCAAGGGCTCATCACCGGAAATCGTAGTTGCCGATGCGGAACTTATGATATATGATCCTACATAAAAAGACATTTTTAGGACATCTCACATGGGGGGATTTCCTACGGTGTACTCACATGGGAGGTATCACCACTCCAGTCCTGGTGGCTACTTAGATTGAAGACTTGGCCGCTGAGTCAAGGGCGGGTTCCACATAGCCCATGGAATTTTGAATTTGTAGGGTGTACCGACTAGCTCAGAAGAATAACAGAGAATGAGTCATGGTTTCCAGGAATTATTTTGGGGTTCATTAAAGTATGCCCATGTGCTTTACTTACGTATTATGATCATTGTTTTATGAAATGCTCTTATCTATTTTGTATTAAAAACATGCTATTTTGAGTTATTTCATATACCAGTACATCTGTATTAACCCCTTATATTTCATGATCTGAGACACAATCCCAGGGCCCCGCTAAGCCGTAGATTGATTGGTCAGAGATTGGCAGTCGGTGAGCCTCCCTTATTCCGGAAGGACTAATGTATAAGTCATTGTTATTTTATTTTGATTTATGGTCCAACTGGGGGCCTTGTACCAGTCTTCAGACAGATGTTATTTTCAGTCAGTAGAGATTTCACAGACTAGTGTTAGATGTTGTTGATCTTTATGAACTCATTTCAGTATTGAGCAGTTTGAAATAAAAGTTGACCCTGATTCTGTATTGTTTTACATTCTGTATTTTTCCTTCATATTATATGAATGCGTGTATAATTGCCAGATAGAGGAGGGCGCTCAAGCCTTCAGGGTTCGGGATGCCCGTCGCGGTCAGGGCCTCGGTCGGGTCGTGACACTCTAGATCTTTCCTAAATATAAATATCAAATAGACTAGACTATTCCTTTCTAGATTCTTCTACCTAGAATTACCTAATTATCTAGATATTTCTTCAACATGATTATCCTAGAAGTTTCATTAGACTATTCTAGAGACTTAACTAGAAATCTATGATTCCAAAAATCTACTTTAATATTTTCACACAGAAAGATCCAGAACTTCAAGCGTTGTGACTCCTTCAAGATTTGGAAGGTGCTGACAACCTCTAAGAGAAAGATGCTTAAGCTTTTTGAGGTTTGATAAGGATGGCAAATGTGTTACCTCAGTCTCATAAACATCAAGAAGGTGAAGATTCACCATATTCTTTAAGAAATCAACATCAACTTCTATTTTACACTTGAGACCAGAAAGATTTAGCTCCGCTAGTTTTTTTTTGGAATAAAGTGATGGAAATATTTCCAGGTTAGTACACTTCTGTAGAAAAAATGACGGAGGTCGCTTAAGTGTGACAAGGATGGAAAACTCTCAATGTTTGTCTCGGAGAGTTTCATCTTTTGAAGGTAGTGCAAGTTTTCAAACTAGTTATCTGCCAATTTAGTTTGAGCCTTACAACCTGATAGATCAAGCAACAGCAAATTTTTTAATGAGCTAAAGTCTCCCAATTTCAACAAGGAGCAGCAGCAGGAAAGAAACATTTCTCTAAGATTACTAAGATTGGAGATGGACGGCACTAATGAGGTTTGTGGCTGAGAGGTCAAGAAATTGAAGGCGATCGGAGTTTTTAAGGTGTGGAAATTGTTTGGACTTGGAGAACCCCCTCAAAGAAAGACGACCTATGTTGCAGATATCTAAAGAAAGCTTCTCGGTTTGAGTTAGTGAAATATTTATTTCTTCGAGCGAACCAAGTTTTCCTAGGGATTGATCGTGAAATTCAAAAAAAAATTGTGGCACCTGATAGGTCAAGAATTCTCATGATTCTTAGTGAACTAATCATGCGTAACCTACTTAGTGATTTACAATCACATAACAAGAGATAAGTGAGCTTTCTTGAGCCATTGATCAAAGGAAACCATTTTATTTTGGTCTTTGAGAGATTGAGCATTTGAAGCTCCTTATTTATTACAACATTCTTGTCAAGGAACTTTCCTAGAGATGTAGAACCAGAAAGATCGAGAACCTAAAGTTTTGTCATGCTTTTTATACTTTCTATTTCCTTAGGCTGGAGCAGTCTCTCAGAATGAGCCTAACTAGTTCAGAGAGTCGATAAAGGGATGAGGGCAGTGAAGCAACTTGTAGAGATGAAAAATTGAGATCTGAGGCATACATTTAAACGGATTGTCGGGGATTGTTAAAAAAGGGTTAGGATCAGATATTTCAAGAACAAATAGTTTCTGGAATGAAGTGTTGCCAGAAATAGTTGATCTTAGATCCAAGAGATTCTCAATGCCCCCTAAAAAATTACAACCCGTAAGAACAAGAAGTCTAAGATTCTGCATGTCCAAGGATAATGGCTCGGGTTTGGATGTTGGGTTGAAGATTGCAAGAGCTTCTATTTTCCCCACAGATTGAAAAAGATCAAATGGGACTTCCCCATTGAGGAAGTTCCTATCAATCAGCAATGTTGATGTTTTTTTCCCTTTTTCAGCCTTACCAAATGTTCTTACTACCCCGTCTACATGTGCGATTCATCCAAGATCACCTTCAAAAACAGACCAAGACGGACTGTCTCCTCTATTCTACAACAACAACAACAAGAAGCACTCAAATCTAACATTTCCATATTTTTCTTTACATATCCTGCCTGTAGATTTTCAATGAAGCAATGATGAGGAAGCGCCATAATAACACGGTGTCCCTTCTCGTAAGCATTCTTGTAACAATCAAAAGGACCGAGAAAGCCTTCCAGTATCCAGTAAGTGATCAACTCACTGTAATATGCACTTCTGCGTTTAAAAGGGAATTTGTTTTCATAGCAACAGAAGTCCATTAAGATGTTTTCCAGCAGCAACTTAGATAGTAACCCTGTATCATTATGTCTACAGTAAGTACATAATAATGAAAACATATCAGTTGATAGTCTAAACAGAAAAATGTTACATACCTGGAGTTCTATTGATCGTCTTTCCAATAAGTTCACAACATGAAGAAAGTGACTCTTGGCCAGTGATTTGGTTCTTCTTATGTTCCACTTTGATAACTCGTCCCTTAGCAACTTGGTTATCGACTTTGTCAAGTGCTGTGGTTACTAGAATTTCTCGTACAAGATTAACCTTTAATTCTCTAATACGATGAGATACCACCTTCAAGGTCAGCTCATCCATTTTACCTGCTCTGTCTAGAAATATCAAAAGAACCTTCTTGATTTTGAGTATCTCCAATAACTTTTTCATCCTAGTCTCTTTATCCTCCTTTGTGTTATTTTCAAGCTCCCACTCATCAGGAGGAGAAAAAGCAGACAACTTACAAGCTAGTCTTTCATCATCAATATCTCTAATATCACTGTTTGGAAAGGATAGCTCCTACAATATTGTGAAATCAAAATTTCCTTCTACAATAGCACGACCGCTTGACTTTTTGCAATCCATGTTAAGCCCTCAATTTCGACGTCTTTCCCAGTGAGAATGGTCCTCCCGTTACCTTTAGATTTTAACTCATTATACAACTTGTTGAAGTTAGTTACAAAAGAAGTTAATAGTGGTAGTTGTCACTGTAGTTAGCTATACTGGTTGTTAAATTAACCATATTGGTTGAGTAGTTTGATAGTTAGGAGTGTAAGCATTAGCACTAAAGCTTTGTATATAAATAGCAATGTATAAGTACTATTTTGATTGATTTTTCTTAGATAAAAGAATAAAAGACAGTTAATATTTCTCTAAACGGTTCTCTATTATCTTAGTTGAGCTTACTCTATAAGAATATACCTCGTAATTCATCATACTATCAGAGCTTGTGCAATCGATCGACAAGCTTTCTCACATCTGAATTTTTGTTTTTCCTTCTCGATTTTAATTTTATACTACCATTTTTTTGATCCACTGCTCTAGTTCACATTGAATTTAGTTAAACACCTGTTATTTACTCTTCAAAAAGGTTTGTTTGAGTTGTATAGATTCCATTCATGGCGATAAATGGAGGTGAACCCAGCAATGAGACTGAAATTCCAATTAACAATGGTTCTGCTACAATGCAAACAGTGGATCATCATCATCCTCTGTACCTACAACCATCTAATACACCAGGTAGCTCTTTAATCTTTGTTAAGCTAACTGGACTTGAGAATTATACATTGTGGAGTAGTACTATGCGAATCAACTTATTGGGAAAAAGTAAGCTAGGTTTTGTTGATGGTAGACATCCTAAGGAGAGTTTTCCTTCATGTCTTCATGAGTTATGGTGGTGTGTTTAATACCTGCCAAAAGTGGATAGTTGACTCTGGTGCCTCCAACCATATGGTTAATACACTAAACCTTCTCACAGATCCTAAAATTATTAACAGTATCAAAGAGGGTAAAGTATACGTAACAACATGCAATAAAGCCTATGTGAAACATGTAGGATCAGTTTGTATTCTTCAAGGGCAAAAGATAACAAATGTTATGCACATTCCTGAATTCAACTATAATTTGTTGTCTGTCTCAAAGTTGACTAAAGAGTTGAGATGGGTTGTGTTATTCTACCCTGATTTTCGTATATTTCAGGATCTCTTAAGTGGTCAAGTAAAGGGGATTGGTAAAGAAGATAATGGACTATATATGATAACAACTGGAAACAGGAATGATGTTCAAGATAAGACTAAAGGTGTTACAAGAGTCACTCAGGCTTCTATGATGAATAAACAACATGATTCAGTATTATGGCATAGAAGACTAGGGCATGTCCCTCTAAATAATTTGCAGAAAATAAGTCGCTTAAACCATATATTGAGTGATACTAGAGTAAAAAAATGTACTATCTGTCCCTTGGCAAAGCAGACAAGATTGCCATTTTCTTTAAGTAATTTTGTTGCACCTTATTGTTTCCACACTATTCATAGAGATATATGGGTCCTTATAGAGTCCCAAATCATGATGGAAAATGATATTTTCTTACTTTAGTTGATGATCATTCAAGATATACATGGTTATTCTTGTTGCCTACTAAGTCTGATGTGATTGTTGCTATTAAAAGTTTCTTTACCATGATCCATAATATTTATTCTTGCTCAGTCAGTATTTTAGAACTAATAATGCATGTGAGTTCTTCAACTCTTAGATATCTACACTACTCCAGTCTTTAGGTATTATCCATCAAAGCTCTTATGTTTACACCCCTTTTATTCTAGTCTCTGTGTTCGCTATCTCAGTTTCTATAAATGAGAAGGCTTTTGCTCCTTATATTGTTCCATCTCAAGGAATACCTGACTAAACCAATCAGCAAGATCAGCAACTGCAGGTTGTTCCTACTCCTACACACACTATAACTAAGGTGTATCAAAGAAGATCAACTAGAAGTCAAAGGGTTCCTGATTCACCTAACCAACAAGTGCAACAAGAGATTTCTATAGCTGAAAGGACAGAAACTCAGGCACCTGCATATCGAGATCATAGGAAATCAACCAGACCAACTAGACCTCCTTTATGGATACAAGACTTTATTACCAAGAAGCATGGCAACTCTGTCTGTACTTATCCCCTTTCTCACTCTGTTAGTTATGGCAATGTCTCGCCACACTTTAGTACTGCTTTGGCTTTTTATTCAAACATTGTGGAACCAAAACCATTCCATAAAGCTGTTAAGGATGTTAACTGGACTGAGGCTATGAAGCAAGAAATTATTGAATTAGAGGACAACCACACTTGGAGCATTGTTGATCTGTCATCTAACAAGACTCCTATTGGGTGAAAATGGGTGTTTAGAGTCAAGTATACTGCATCTGGTGCTGTGGAAAAGTACAAATCCAGGATTTTTTCCAAGGGCTATAGCTAGCATGAGGGGTTAGGCTATACTGAAACCTTTTCTCCTGTGGCTAAGATGGTTACAGTTAGGTTTGTGTTAGCCATTATTGCATCCAGGGGGTGGTGTGTGTATCAGATAGATGTGCACAATGCCTTCCTACAAGGTGAGCTATTGGAGGAGGTGTATATGGATATTCCTCAGGGGTTTTCAGGATAATACTCCAGCTCCAACACTGCTCTTAAGGTATGCAGGTTACACAAATCCTTATATGGCCTAAAATAGGCTCCTAGGTAGTGGAACAAGAAGCTTACAGATCCTCTACTTCAGCTAGGCTTTACTCAAAGTTATTTTAATTATTCCTTGTTTATTAAACTGGTATAATCTCATCTAGTAGTGGTTCTAGTGTATGTAAATGATCTACTGGTCACAGGAAGCAACTCAGAGTTAATCCTACAAACTAGACATGAACTGTAATTGAAGTTTAAAATGAAGGATCTGGGAGAGCTTAAATTCTTTTTGGGAATTGAATTTGCAAGATCATTTATAGGAATTGTAATGTCTCGATGAAAATATGCCTTTAGTTAATTGCGTAGATGGGACTTAGATGTGCCAAAACTGCAGGCACTTCACTTGAATTAAACTTAAAGCTAGCATCCACAGATTTTGACAATTTGATAGCATCAGATAAACACAATGATACTGACAGAAAACTGGAAGATACTAGATAATATTAAAGGCTGATTGGCAGGATCCTATATCTCACCATGACTAGAATTGATATTGCTTATGCAGTTCAAGTTATTAGTTAATTTATGCATAAGCTGAAACAATCACATGCGGATTCTGCTCTGAGAGTTTTCAGGTATATTAAGGGAGCTCCTGGTTTTGGTCTTTTTTTGCCTTCTACTATCTCTGAAATGCTAAAAGTTTATTGTGACTCTGACTGGGGAGGATGTCGTCAGATTAGAAGATCAGTCACTGGATATTTGGTTATGCATGGTGGAGCTCTAATTTCATGGAAGTCCAAGAAGCAAGCCACAGTTGCTAGAAGCTCGTCTGAAGCGGAGTTTAGGAGTATGGCTTCAACTGTAGCTGAAATCACTTGGTTAAAAGGTCTATTTCAGGAGCTAGGAGTCACTCTGAACTTGCCAATTCATCTGTTTTGTGACAGCAAGGCTGCTATTCAAATAGCATCAAATCCCATATTTTATGAACGTGCTAAACATATAGACATTGACTACCACTTTGTCAGAGAGAAAATTCTTCAGGGTCTAATCAAAACTTATCATGTGTCTACAAAGGAACAACTAGCTGATCTCTTAACTAAAAGTCTTGGAAAGCAACCACATGATTATCTTCTTTCCAAGCTGATGTTAAAAGACCTCTTCCAGCCATCAGCTTGAGGAGAGGTGTTGAAGTTAGTTACAAAGAAAGTTAATAGTGGTAGTTGTCACTGTAGTTAGATGTACAGGTTGTTCGAGTTAGTTACAGCTGGAACGCCAGCTGTACACAGCTAAATTTACCATATTGGTTGAGTAGTTTGATAGTTAGGAGTGTAAGCATTAGCACTAGAGCTTTGTATATAAATAGCAGTGTACAGGTATTATTTTGATTGATTTTTCTCAGATAAAAGAATGAGTTAATATTTCTCTCAATAGTTCTCTATCATCTTAGTTGAGCTTACTCTATAAGCATATACCTCATAATTTATCACAACTCCTCCAATTTTGAGGCATTATCAGTATGAAAAGATGCTAGTGCCATGACTCTACTGTAATAAGCTTCTTGGTTTACAAAAATGAATAGTCACAGACTGATAGTAAGTACTATGTGATAGGCAGAATGCAGCCTAATACAATGAACCAGATTGAAGAACCTGTTTCATCCATGAGTCTAACAATCTTCTATTATAGTTAATATATATTAAGAAGTTTATTGAGTTGTAATTTTCATTCTTTCTTAGTGTCAGAGTGTTATAAACTGGTTTAGGAGTTTAGTCTTCTTGTTGGGATAACTCAAAGACTTGGGAGCATAAACCTTGGGTGGTTTATGCGTTTTAGGAATTAGAGTTAGTTCCTAGGGTTGCTAGAGTTGTGTAATCTGATTTACAAATGGGAAAACTTGAAGAAGATTTCAACAGTGTGGGAGATTGTTGAACATTAGGAATTGGAGTTTATAATTCCTTAGGTTACAGAGTTTGTAATCTTTTGTTGAGAGGTTCATTGTGTTTAGTGAAGTTGGGGTTAAATTCTATAGAGGTACAAGTCGTGTGTTTTTTACACCTTTTGTGAGCCGGGTATTTTTCACGTAAAACTGACGTGTTTATTATTTACTGTCTTTACTGTTTTTGTTGTAACAGTTAGACAACCTGGTCCATTTGTAGGCAAAAATCGAGCATAACTCACGTGGGTTATTTGGACGTGTAGAATTATCGGAAATGACTCTAGTTGTTGAGTACCACGACAAATGTACCAGATTGACTTCTAGTTGTAGCGGATCTCACTTACATCAGTTCTAGAGCTTTATCTTCATTATATTTTTGAAAGATCTTTCCTAATGAATATATATATATATATATATATATATATATATATATATATATATATATATATATATATATATATATATGTGTGTGTGTGTGTGTGTGTGTGTATAAAAGACTCTAAGACAATCCTATGTGGCATGTCTTAGAGGCCTCCATTCCCATTTATCTTTTTTCTCTTTTTTTTGAATTTTTTTCTTCATTCTTTCACTAATTAATTTGTTTATTAATTAAAGAAAAACTCTATCATATTTACTATATGTAATTATATTCATAAGTTGTAAAAAAACTTTCATCTACTTGTATTCTCCACTTAAATAACATGTCTTCTCTACTTCATTTTGCTTAGTTCTTATGAATTAATCAATCTATAAATACCATTCATCTATGGAATTGTTGGATACTCATTTTCATTTTCTCCTTCTTTTCTTTAATAGTATTTTTTGTCTTCTTTTTTTTGTACATCTTTTTCATGTGATAATATGGTCATCATAATTTTGATGAAAATCATTAAATATTATTTAGAATTTCTTCTTGTATAATAATAGTCAAACATACACAAGTTTATCAAGATTAAGAAGCAAGTTTGATGTTGGTATAAATTCATCAAAGAGAGAATTAATTTAATTTGATACAAGTTTATCATGACAAAGAAGAAAATTCAATGGTCTTGGAAGATTCATTAAGAGAGATTATGTCTTGGAAGATTCACCAAGAGAGATTATCAACTTAATTAGTGTGGTGAAGTATAGAAGTTTGAATGATCTCTCCCTCTCTCTATATGTGTGTGTACATAGATAGATAGATATATAGATACATACATTTTTATTGCTTAATTTAGTAGTTTCAATTAACTATTTCGTCAGATGCAAGTAATGCACCCTTCAAGAACAAGACTTTATTACAAAGTTTAACACTATGTGGGCAACGAAAAATATTTTCAACTTATTGCTTTGTTGATAACATAGAACTTATTGGCTCGTAGTTTTTTTGGCCAATGATTTATTATTTTTGGCTCTTTTCTTTAATTTTTGGATCTTCTTTTTATTCGATTCTCTTTAATTCGAACTATATACCACTCGACTTTCATAATTAAGTATCCCAATTTAGTATTTCTTTTTCTTCAAGTATCAACAATTAAAAAAAAATCTAACATCTTACAACCTAACTTGAAAATATGTCAATTAATACAAAAAGTATATATATATATATATATATATATAATTTTATTTTGGCCAAAAGAATTCATTCGTATAAAGAATCTATTGCCAAAATAACCTGACAAAAGTCTCACAGCATGGTAGATTTGTTTTTTAATCTTTAAGAGAAAAAATGTTCGATTAGAAATTTTAAATGTAAAAATTAATTTTTTAATTAAAAATAAAAATAAAAAATTAAGAGAATTAG
The DNA here is from genome assembly GCA_030864225.1 of Capsicum baccatum var. pendulum. Taxonomy (NCBI): domain Eukaryota; kingdom Viridiplantae; phylum Streptophyta; class Magnoliopsida; order Solanales; family Solanaceae; genus Capsicum; species Capsicum baccatum. The sequence continues at coordinate 243,700,400 of CM061559.1, read as the reverse complement.
AGTGAATAATGAAAAAAAGAAAAATAGTGAAAAAGGGTCAAAAAGAATAATTCTTTAATGATTAATAAATTTTTGTCCACATTCATTGCTCAATTAAAGAAAAAGTGGAAGGTGAGATGATACTCTTCAAAGCTAGGATTTCATTTATTTACATTTTTTTTCTATTATGTTTGTTACTTCTCTTTCTCAATTGTTGAATTTAGAATGTTGTTTTCTTTGCTTTTATTGTCGATTGATGATGTAAGTTCCAAAGTGTAAAGTTATATTTTTATTTTACTCTTACATTAAATTAAATTAAATTATTATAAAATATTAATTAAATATAGATAGTAATCATATCATATTAGACTAAATACTAAATAAGTATTTACTAAAACTAATATAAATTTGGATGAAAAATTATAACTATTAATCTATTCAAATGGTCATATGTGCCTTTAGGCTTCTACAAAAGTGGTTATATTTTCTGGTACATTTATTTTTTTTTACATTTAAAGCCATAAAGTTTTAAAGTATAATGAATATAAATATCAATTATAATGAAACAATTGTTATTTATCATGAAAAGGTTTGTTTACTCTTTCAATTTTTTAATACAAGTTCAATGTGTGCTAAGTCTCTTAACTGCTCGACCCCTTTATCTTTTTTGGATTCCTTTTATGTTATTTTCTTTTGTTTTTTTCTCATTAAACTTCTTTAATTTATGTTCTTATAAATTTTTAATTGCATTAAATCTATATTTTCATTTAGGCTCAAATTAGTCATTTTTTACTTTATTGAAGGTTTGCCAATAACTAAATAAAGTTCATAATTTATATTTGTTGGTTAAAATTATGAATTACTTTTAAACATTCAAATGCACCCCTTATTTGGTGCTTTTTATCATACTTTTAAAGATTTATTTATAGTTGTTGCATTGCATTTCTCATTGCACACATATTTTTATAGAATTTTAATCGTTTTTATGAATCTATAAAAATTTACTACGTGAAACACACGTACAATGTACGTGTCTAAAGACTAATTAAATATAATCTAAAAGAGTTATCTACTATATGAAATAAAGTCTAATTATATCATTATTTCAGCCACATAGTATCAATACTCATTTATATAGTATGCCTAGATAGTTTTTTTTTAAATATAATTAATCACTCATAATTAAGTTCACAATTCATTTGTCCTGCCTATTTATATTCCAGTATATCTTCATATAATTTTGGGATCTCATGGTGTGTTATTTCTTTTTTCTCTTTTGTTTACTTTCTTTCTTTTTATTTTATTTTATATCTTTAATTTCTAAGTGTATTCTCATCATCTTATAAAAGGATTGATGTACATGAAGTTAGATATCCTTTCATTAAAAGGAGACACTTCATTAGTTTTGATATCCTTTCATGTCACATAGAACGCTTTGTCTTTTGTAAAGTTTTATGGAGTTTATTTCATTAGTTCCATGAACGTGGTGTATAAAATACATAGACCCAACTTTGTAACTACGGAAGAGGATGAAAGAGAAATAGATAGCTACTAAAATGGCATTGTTATGTTTTCTTCTAAATATATTGCACAATTTTTAAAGTATTTTTTTAACGTTATCTAACTTTTCTAAACTTCTCAAATGAGCGGGGGAGGGAGGTCCTTTTTACGTGAGCAACAATCCACAATGAAAGGTTGAAGGATAACAATATTTGTTATTTATAGCTCCTTTCTTAATGAAATAGAACTTGCAATCTTTCTTGCTGAGATAGAACTTTCAAACTCGAAGCAATGCTAATTTTTATTATATCAAATTCTTTAAACTATGGATAACTAGAACTAAACTAAAACATAATTATGAAATAATAGTTGACATAACTAATTACGAAGTACAAAACAATAACTAAAATTTTTCTTTTAATTTGTATTCATTGATCATAATTTTTTAAAATTCTTATCTCATCTTTATTTCATTTAAATGTATAAAAGAAAATTATAGAGAAACAAAAATTCTATTATCCAACAAAATACATAAATACAAGGAAGAATTTGTAATTTAATTAACTATATATAATTAATTATCACAGGTGTAAGATAAAAATAAATAATTTTCTTTATATTAATCTGCGACAATATGTATTATTAATATAAATTTACTAATGTTATTTCTAACCGCACAAAGCGCGGCCATTATCACTGGTTAATAATAAATGATGAAACGTTTTACCGAAATATATTATTGTTTCACGCAAAGATTTGACACTTGGGTTCAACTCAACTTAAAAAGCTAGCTGAGAGAATTGTCAAAGTCCATATACGTAAACCACCCCTCATTTCTCAACCAATGTGGGACTCTAACACACGCTAACGCTTCAAAAATTGAACATCACATTGACATGAGATACATGAAAAGTATATTACTAGCTAGACATAACAAATTAAAATACATAAACCAAATATAATACAAATTGGATCAAATAAGAGAGAAGTAAGAGCTAACCTCAAATGCAGTAACAGCAAACAACTCAAGGTTTGATATCTTTAAAGATTAAAAAAAAAAATCAAGGTTTGATATTGGTGAGTAGTGATTTAGCAACTAAAGTTATATACTAGTATCTCTTGAATGGTCTACCCATTTTTCTATAAAGTAAAAAATGTTACGTGAGAGAAACACAAAAATGGAAATTAAAAGCTGAAAAAAGAAAAATGTAATGAGTGAGAAACACAAAATAGAAATTACAAGCCAAAAATGTAATGAGGGAGAAACACACAACAGAAATTAAAAGCCAAAAAACTAAAAAAAATGTAATGAGAGAGAAACACAAAGTGGAAATTAAAAGCCAAGAAAGTAAAAATATGTAATAAGTGAGAAACACAAAATGAAAATTAAAAGCATAAATAAAAAAGCAAAATATGCCAACCAAATAAGCCCTTTAAAGAATGTATTTTTCAGTAAGGGTATATTTGTTATTTTTCTCTTTTTTTTTTCTTTTTTGAGAATTGGGTACTGGGGGAGCGAAAACAGAAGAAGGGAGAATCAAATCCTAACCAATAAAGTGAAAATTATAGTCAGCTAATTGAGCTACTAAAATTCTTCAATTATCAAGACTTTGAATTTGTGTCTTAACTTTTCTAAAAATATGAGGGCATTGAATTACACATTTTACAATAACCTAATCCGTCCATTTGACATTCTTAATTGGGTGATTACATATTTATATATTATTATCTTATTGCAGCTAAGAATGTGATATAGCGGTCAATGATGCACGAAGGTTTCATTTTCGAACGTCAAGCAAAGAATTTATACTCCCTACTAGCATAGACTGGTTTCATTCTCCCGCTCTGGCACGGTCCTTTTTTCAAATTCTTTAAATCTTTCTGCGAAATGGCTCGTCCGCCTTTTGTATTTCCCCAAAATCTATACTGTAGGTTTATAGTTTATATTAATGAGTGAAAAGTCAACAAGTTTATAAAGAAAAGAACAGCACTATGACAATAACTATAAAACGTAAAAAAAAACAATAGGGTATGTATTTATAAAGCCACTATTATATACTAAGGATAAAAACATAATTTTAATATAATCTTATTGGGTCATCGACTTAACTATTAACTAAAACTTTAAATGAGACCTTTATTTAATAATGTAATTTATGTTTGTTGTGTCCTAAATATTTCGTCACTGGATATGGGACATATTGTCTCTGATAATTTCATTCATATTAACTGAATAGAGGAAGCAATGCCTTAGACAACTTGTTTGAATGTTGAATTCATCAAAAAAAAAAGCCTAATCCTCCTTCTTCTTCTCAATTTATGACCCATCAAATGTTGTCACAATCACATTGAAATTCTCAAGAGGATTTCATAATGCACTCAATCATTCTTCATGAATAACTCTTTCCATTGTTAAAGTTCATGAACTTGAATCCTTGTGAAATGCCTTGGGCGCCCTTGAGGTGTATCAATTGTGGTCAACCTAGTATGTGACATCACCTTGCCATGATTCTGCAGTTTCCTTAATTAGCATCTTTGACTGATATGCTTAAAATTAGATAGTTAAATTTCAGTTTTTTATACTCAAATTAATTGCACCAAAGACCATCCTCGTGAAGATAATAAGACTTCATTTCAAAGACGGAAAAGGGCCTAAAATGCCATACAAGCCAACAACACTATTCTATTAATAGTCTCTTATAAAACATATGAAACTAATGTATCATATGAAACATATTACAAAACATATGAAATTTGTTTTTCATATGCAATTGAACTATTATAAGCAGTAATATATCATATTACAACACCAATATACCATCATTCGAGCTACATTAAAAATTCGAAAACATTATTCTTGAACTCAATATAAAGGTTACTTCATTGTCGTTCCGAATCACCACTGGCGATGAATTATCTTCGACAATGTATCTGGCGTCGATTTTTTTTCTTGATTAATCAATACCAAATTTGATTGCAATTGTCGAAATCAATCTTAAAAACAAAACACTTTCTCCAACAACAATTTCATTACTTTTGTATTGTTCATATTGAAGTCTATTCATTCAAACATTGTAAAATCTCAATAGAATGGAGATGTTCATAACGTATTCAAACCATTGCACCAGTTTCAACATCAAATTCTCTTTCTTCATTCGATTTTTCAATTTCAATATCAAATTCTCTTTCTTCATTTCATCGACAATATATCTAACATCAATATTTTTCTTTGATTATCTATATCAAGCTCCATAGCAATGGCGAAAATCAACCACATATATAAAATATTTCCGCTAACTACAATTCCATCACTTCTATAATTCTCATAAATAATTTCGTTTTGCCAAACTTTAGAATGTCTCAACAAAATCAAAATATTCATGACGAAAGCAGTATGATCGATCGAACAATTTTTTTCTGAAATAAAACGATGAAACAAACAAGAATGAATTTTCAAATTTAAAAAAAAAAAAAAAAAAAAAAAAAGGTGTTGTTACGTATTGTATGCAGTTTAACCATCAGTTCCTACGATTAAGCACGTTAATTGCTCAACAATTGGATTAATTATTGTTTCTTTCCATTTTCAACTACATTTAATATCTTACTTATGTATCATAACATGATGTATCAGAACGTACAGTAACGTATCATAGATGGGATTTTATGTAATTGTTATAAAAGTAGGGAGAGAGGATAATTATGTAGGAAACACTTGGGATTTACGTTGTTTATACTAATAATAAAGGAGGAACATAGAAAATGTGATGTGACGCCTCTCTATGGCCTCTATATTCATCTTTTTTCTCTTTTTTTAAGATTTTTTTCATTTTCTTCTCTATTCTTTTTATGAATCAACTAATTTATTTAATAATTAAAATAAAGTATAAACAACATAAATCTCATACTTAATGAAAATAATTACATAGAATCTCGAATGTACTTTCTCTCTTCCAGCTTTAGAAAGATACATATACATTACTTTGTGCCTTATACGTTACTAAAATGTATGAGGTAACTATTTTTCCTACAATTATGGAAGTAAAATCAGCTACCATTATTCTCTCTCACAATTAACTCAAGTAATTAATGTGTTGATTTTATGGAGGCTTGAAAATAGGAACTGCAATACAAATTCATAAATTTCCTGAAACATCAACACAATTGTTTTCCTTGCAATTGCATTTTTTGTTCTAAATGCCCCAATAATTTCTTCCCCAAAATAATTCTTTATATCTTCTTCAAATTTTCTGTTACATGAGCTACCAATATGCAACGGGCGAGCCGGAACTTTGTCAATACGGTATTTCATGCCCTGAGACAATAATATATATTTTCAAAGTCATCAGAACTATCACAAAAAAATCAAGTTACAACCGGAAAAAAAAATACAAAAAGAAAGCAGCAGCATATCAGTAAATTGCCAAAAACAAAAACAGATAATCTTATACAATAGTTCAACATTTATGTGTGCACGTAAAATATAAACTTTCTAAATGTATAATCTAATCTTATACATATTATAAGGATGCCATAAAGACTAATATCTAATGTAAAATTTCTAATGTATAATGTAAATATCTAAAGTATAATGTGGCCATAAATATATGATGTTAACACAGTCAATTTAAACTTATTATAATTATATTGTATAAGGTTACAATTGTAAAGTATAATGTACCCAACGTATGTCAAAAATATATCAACGTAAAGTATTATAAAAAAAAGTATTAACATAAGAAACCATTTACTGAAGTAAATAAAGTATTATAAAAAATTATACATTTCTAATGTATAATGTAAATATCGAAAGTATAATGTGACCATAAAACCAACAATATATTAAAGTAATATCTAATGTAAACTTTGTAATGTATAATGTAAATATCTAAAGTATAATGTGATCATAAAACCAACAAAAGCTTATGTGCTGAAAAGAGGAGGCGGAATTTTGAATTAATGGATGTACAAACTTGAATAGAAAATTGAGGTTGAGACTGATTTCCGAACCTATTTTTTTCCAATATTTACCTTATTAGTATCTGAAGCAAATCTGAAAGGTCAATATATCGTGTATCACAGGGAGTTTAGTCTAGTGGGTGCGGGGCGAGGGGGGGTGAATTTGAGAACTACATACTCAACAAAGAAAAAAACTGAACAATTTTTTATTTAAATGAAGAAAGTGATGACATTAATTACTTGATCAGTTGATGCTTGATAAGTGAAAGAAATATGAAACTCCCAAATCACGTTATCAAGGTTTTAAGCGAAAAATATGAAGCACATTTTGGAGCAAACCACGGTGGTTTGGGATGAATAAGGAGAAAGAGAGAGAAGCAGTAAAAAGAGAAGGGATTTGTGTAATTAATTTGGAATTTTTGTAAAAAAAAATTCAATATGGGATTTTATGAAATAAGATAAAGTTACCTTGTGTATATATATGTAATTTTTCCTAAAACAAATGTATCAATTACTACTCTTCTTTAATATAAAATTTAATGATCTTATTTTCATTACTCTCGTGACTTTTGATGGTCATAACTCCTAAATCTATTTATAATCTATAATCTATATCTATAATCCATATCTCTAATTTTTTTAAAGTATGAAGGGCATTAGAAATGTTGTTTGAACTTTTTGCTCTTTATTAAAAGTCCTTGCTTTAGACAAAATCATTTTTTCACTATTTTTTTCTTAATATTAAGAGTTGAAAATTAATTAAATATATTTATGGTAAAACCTTTACTTATTAGAAGTCATCAGAATTTCAATATTTTTTTTTAATTTAATAGTTGAAAATTAATTAAATATATTTATGGTAAAACTTTTCCTTATTAGAAATCATCGAAATTAATGACAGCTGATACTATTTTCATTAGTTTAAAAATTCTAAATCAACTAAGTTTGATTGTAATAAAAAACTATTAGAATAATAAAAAATTAAGAAGTACCAGATGTTTGTAAGTTTTAAGTACGTAATAAGAATTTAATCAATGACTTTTTAAAGATTTGACTTTAAAAATAAGAAAATATTTTAAATATTAAAAAAATAAAATAATTGTAACACAAATATGATTCAAATTGATGCGTCTCTCTTAACCTGCGGCAATAAGGGAAAGAGATACTATATGACAAACGCAAAAATGACGATTCATCAACCACTTAAAACTTCTAGTGGCAAAACATATATGTGTATATGTTTATGTTTATATAATTATATTAACGTGTAAAAGATTTTTGAAGAGTGATTTGAACTTGTACATTTTATTAAAAATCTCCGCAATAAATAAAATTATTTAATTTTAAATAACTAAACGTTATATGTGCGAGGCACGTGTTGTTAAACTAGTTATCTTAATAGTCATATTTATAATATTATTTGATATTCCATATTGTTGTCCTATAAATAGTGGTATTATGAGTCTCTTTTCCTCCATCATAAAAGTTAAGGTTATTTCTTTCATTATATATTGTTTAGAATTTTCATTGTTTGAACTCTCATATATTTTTTATCAAAAAGAAATAAAAATCATCTGCTACCTTCTAAAATGTCACATAATTGAGATTGTGACATCACACCAGAGGAAAGAATGGTTCAAAGAGAATTAAGTGATGACTCAATTTAAAGAATGTAGAAGTGGTGATGAGTGTGAATTTGCTGAAGAAGAGACATTGAACATGGCCGATATGTTGGCTTGTTTGGTCGTTGTCATTCTTTATGGTGTTTGGCTTCTAGCTTGAATATTGTGGATGCCTTCATAATTTTTGGTGCCCCATTGTTTTTCATGTTGTGATCTTCCTATTCACTTTCTATTGACATCAGATTCATTATTTATTTTGAGTTGCTTAATTTGTATATGACCACAATGACATCATATTATAAATACACATCTTACAATCTAAACGAATGATTTATATCAAGCAATGTTTGAGAAATCTTTTCGTTGCATCATTTTTAGTATTATAGAATTACTTTTTAATTATTGAAGTGCTTCTAAGCCAAAATAACTTTTAAACACTTTCACAATGCAAGTGTGGGTAAATAAATGTCAGGTTAAATATTTATTTACTCGTCAATTTCAACAATAGGTAAAACCAATATGGAGATGAGAATTTTGAAACTCATTACAATATAGCTTGAGTAAAAATATAAAGCATTATCTATAATCTTCGATCTAAACGATTAGTCATATAGAGGAATTAAAATTTCTCAGTCACTTAAAAAATGAATAAAAAATATATTTATTTTCAAATCTCTTAATTATGTGTAAAAATATAATGCCCAAAAATTAAAACACTTATAAAAGATTAAAAAAAATTGTAACGAGTTTACGTTGATAGTCTTAACACAAGATTAATGCACGTTGCATCTTGGATAATTATTTAAGTGCTTTTAAAATCTAATTAATGTGAAAGAAACTTTTCAACATGAAACAAATGATTAAGAAAATAAAAAAAAATATAGAAAAGGTAAAATTTAAATATAAATCCTAACATAAGAGGTTTTCTCTAATAACTAAATATTTTTGTATGTATTACCAAAAAAAAAAAAAATTTTTGTATGTGTAATGAAATCATTTCAAATGTTGTATTATTTTTCTAATTTCTTTTAGTTCTCTCTTCTCTACTTTTCCACTTTATTTATTTGTGAATTTAATATATATTAAATGTGGTATTCATTTGAAAATTTTAATGTGATTCTCTCTCTCTCTTTATATATATATATATATATATATATATACACTAGTTTAGGTGTACGCACTTTGCGCGTGTACCTTACTTTAATGAGTTAAAACATTAAACTAAATAGAATATTTGTTTAAATAATAAAGATGAGTATAATAATTAAATTTAATATCTTTTGAGTATGAAAAGATGGGGAGAATTTATTCATTAAACCTAATCTTTACCAAAAATATTTTTAAAAGTCGATCAGCATTCATCTACTATCTGTAAATTGCAACAAAATAATACAATGATAGAGACATAAAAATAATACAATTAAATCTAATATTTACACACAAAAGTTTTCTCAAAGTCGTCCGACACTCATCTACCACCTGTAAACAATAACAAAATAATATGATAATAGAGATATCAAAATAATACAACTAAAACCTAACCTTTACATAAAAAAAAAATCATCAAAACCGACCAACATTTATCTATCACCTGTAAACTGCAACAAAATAATACGATAAAATTGATATCAAAACGTTATTAAACTTAAATTTTACACACAAAAATTTCTCAAAGTTGATCGAGATTCATCTACAAACCGTAAACTACCATAAAATAATAAACTAATAGAGATATTGCGATAATACAATTAAACCTAACTTTTACCTAAAAAAAATTTCAAAGCCGACCCACGTTCATCTAGCATCTGTAAACTAATATAAAACAATAAGACAATAAAGATATCAAAACAATACAATTAAACCTAATTTTTACACTAGAAACTCTTCAAAGCCAAACAATATTTATCTATCACCTGTAAACTGCAGAAAAATAATACGATAAAAGTGATATCAAAATAATATAATTAAACTTAAATTTTACATACAAAAATTTCTCAAAGTCGATCGAGATTCATCTACGAACTGAAAACTACCACAAAATAACAAACTAATAAAGATATTATTATAATACAATTAAACCTAACTGTTACCTAAAAAAATTTTTAAAGCCGACCCACATTCATCTAGCATGTGTAAATTAAAATAAAACAATAAGATAATAAAGATATCAAAACAATACAATTAAACTACACAAGAAATTCTTCAAAGACAACCGAACGACCTGTAAAATATAAAAAAATAATATAAAATAGTATAATAGTGATCACAAAGCTTTGATTTTGATCCAACTAATTTTTATCTGAACGAAAATTTTGACCCTAAAGAATGATTTTGAATGAAAACAAAGAATATATATATATATATATATATATATATATATATATATATATATATATCTACACACACACACACACAAAAGTTGAATTCTATTATGCTGAAAAAAAACAGTGAAGAATTTGAGGGTTAGAAAATCAAAGCATCCATCAATCTAAACATGCAATCGAATCAAGTTATATGAATATCAATCATATTCTTCCAATAGGCAAACCGGTTATGTAAAGCCTACAAAAGGACTACTACAACTGAAAAAAAAAAGCATAAATCATTCACTTCACATAATTAAATAATCTTAAACAAAAAAAAAAACTTAAAATCCTTACTTCCGTGTTTAACTTCAATATAAACGCGAACATCTGCTCACAGTACAACACCCGAATTATAGAAGAAACTAAAATAATATTAATTAAAAAATAATAAACTAATTGAAAGATAAAAACATAATTAACATACTAACCTTTGGATAGTAAAATCTTTTCTATATGACCATTCAAGAAAAAAAAAAACAAGAAACATTATTCAAAGATAATTAGCAAATTAATAGAAAAAAATGAATTAACATATTAAACTAATGTTGTTGTTGCCCATATTCCACAAATATTAATTTTCATTAGACAGTATTTTTCCTTGACTGAAAAGGGAGATGTTTCATAGAAAACGTCTGTGTGTTTGTGTGTAGACGTACATCTCAATATTTATAAAAGTATTTTTTTAATAGAGTCCTATTTTAGGAATATTTTTCTAATTGAACAGTAGAAAGGAAAATATTAATTAATTCTTCAACCATATATTTTAAGAGTCTCATATATTTTGGGAAGTCTAGGAGAAAGCAAAATATTAATTAATTCTCTTACCATATATTTTAGGAGTCTCATATATTTTAGAAAGTCTAATTAATATAATAAAAAATAATTAAATAATATATTAAAAGTAGAGAAAAAACAGTTTTTTCTAAAGAAGAGTCTTTTAATGAAGTGCAAAAAGTTCAAAATCAAGGGTCTTCACATTTTTAATATATATATATATATATATATATATATATATATATATATATATATATATATATATATATATATATATATATATATATATATATATATATATATATATATATATATATATTAAACCATTACACTTCAGCTTAACTTTTTATTTATTTTTCTTTTTAGTCAGTTTTTGTAATTTTTATTTCATGACTTAGTTTATTCTAATATAAGAAATTTTTAGTAAAACAAAATTATTACTATCTAATAAATGAAATGAAGTAACTATGTACATGTGTGTGTGTCTCTCTCTCTATATATAAAAGTAAAAGTAAAAATATCTTTAAAAATACCTTCCTCTTTTTCATTTTTGAAAATGAAGTTTCTCCAAGCTCGATTTTTTAATAAAAGTATTTTGTATTTTTAATTTTGTCAACATACATAATTAAGTTTTGTATGTACATAGAAAAATTTATCTGCATTCTTATCCAAATTTATAAAAGAGATTGTTAATAGATATTTTTTATAACCGTGCGAAACGCAAATAATTTCACTAGTTATACTTTACTAATGCTAAATACTAAAGTGGGAAGACGCATGTAAAATCAAAAGTTGAAAGACCTCAAGAAGTCATCGTTCAATTCTGCATCATTCACATTCTCCTCAATCAGTAGTATTATTTATGGCTTTGTTGTTTCTATTATTGTAAATGCTGCAATTGTTATTTTGATATTACGATTGATGAGGAGAAAGAAAAGTCTGATAGGGTCTTCAATGTTAAGTATGAATTTTAATTGTTGTGCTCGATCGTTGATCTTGGTTTGTATATTATTTATACTAGAAAATTTATCTGTTTTTGACGCGGTCGTCAAAGACATCTAATATATATATATATATATATATATATATATATATGTGTGTGATGACAGTTTTCATACTTCAAGTGATATTACATTTTTGAATTTGCCTATTAAAATGTATAGAGGATTCGACTTTTATAAATAGATTATATTTATAATATTGCTATGCATTTCTTAATCAATTATTTCTTTGATTTCTCATGCTGGCAAAGTTTTAAGGAAGTTTGTATTCTTTTTAATATATATTATAATGCCTCTATATATTGTATGTTCAATATATGCATATTTAAGTTAAGATTTGTGAATAGTATTTTAATTATTTTTTACATAAAAAAATTGCAAAATTAAAAAATTACATCCATTAATTTAAATAGTAAAATACAAAAGGAAAAAGATACATCCATTAATCGATCGTGTCTTATAAAAATACCTAGATGTAATATTTGATTCCATTAAAAAGTGTAGAATTCAATTGATGATCTTCTTTAGAGATGAAAGAAAAGGCTTTTTATTGTTAAACCACTTATATTTAAAAAAACAATCACATAAATACATCATTTTTTAAAGTTTAAAAAATTGTAAATAAAACATAAATGGTCCTTCTTCATGTATATGATTCTTTAAAATTACTTTATTCTTCTCACGTACTTTATATTTGTTAATTTTCAATTTTTGCATATTTCACGATTGGTGGTCTAAAAACTTGAAAATAACAAACAAATAAATCAAAATGTATTTTAACATTTAAAAATTATTTCTTTTAATAATCAGTTGTAAAGTTTTACATTTAATTTGTTGATATAACAATATGTCGTAAAACAAAAATGAATCATTCACTAAATCTCTCAATATTTTGAAAGAGGATTTTTTTAATGAATGTCAAATAAAGACATTTACTTAAAATGAAAATGAACAATTCACATCTCTCGATATTTTGAAAGAGAATTTTTTTTAATGAATGTCAAATAAAGATATTTACTTACTCAACTCCTTTTTTTAATTGTTATCAAAATTTATGAGTATACATTCAATTCAAACTTCAAATTGAGGCTTGCATCATTATCGATTTAATCGATTAGATTTCATGCGTGAGTAAATTTTATTTAAGCATATTTTCAATAAGAAATATTCAATGTATCCAAATTTAAGAATCTTTTAGCCAAATGTATTTTGAAACTTTCAATTTTGGAAGAATATTATATTATATGATAAGGAAAGAAAGTTATCTCATAAAAGTAGGCATTAGAGTTTTTCTAATTGAATGCCTAGTGTGGTGGAAAGTTATACCTAAATATAAATGTAACCATACTATGCATTTTGTTAGTAACAACAATCACAAGTCATATAAAAATCAGACTAAAAGAATATCTTCGAATTAATTAACTTCTTTTTTTCAATGATGCCTTCAACTCGAGATTATACAGATTACTTTTTAATAATAATAATTGAAAAAAATAAAATAATAGGTAAGAAAAGGAGAAAAAAATGAAAATAGATATCATGTCACATCACATTTTGTACGTTATCCTTTATTATTATATATTGATTCTATAATCCTTTCATGTAAAACGTTATCATTTTGCAGCAACATTCATGCTACTCACTCTTCATTATTTCATGTATTCTTAATATTTACTACACTTTTAATTGGCTTTATATAGGCTTTTAGATATTGTGATTTGTGAATGAAGAAAATGATATTTAGGAATAACATTAAAAAAATCAAAAAAAGAAAAGAAAAAAAGGGATAAATAAGAATGAAGATCACAAAGAAGTGTTATATCACCTTGTCTAAATATAATCACAGGAGCAAAAAGTAAAACCTTGATTGCAAAGCTGCAGAAAAAGAAAAAGAATTGATGAAAACTAATGTCATTACAAATGAAAGAAAAGAATAGCATATTAAAAATGAAGTTAAAATAAGAACAAAATAAATAAAATAAACTACGCAGAACCACAAAGAAACTCCAACTTAAATACAAATACACAAAGAGAGAAATCCAGGAAAAAGGAATAGAAGTAAGCAAAACTTACCAGCCATTTGCTTTTCCCTTTACATTTCAAATCTCTTCACTATATGATAATATATATAATTTTCCTAATCATCGTTAATCTCCTTAATTTAGTAAAGAAAATGAAAAGATACTGAAAATGACGAGTTTTTGAAACTGATAAAATTTAATTATGTTATCATTAACAGTTTCAATAGAGGAAGACAATTTACTTCCGCAATGAATAGGCATAACACATTATATTGAATACATATTAAATTTATTTGTTTGTTTAATAAAAATAATGGCTAAAGAATAGGAAAAAAATCCCAAAAAGGAGAAAAAAGAAAAATTAAAATAGTGGTTATAGAGATATGCCACCTCAGCATCCCATAATCTTCCTTTATATAGAGAGAGATGTGAAAAAAATTCACTTGTACACAAATGAAAAATTCTTTTGTAAAGGCTGCTTCTAAAGTTCATCACTTTCAGTTAGTCAATACAGTTGTTGTTATTTGACAATGCTTTGGGTTGTTTATTTATCGGTTTACAATAATATAATTTGTACATAAATTAGAACAGTAATTTGTTTTTAGAAGTTAGATTTAATATAAATTAATAAAGTAGTGCTAAATGTAATTTTTGACATAGTTTAGTTATGTCTTCTTTCTTTGTTGATCAATATTCTTCATTTTGAGGAACTTAATATATTTTATTAATTTTTATTTAATTTAAGCATACTATATATTATTATGTTATTTTTAAAATGATCATGCATAATAAGGGGTTCACGCGCATCGTGCATTCCCAGAAACTAGTTAGTAATTAAGAAGAACCATTATTTTTAATTGGTTCCTTCACTACTATATTTTCTTCCATTATTAATTTTAATATGTTTTATTTAAATTGAAAATTTATCAAAAATAAATTCTCTACCTCCATATGACAGAAGTAAGATTACGTACACACTGTCCTTATCGTTGTATCTAAAATAGAGAAAATTAACTAAATAAACTTATTAGATTATTTATTGCAAGTTATAGCAACTCTTTTTAGTTTTCAAGTTCTAGCAACTTTCATTAAAAAAATAAAAGAAAATATTTTTTGTTTTTTAAAAAAAGCATATCAAAATCATTACAGAAAAAAATATATAGATTTAATATAACTAAAATATGATATTCCTTCCTTAAATATAGTTAAACTTAATAATTGATATTTATTTTTCCTTTTTTAAAGGGTCCGTTTCTATTTCCATCTTAATGCACGTTCTTTTTTTCTATAATATTATATTGTTTCAGTAAACAACTTTCATAAGTTACTATTATTTTATGCAACTTCTGAGAAATTTTATTGAAAGAGAAGCTTTCATAAGTTATTATTGTTTTATATGGATATGAATTGTGATAATTTGCATTCAATTATGATACGCTATGAAGGGAGATGAGATTCGTCAAATATGTTAAATTAGTTAGCAAATTGATATTTTGCATTCAACCGTATTTAAAGAATTAAATATTTTCATTTTAATAATTTAGGAATAAAATAATTAAAATATTTTTTTATGTTTTTCTTCAATTCTTTATTATTAAAATATTGAAATTTGTATAATATGATGATGAAATACTCTTGAAAGATTAACTGTAGTTATTATTGTGTATGTTTATGGAATGCATGATATAATTAAAACTTATATAATATTTGTTGTTGCAACTGGTATACCAAGAGACTTTGATGTAGACGGGATTATGTATAATGCAACTACAAACTACAAAGAATTAGCATAAGCAATTGCAATATAGCTGAGGATAGACACAACTTCAAATCAATTTGAAATAAAGTATATAATAAGTGATAGATGTCTGTCAATGGTTATACACAATATTGACACAAGTGTAAAGGTCTATCTGGAACAAAAGAAGATAGTTGTTGTTTTTTCGTAAAATATTCATTTTACGTTACAGTTAAGGATATATCGATCGAGCCAATACATCCAAATGAAGGAGCAATTGCTAATGTTGGAAAACATAGTTTTAAAGAAAGAATTTTGAAACATAGAAATCTATTTTCAAATGATTGCGTTCGTTTGATAGGCTTAAGTCCAGATTTTGAAGAAGTTGAAGAAAAATGTGTTTAAATAATTGGTGATGCAGCGAATACATTAGAATGTTACTAGTAAATATGGTGATCTCAAAAGATCCAGGAGAGCTATTCCGAAATTTTAAATTCATAACCCTACAAGTCACAAATCAAGGATGCAGTAGATGTTTATGTCTAACCATAGATTTTTTGTTCAATTATGACTTCTTTGAATATAATAGGTTCAAACTATTTTTGTTCGTGAAAGATTTTGTTAAAATTTATAAAATATATTTTTTCGTTAAAGTTTGTATCATAATTTGGATATTTTGTGAATATTTTTTGCTTTATGTAATGATCATTATCATTGAAGTTTATATTAATTGTTATATTATATTGAAAACATCCTATTAAGTTGATGTTCATTATTGTGGATGTTTTTACATTTGTAATGCTCAATTAACATATATATATGTGTGTTTTATCATGCATTTTGCATTAATAAAATACTGCGGTGCTCTTTAGTTTATTCGTATATATACATTTTGCATACATTAGATATTGTTTACCGTATTCAATTGAATTGATATTAATGTACTTGCTTTATAATATCTCATAAATGTCACTAGCTATCTATATTTATACATTAGTTTGATTATCGAGCATCTTATTTGTGTTATCTCATAATATTTGTCTAGCTAGCAGGCTCCGGTTAATTAACCCTAAGCACTTGAAGATCTATATTTTGTTTAAAAAAAATGGGATCAGGCACACCACAAATAAATAAAGTAAAAACTAAAAGAATAAATCAATTAATTATGAGATACTGACAGAGGAGAAAAGCGAAGTGAGATTATTTTAATAAGTTAGAAAAATTATCTTGCTAATCATAATAAGATTGGTCTCTTGTCATCATTATTGTTTGACTACAGCTAGGTACATTTGCTTTTGTTCTTAATCACCTACGTATCAACTTATAAACAACATATGATTAAAAACTTGATAAATAATAAGTTTGCTGACTTAAAATTAAAGCTATTGATCCCTAAAAGTGAAGAAGTGTTTAATTCGAACGAAGGAATGAATGATGGAAAACCCAACTTTATACGCATTAATACCAAAAAATAAGAGAAAAAGAAGATAAAAAAGATAATTTATTGTAAAGAAGGAAAAATTTTATTGGTAAAGTAACACTGGAAATCGTTTAAGTATAGAACTACTAACTTAATTAACAATGTTAATAAAAAGTCAAAAATAAGGTATTAATGTAAAAAAAAAATATTTACCATATTTCACTCCCTAGATTGTGAACAGATTTTAAAACTTATTTAATAAAATGAAAAAAGAGATAATTATTGCTACCAACAATAATATTTGTCATAATTGTTAAACAATTTACTAAAGAGCGATAAATCTTAAAGACTATAAATAAGGATATAATGTGAATATTAAATATGAAAAAAGATGATTTTCTAATATTTTATTTAAAAATATTTTTCTTAAAAGTTACTATAACTTTCAATTATTTTTTAGTCTAGTAATTATTGAAAAGTGTTTCTATAACTTGTAATAAATTTATGATATATTAAAAGTGTGAAGACAAAAGTGACTTGAATTTTTTAGCCTTTTAAAATTTCTTACGATAGCTAAAGTTGTATTTTCATTTTTTTAAAAATTATTATGTTATTATATTTATAATATTAACTAGAATCTTAAAATATATATGAAAAAAATAAATTAATATAGGAAGAACTCTAATTAATGCTTTCGCCGTTTTCTTATTTTTGGGTCAAAACTATCGTGTCCTTTTTGCAAAAATTCTTTACTTATTTTTAGCAAAATTTAGTGATATCCTAATGTAATTCCCTACAAATATAATGTATACCTTTTTCTGAAAATCAAATATATGGAAATTAAGAGAGAACTAATTAATGTTTAAGTGCCAAATTTAAAAAGGACTCCTTCAATAGGAGAATTACTAAAGAGCAAATACTTTATAGTTAATGATTTCCACGTGCTCAAATATTAGAAAACATATTTTAGATAAAATTTTGAACACTTTTAGTTACTTTTAGGTTTAGAATTTTTTTATATTAAAAAAAATTGAAATTAATATAAGTCTTTATTTTATCTAGGTAAGAATAATATTTTATAATTCTAAATTAATTAAAATTTTATTTTATATATACATAAAAAAAATTGCTTTAACAGAAACATACACCCTTCTTCTTCTTCAACATTTTCGGCCAATAACTATTTTTTGATTAAATGAATTTTAATTGAATTGTATACATCTATTTCGTATTTTATTTGTGCAATAGTTCCATAAAATTGTATTCTTTTTTTTTGTTGTTGAATTTTGTGTTTTTTCTTTTCTCGGCCTTTTTTGACAATAAATGGCTTACAATGTGATGTTTAATCTTTTACGAGAATTTTTTATTTTGACAATCTTCGAGTCATGAATGAGAAAAGGATATTCACAACAAAGATGCGTGAGTGTAAGGTTCCAACGTCCAAGCATGGTGCTAGAATCAACTTGATAACGGAATCAACCTACAACACGGAAACAAGACTCAAAACACAAGAGGAAACCGAGAGAGTCACAACACACACTCTCGGCCACAAGTCACAAACCGAGAATACAACACACTGACAAGATGAACAAGGTGTAATCACAACAAAACAGTAACAACTACAACAACAATATGAAGAACAACACAAGGATAAAAAGAACCAAACGGTTTTTACTAAACAAGAAAGAAACACCACAAACGATTACAAGAAGATAAAGATAGGTAGTGAGACATCAACTCTTACAAGAACTAAGAACCTAAGTGTATGTTAAATACTAAGACCCTTAATACATGTAAAAGTAACACCAACACTTTTACAATGACACAAGAGGGCGTTAACCACTCAAGCATCAAGGTTTCTAACAATGTTTTGCAATACTAGTGATTCCACACTAGCATCACCCTCATTTCGGTTTTGGTGGCTTTTCCAAGCCCTACAACTAAGGTGTTACACTCTCTATGAGAGAAGAATGGTGTTACAAGTTGTGTCTTACAATCTCATTTAACAACTAAAGAAATAAAGACCTAATACTAGCCTATTTATAGACTTATTACAACATAAGTGAAATGTCCAAAAAACCCTTAATGAAGGAAAAACAAAAGACGCCTATGGAGTGTAGTCCAAGTGTAGTGTATGGACGGTTTTTGGTGCATAATTAAGTCTTCTTTGTCTCTTCAATTGCACACACCAAGTCTCGAGTCCAACGTGCACTCTCATAAACCCATATCCGTGATTATTCTCGTATCACAACCTTAGATCATGAATCTACAACTTCAAAAACAGTTAGAGAATGCTAAGTTTAACATTATTTAATGTATAATATTATAAAAAAGGAATTGGTGAAGATGTAGCAACTAGATAATGAACCAAAGCTGCCCTTAGTTGATTTTTGTAGCTATTGTTTTTTTTTTGTTAGGGGTGGGGGTAAGGGGTGGAGGGTGAGGGTGGATCCTTTCTAAGAAAACAGTGAAAATTTTATATAAAGCAAAATATTGATTTTGTGTGTCACAATAGTTCTTGTATTGATATATCTCCAAATTTGTTGTATTGATATGTCTCAAAATTTGGATGAGGGTTTTACACCTGTCAATTGAACTCTAAATTTAGTTATACTCCATAATGCGTAATACATTATTAATTGGAATATACTTCTTTCTTTTTATTTTTTTAATTCAAGTTGTCTTTTTGCATTAATTAACATCATTTTTTTTTTTATCTTTCATCAAGTTCTATTATACATCAAAGATTTCTTGCTTATTCTTCTGAAGTTTAAGAGATTTGACTTACATGCTCATGGATGATTTCGAGGAGCTCATCACTGGCATACGTAAATGTCTTTGAATTAAAGCCCAGAAGATCAAGATAAGGCCTTGAAATTTAAATTATTAAATTATCATGAAATCAAAAGTTATACATGCGAGATACGTGCGGTTAATCTAGTAATTTAATAAGTCTATTTAGGATAATTTTCATAAAATTAACTTGACTTCTCATACGAGGCCCACTTAAATATTTTCTCATAAGTTCTTTTTTATAGTAATTTTGTCATACCACTTCTAATTAGTCCACGATTTTACTATATTACCCCTAATTAATTATTACAATTCATTCACATATTAAAAATTAATAATATTTAATAAAGAGAAGTAAAATAAACATTTATAACATGCTGCTTCAACCGCTTCAATCGTAATTTATAAAATATCACCCCTAATTAATTATTATAAGTCATCTAAGTATTTAAAAATTAATAATATTTAATACAAAAGGTAAAATAGCTATAAAATGATAAATTAATTCTTCATGTTTTAAATTAACTTGATGTTTTATACGAGGCACACTTAAATTTTCTGCGCAAGTATTTTTTTATAATAATTTTGTTATATCACTTCTAATTAATCGTTGTGAGTCATTTAAGACATGTCTGAGTCCGACTCGCTACTTCAATCGTGATTTTACTATATTACCCCTAATTAATTAATTATTAGTATGTACTTTAACTTGAATGTTATCTCATTTTTTTCCATATTTTTTTTTAGGGCTGGTCATTTGGTTTGTTCGGTTTGATTGTTTAATATTGATTCAATTTTTTGGTGTTCGGATTGACGAAAATGACAATCATAACCAAATCGAAATAAATTCAGTTTGGTTTGATTTTTACAAATTCGATTCAGTTATTTCACATTTTTATTTCGATTTTGAAGATTAAAATAATGAGTCTCTCTTTGTCATGACTTGCCATTTAAGTTAATGAGTTTTGTAGAAAAATGATTTTTTTTAAACTTGTTTTTCATTTTCAAAAATAAACAACCCAACATGTATGAATTGAAATGAAATAACTATAAGTTTAACATAATATATAACTGTATTATGCATAAGTTTGGGTTACTTTTATATATATATATTATTTATATAATTTTGATTTTTCGATTTAACCATTTTTCTTTTAAAAAATCGAACTGTTTAACCGAATTTTTAAAGTTTGAAACTGAAATTGATCTGAAAAATTAAAATTAAAATTTGATTTATTTTTTTAATTTTTTAGTTTGATCAAAATATGCTCAATCCTAATTTGTTTCGAATTTAACTGAGTTTTATAAATATTTTGTTAGAGTAAAAATGTTAAAACTTTTGACAAACCTAAAAAATCAAACTTGTCATTGAGGGACAAACATAAAGGACTAGAGCAGTTAAATACATAGACCATTTTCAACCTGCCCTCAAATCCCTATATTCTATCATATTCTCCTGAAAAAATATATACCCGAATTCCACCGGCTTTCAATCTCTTGTTCATCGCTCATCACGTATGTGACCTTAAAACTCCATCTACTCAATATATTTCTTACCCTTTTCCTTGTTTTTTGTATACTTTTTTGGTAATTTTATTTATTTGCTGCCGTGCCGTTATTAGGGTTTTATTTATTTTGCTATTTTTTCAATTTACGAGTTGAAAAACTCTTTTATTTTAGGGTAACAAGTTAGTTTGATTTATCGTCAAATCAAATAATCTAGATCTTTTTCTACAAAAAAATGAATCTATGGTGGGTTTTGGGTTCTGAAGACATAATATTGTTTCCGTTTCTGCTAATATTAGTATAAGATTTGATTTTGGGATTGGAATTTTTTTTAGCGATTTCATTGTTGTAATGTAAGAAACCTGTTTAAGTCTGCAAAGTCTATTTGTTTTTTAGTTGTGTTATTGCATCCATCGAATGTAACAAGTTCAACATGCAATTTGAGTAAGAAAATATTTGGTACCTGTTTGTTTATGATCAAAATTATATTATTATGACTACTGTGTTGATGATAGCTTGATTTTTTATTATTTGGCGTAGACTCATGGTGTTCAGTCTGATAAGCAGCAGTGTTATTTGAGCTTCTTGCCTATTTGTTTCAGTTGTTTCTTGGTCAGTTGGCTAAGCCGACTTTTGTACCAACAGTCTATTTGTTCTGTCATTTCTAATTTGCTCTCTTTGGATGCCAACAGATTTTGATTTACAATGGGGAAGAACAAAAAAACAGATGAAGCTGGTGTAAGTGGGAAGGCCAAGGGAAGCAGCAAAGATAGCTCCAAGGAAGGTAAAAAGGAGAAGCTTTCTGTCTCTGCCATGCTTGCCAGTATGGACCAGAAACCTGACAAGCCCAACAAAGGATCTTCAGCCACTGCTGCCAGTAAGCCCAAGCCTAAAGCAGCTGCAAAAGCATCAGCTTACACTGATGATATTGATCTTCCTCCCTCTGAAGATGAAGAAGAAGAGGAGCATTTCCTTGATGAAGAGGAAGATCTGAGAAGGCAAAGAAGGAACGAAACAGGTGGTGCACTCGATACCTCCATAAGTCATAAAGAGGTGAAGAAACGCGAAAAGAAGGGCATGATTGCTGTTCAGGCTGCTGAGGTGGCCAAAAAGGAGGCTCTTAGGGATGATCATGATGCTTTTACTGTTGTTATTGGTAGCAGGACATCTGTTCTTGAAGGTCAAGATGATGCTGATGCAAATGTCAAGGATATAAGTATAGAGAATTTCTCTGTAGCTGCCCGTGGAAAAGAACTTTTGAAGAACACATCAGTTAAGATTTCTCATGGGAAGAGATATGGTTTAGTTGGTCCCAATGGAATGGGAAAGTCCACCCTGCTAAAGCTCCTTGCTTGGAGGAAAATCCCTGTACCAAAAAATATTGATGTACTTTTGGTTGAACAGGAGGTAGTTGGCGATGATAGAACTGCTCTTGAAGCTGTCGTTTCAGCTAACGAGGAACTCATCAAGCTCCGGGAAGAGGCTGCATCTTTACAGAATGCTGCTGCATCTGTTGGTGAAACAGAGGACGACGTTGATGGGGATGATGTTGTTGAAAGACTTTCTGAACTGTATGAAAAGTTGCAGCTGATGGGATCAGATGCTGCTGAGGCCCAAGCATCGAAAATTCTTGCTGGACTAGGTTTTACCAAGGAAATGCAGGGTCGTTCCACCCGGTCTTTTAGTGGTGGTTGGAGGATGAGAATTTCTCTAGCACGGGCTCTTTTTGTTCAGCCTACTCTTTTGCTATTGGATGAACCTACTAATCATCTTGACCTTCGTGCTGTTCTATGGTTAGAGGAGTACCTGTGCAGATGGAAGAAAACTCTTGTTGTTGTTTCACATGATCGAGACTTTCTGAACACTGTTTGTAGTGAGATTATTCATCTCCATGACATGAAACTGCACTTCTATCGGGGCAACTTTGATGATTTTGAAAGTGGATATGAACAACGTCGCAAAGAGATGAACAAGAAGTTTGAGGTTTATGATAAGCAGGTAAAAGCTGCCAAGAGA
The DNA here is from genome assembly GCA_030864225.1 of Capsicum baccatum var. pendulum. Classification (NCBI taxonomy): domain Eukaryota; kingdom Viridiplantae; phylum Streptophyta; class Magnoliopsida; order Solanales; family Solanaceae; genus Capsicum; species Capsicum baccatum. The sequence goes on along the minus strand of CM061559.1, from coordinate 243,676,708 downwards.
TCTGGAAGTCGAGCACAACAAGAGAAGGTAAAAGAGCGAGCCAAATTTGTTGCTGCCAAAGAATCAAAGAAAAAGGGCAAGGATAAGGTTGATGAAGATGAAACTCCAACTGAAGCCCCTAAGAAGTGGAGGGACTACACCGTGGAGTTCCACTTCCCTGAGCCTACAGAACTGACGCCTCCACTTCTTCAGCTAATTGAGGTCAGCTTCTCTTACCCTAATCGACCAGACTTCAGGCTCTCTAATGTTGATGTTGGAATTGATATGGGGACTCGAGTTGCTATTGTTGGGCCCAATGGAGCAGGCAAATCAACCTTGCTTAACCTGTTGGCAGGTGATTTAGTTCCTACAGAAGGTGAAGTCCGCAGAAGTCAAAAGTTAAGAATTGGACGGTACTCACAGCATTTTGTTGATCTTCTCACAATGGATGAAACACCTGTCCAGTACCTGCTTCGTCTTCACCCAGATCAGGTGGGACCTAGTAAGCAAGAAGCTGTTCGTGCAAAGCTAGGAAAATTTGGACTTCCCAGCCATAACCATCTTACCCCTATTTTAAAGTTGTCTGGAGGACAAAAGGCTAGAGTTGTGTTTACATCTATTTCCATGTCGAAGCCTCACATCTTGCTATTAGATGAGCCAACAAACCATTTGGATATGCAGAGTATCGATGCTTTGGCAGATGCACTTGATGAATTCACTGGGGGAGTTGTGTTAGTCAGTCATGACTCGAGGCTCATATCGAGGGTTTGTGATGATGAAGAAAGAAGTGAAATATGGATAGTTGAGAATGGAACTGTTGAAAAGTTCCCTGATACATTTGATGAGTACAAGGCAGAACTTATAAGGGAAATCAGGGAAGAGGTTGATGATTGATGTTGTGACCAGCTTAGCTTATTCTATTGTAGTGTCTTTGAGGTTTTTTGTTCATCTTTTTGAATCATTTTCTTCTCGGCGTCATTTGTAATCTTCTATTGGGATATAAAAGAACATAGTGACCAAGTTATTTGTACTGTCATTCAATTTCTTGTTATGGTTTACCTCTCAGGCAATAATGTCAGAAAGATTGATTTTTGTTCTCATTCAATCTCCTCTCTTATTTCTAGTTTGTCATATTTGCCCTCAATTTGCTGTTTGAACTCGTGTTAACATCTATAAAATAGTGCCCTTACGTATGCTTGACATTGTTATTTGTGTTACTTGTGCATCTGCAAGATTACCAATCAAGTATTCTCCGAACATATGCATGATACTATTCTTGTGGGAAAATCTTGGCTTTTCACCTGGGCAGCTTCTGTTGTGATTTTCGATATCAGTAGCATCTGTTTCTCCCCATTCTGCTTCTTGTTTGAAATCTCCTCTTGTGCTTGACTGCAGCTTTTACTTATTTTTGTATTTCGTATGATGTCTAATAAAATGAGGCCGTTGACCGTGATATCTGTTGATTCTCAATTTTCAGTGACTTCAGGCAATTATGTTGCAGGATTATGATTACTTATGGATTTTGTACTATTTTTTTTTTCTTTAATTTTCAGTTTTTTAGTTCACAGCGGCGGGGTGCATGGGGGACACTATTATGCATATATCAGGCTAACACTGGGTTTGTTGTTGTTGTACAATATGGATTGTTAACTTCTGTACTTGCGTATTATTTTGAGAGAAAAGATAAAACTTCAAATTCTAATGCTTATATTGCTAAAATTGAGGTGAACAAGCAAAATATTGAAAAGAACTGGATTTCCCATGGTTAGCTTACAAGGGCCAATCACCGTAATTCTTAAGTTTGACATTTATCTGATGGTACGTCTGTTGTTGGGAGGAGGTTGCTAAAGAATTTGGTATACCAGTGCAATTCCAGCGTTACTGGCTATGGGCAAAGCGCCAGAACCATACATATCGGCCCAATCGTCCATTGACAGCTCAAGAAGAAGTTCAATCCATAAGTTCTATCTGACAATCTTACCGCTGATGTATGCTTATGTCTGAATTATGACTGCAGTTCTATTGGTGATGTTCTGTGCTCTTCTTGTTTTTGGTTTCCCAGATTATCCCGTTGCTTAAAAAAAGAAGAAAATGGCCTTAGCATGATATTTTTTTCGTTTGTGTAAGATGTAGGTCATCACTAGACAATTCATTATACAGTCTGCAGCTAAATGGCAGTTTGATTCTTTAAATTCTCTTGCTTGGTCTGTCTTCTACGAAAAAATGTTGTACATAAGGTTAATCATTTTTTGTGTTACAAGAATATGTGGACTGCAATCCACTAAGCAATGTAATTATGATGGCAATCTTTACTCTGGTGCCTGAAAAACTTGATTAGGAACTTGAAATCCACCAATTTCCCCTTACCAAAATAGATGCCTTCCGTGATGAATAGTAGAGGTGGCAAAGTTAACACCTGAACATATAACCTGCCCAAGTTGGGCAGGTTATTGACCTGTCCATTTATTAGCTTTAGCACATTTCATCCCACGAAAAAATGGGATGATATATAAGCTCAAATGACCCATGAGAAACCTGCTAAAATATTTTCAAAAAGACATTTTATTTTTAATTTGATATGTTATATATTGCCATAATTAAAAAAAAACAATTTCTTTAGGTATTAAAAGTTTATAAAAGAACAAATAAAGCAATTAAAACTTACTAAGAATTGTGCGGGTTGGGTTGTGACTGCCTTTTAGCCCATTTCTACCCAAGTAACTTTGGGCGGGTTATTGACCCGTCCATTTATTAATTCAACTCATTTTGACTCATCCAAATTCAACGCAACCCACCCACTTGACGCTGCTAGTGAACAGGATCTGTTTTTCTGTTCATGTTGATTCATCCATGGCTGGTTCACAAGTCAATTGCTCTCTCCCCCCTTCCCTCACCACCCTCCAGACATGTCTTTTGATTGGACCAAGTGTTGGGATCATCACGCCCCCTTGAGAGTGATATTCTTGAAGTGTGTATTCTTCGTATATTTCTTCTGTAGTGATTGATTTCTGCAATCTGTTGAAGAATAGGAATGCTTGGTTAACTTTGTGTGAATGATCTTATATATATGTTGTGTTTTTAGGTTGGTCAACTGAGAGAGGTTTCAAATAAAGCGAATAATGCTGAGCTAAAATTGTTTTTGGAAGTAGAATTTGGCCTGGTAATGTATCTGTTGCTTACTTTTCTTCTCCTTTGATGATTCGCTTGTTGCTTGTTTTTCATGTGAGGCTTTATTCTCCATGTTTTGCTTTTTTATACTTGCAGGAGTTGCAACCTGTTCCTCCTCCAGAGAAGATCAAGGAAGATATCCTTCTATTTTTCAAACTTTATGACCCTTCGAAAGAGGAGATAAGGTATTAATCTTTGCTTCTCTATTACTGGAAGACTAACAGTAAAGTAGTGATTTTCATGTTTGAATTTGGGACTTGCTCATTTATTTTTGGGAACAAGACTACATGGAAAGGTGTTTTTTACTTTACTCAACCTAGAGATCTAAAACATTGTAACAGTCAGCATGAGTTTTCAACGAAAAAGGAAAACATAAGAAGGATATCTTCATTGTTCTTTTGCGATTTCTTTTGAACTTGATAAGGACACAGCTGAACTTCTAATGCACTTAAACCTTGAAGTGCTGTTAAAACTGCTTGGGGCAGGTATATGAGAAGCCATGCTGTTGTCCTGTGAATGAGGTTTTTTTGGTCTGTCTCTTTAACTTTTTTTTGGTTAGGTATGTTGGACAGCTTTTTGTGAAAGGAAGTGGAAAGCCGCTGGAGATATTGGCGAAGCTAAATGAGTTGGCTGGCTTTTTGCCTGATGAAGAAATTGAACTTTTTGAGGTTAATTTCTCTTCTTCTTTTGCTGCCAGTTTTTAAACTCAAAACATAGGATGTGATTTTTTATCTTTGTTATTTGCAGGAAATAAAATTTGAACCAAATGTGATGTGTGAACACATTAACAGGAACCTGAGTTTTCGTGTCTGTCAGGTATGTGGAATCAATTGCCAGTAGCCACTTTGGGGATTTTATGCATTTGCTTGTGTAGCTGATTTCTTTCAATAGATGTTCTCTGTTCTTCTGATGGATCTATTAGCGATGGAAAATTTTATGCGCTACTCTGGCTTTGCAGCTAGAAGATGGGGATATTATTTGCTTTCAGAAATCCCTTCGGAAGCAATGGAATGAACAATATCGCTTTCCAGAGGTCCCTTCGTTTTTGGAATACGTGCACAATCGCCAGGTTTGTGCTGCATGCTCTTATTGTGATATTGGCCCCTAGAGTATAAAAGATTGTTACAGTACTGCAATAGATGTCTGTGATTGATATATCTTTGCTAGTGTGCCTGCTTTACTTTATTTTGCTCGCTTTAACCCAATTTAGGATCCTAGTTCAATTGGGATGGAGTTATAAAAAAATACTTTGTTTTAGTTGTATATTTTTGATAGTCTGTTTTTACAGGTATGAGCTCTATTCAATGTTTTTTCCAGGTTGTTCGCTTTTGCTCATTGGAGAAATCCAAGGAGGACGAGTTCACTCTGGAGTTGTATGTATCTCGTTTTGTATAATTAGCAGTTCTAGGTTGATCTTATGCCAACTCTTTTCACTGGTTGATGACACATAATTTTAGGTCGAAGCAGAACAACTATGATGAAGTTGTTGAATGCTTAGCTCGCCATCTTCACTTGGATGATCCATCAAAAGTAAGGCTTACATCACATAATTGCTATTCACAGCATCCAAAGCCTCAGCCAATAAGGTATCGTGGCATTGATCGTCTCACAGAAATTCTCAGTCACTATAATCAGGTATTTTCTCTTTTTCGGATTTTCCTAGATATGCAGGCATCTGCTTACTGCATTGTTTATTTCTGACTATTGTTTGTTGACATCATCCCTTCCTTTGGATAGACTTCACATATTTTGTATTATGAAGTCCTGGATATTCCTTTACGAGAGCTGCAGGGCTTAAAAACTCTCAAAGTTACTTTTTATCATGCTGCCAAGGATGAAGTGAGTGCTGAAAGGCATTCTTTATGCTTTTATGACACATTTTTACCTCATCTTTCTGTAATATAATCTTGGACTGACCATTTTCAGGTGACTATCCATACTATCAGATTGCCAAAACAAAGTACCATAGGAAATGTTCTTAATGACCAGAAAACAAAGATACTTTGGAGTTTTCGTGTGCTTTAGAACTGGATGCCTTTGAACTTTCTCCCCCTATCCACAAATAAGTATTAAATCTATAAAATACGTTGTGGGAATGGGGAGAGATGGGAAAAACTGACCTTGTCTGTTCTGTTGCAAGATACTCATCTTATCTCTTGTTATGGTGCAGGTTGAATTGTCACGGCCAGATGCTGAACTAAGATTGCTGGAAGTGTTTTACCACAAGATATATAAGGTACTACGGTGTTGCATAACTTCCTTTTATACCGTAGTTTTGGGTCTGCTAAGATGCTTCTCACTTCTCAGTACTCAGATCAGCTCACTGGTCGTAAATTTAATCTCTTTTACTTATTTTTTTGTTTTCTAAATGACACTGTTATATGATGCTGAAGGGGGTAGATGATACAACAACAACAACATACCCAGTGAATTCCCACCTAGTGGGGTCTGGGGAGGGTTACGCAGGCCATACCACTACTTCAAGAGAAGTAGAGAGAAGTAGAGAGGCTGTTTCCGATAGACCCCCGTCTTAGGACCAATAACAGTATAACAAATACAAAAAGTAGGCACATATAAACTAGTATGGTACACAAAATGAACTAACCGTATAACAAACACAAAAGATAAGTGCCTAATAAACTAGTATGGGATGCAAAAAAGCCAACACCACTAGCCCCAAACTACAACCACAACACTACGAACTAGAAACTCCAGACCCAAAGGAGCACTCCCCTATTACTACCTCCCCGCTCCCACCCCCTAACCCTCTACCCTAATCCGTGTCCTCCACACCTTCCTATCAAGGGTCATGTCCTCTGTAAGCTGTAATTGCTCCATATCATGCTTAATCACCTCCCTCCAATATTTCTTCGGTCTACCTCTAGCCCGCCTAAAACCATCCCTAGCCAGAGTCTCACACCTCCGCACTGGAGCATCAGGGCCCCTCCTCATCACATGCCCGAACCAACGTAGCCTCACTTCTCGCAACTTATCCTCCACCGAGGCAACTCCCACCTTCTCCCGAATAATCTCATTCCTCACCCTATCTTTCCTAGTATGTCCACACATCCATAGCAACATTCGCATCTCCGCCACCTTCACCTTTTGGACGTGGGAGTTCTTAATTGGCCAACACTCCGCTCCATACAACATAGCCGTCCGGACTACTACTCTGTAGAACCTTTAAGCTTCGGGGGCACCTTCCTATCACATAGGACTCCCGAAGCGAGCCTCCACTTCAACCACCCCGTCCCAATACGATGCGTGACATCCTCGTCAATCTCACCATTACCCTGAATTATAGACCCCAGATACTTGAAACTCTTCATCTTCTGGATGGTTTGAGAGTCTAGCTTCACAACCACTCCATCTTCTTGCGACATATCACTGAACTTACACTCCAAGTACTCCGTCTTGGTTCTACTTAACCGAAAACCTTTAGATTCAAGCGTCTGTCTCCAAATTTCCAACTTATCATTAACTCCACCCCGAGTCTCGTCGATCAGAACCACATCATCTGCAAATAACATACACCAAAGCACCTCCCCTTGAATATGTCGCGTCAAAACATCCATCACCAAAGCAAATAGAAACGGGCTAAGAGTCGATCCCTAGTGCAACCCTATCAAAACTGTGAAGTGCTCCGAATCTCCACCTACCATCCTCACACGAGTCTTCGCACCATCATAGATATCCTGAATCAATGATAACCCAAAAAAATATTAGACTAAGAAAGAAGAGTATCATGCACGTCTCTCAGTGTATGTATGTTCATAGAACAATAATGTAGCTGTACATGTGTTTATGTATGTACTTGAACTGTGGATATATGTTTTGTCGAAGGAGGTAAAATAATTCATTAAAGGACTTGATGTAATTGTGTTTTCCAATTTGCTCCTAGGTGGCATTTGTAACCTTGCATCCATCTTCTTACCGCAGATTTTTTCCCTTAATGAAAGGATTGAGAACATAATTGATCAATACTGGACGCTACGTGCAGAGGAGGTACGTATTAATATCTGATGTTTGCTTCGTTAGTTTATTCTCTAGAGCAGGTTGAATTTTACTTTTGAGCAATGGATCTATATGAGTGTCACGAGTGTCACTCATTTCACTGTTTTTTCTTTTTTCATTTCAAGCTTCCATCTTCGTCACTGAAATCAGTCTTTCCCTGCTTGACCATCTAGTATATTGCACTGAGACATGACATATTTAATGTTGGTCATATGAATACTTGGCATCTCTATACCTCTCTTTGTTTACATCTGTCATGCTGTTCTGATGTCGTTGATATGCCATTATTGTGATTTATTTTTAATCGATGTGTTTTTATAAGATAAAAGTTTATTAATGAAGTACCAAGACGGCAAGAACGTACAGAAAATTTCTAAAGAACCAACAAACCACCTACTGTCCTTTCCCTTCCAACAAATCAGGAAAGTCCATATACTGATTCAGATTCACTAAGAGATTGCTTCTACACTAGTAAACAGATTATGAAGACATTAGTAACTCTAGATAAGTATGCCCTTCAAAGCAAGCATTGTTTCCTCTCCAGCCATAAAATCCATAAGATACACAAAAGAATGGTTCTCCATATCTTCTTCAGCCTTCTAGGTACTCTTTGAGCTTGCCAGTCTTCACAAACCATTTATATACTGAGGCATCACCCAAGAGATTCCACAAGTGCTTAAAATCCCCGCATTGTCTAGGTACACTCTGCAATGGAGAAAAAGATGATTCACTGTTTCCTAGGCCTCTTCACAGAGATATATCTATTACCAGTGGTGATTGTAGAGCACAAGTACTGGGTTCATCTGAATCCAGTGTTTTTGATATGGTGTGTGTGTGTATAATGGGTTCAGTTGTAAGAAGTTAAAGGTTGACCCATCAATAAAATCGTGGATCCTCCTCTCTGTTACATGAAGTGAAGCCTCTTTTCTGCAAGTTGTATGTAGCAAGCCTTCCGAACTGCTGTCCACCTTAGTATTGCTACCTTAAGAGTTAACAGGAGCTTTTGTTTTTCAAATCATCTTCTGAGGTCAATTGGCATCCCACTGACCTGACTTCTTTATCAATATACTGTTAACAATTTTTTAACTGAAATTTTTTTATCATCACGCACTTCTCAGATCAGTGAATCCACCTTACTTTGATCAATTGAGACTTAACTTGTAGTAGTTGTAGCATGGATTTTATAGATGTTCGCATACTACTGACACTGTTTGCGTTACAGATTCCTGAAGAGGAGAAAAACCTGGACCCTCATAGTCGCTTAATTCATTTTTATCATTTTATGGACGACACAGCTCAAAATCAAGCAGTAAGTACATGTGTAAAGATATTGTTGCCATAACTGTTCATTTCAGGGAAGGTTCTTCCTTGAATAATTTGTTTTTGGTTCCCTCCTCTCAATTTGTACGGTGCTGGGGTTACTTCAGAATCATCACTAGGGAAGACCAACAATGATAAAACACTGGGCAAGTGATATTGCTGTTATGGGCAGTGGCACCAAGCATGAGTCCGTTGGAGCAGATTTTTGTATCTATTTTGCTATATCTTGACTCACCTGGGTCTTGCCCAGCACTATCAAGGATGCATATGGCAGTTTGTTCCAGTGTAGAGTTAGAAAATCCGTCAAAAAGATATTGTCAATTTTAAATTTTGGCTTTGTTCTACTTGCTATCACATTATTGATGTTGGCATGTTGCTTGCTGGCGCTGGTTATTGATAATGAAATGGACCTTGGGCCTAACTCAACTTCAAAAGCTAGCTCATGAGGGGAGGATTGCCCAAGACCATATAAGGATACCAATACCAAGGACCCTTTAACCCATCGATGTGGGACTCCAACCTCCCCGCACAGGGCTGGACATCTGGAGCGTGGACAATATAAGACGGGGGGCCCAACATCGGAAACAATGAATTGGGTGGGCCTGACTCTAATACCATGATAAAGAAATGAACCTTGGGCCTAACTCAACTTCAAAAGCTAGCTCATGAGGGGAGGATTGCCCAAAACCATATAAGGAGACTAAGGACCCTTTAACCCACCGATGTAGGATTCCAACAGTTATGATATCATGTTTCGTCTATAAGCATTTGATGTGTAATTCCAATGGTCTATGCAGAGTGTGCATCATTATCAACTATCCCCGCGGTAAATGGTACTGCAAGTATTGTGAAAGTATGCTACAGAGGGAGAAGTTCGCGGAACACAATGTGAATGCCTTAGCAGCTGCCAGGGTCTCCGGCATTGATTCTATAGAGCAAATAACAAACCGCTGCATTTATTTTGTCAAGAACGCCGAAGAGGCTGAATTTATTGCATGTGTTTTATGCAGGTAGTATTTTTTGTTTGGCATAGAGCATATTGCGGCCATCCACCTTAGCTTTGTTAGTTTAATCCAGTTTGTCATTTCGTTTATGTTTACAGAGCTTATGACTTTAGCAAGCCTGGTTTCGGTCCATGGGCTGTCATCCTTTGTGATCAGGTTGTTCCTCTGCGTTTCTTTATATGTCTTATTCAACTAAGTATATGAACTGAAATACTTTATCCACCAATTGTTTTTCAGTGTGAGAAAGAGCATCACGTTGGCTGCTGAAGAAAAGCAAGTTAGCAGATTTAAAGGTGCGTGCATTTGCATTTTAAGATGATTTCATGAATAGTTTCTTTTTTTAGTCCTATATACTTGCATTCATTTTCCTTTATTAATTTCATATTTTTTCATTATTATTTTTGGTTTGGTTGGGGGAAGGGGGATTGAGACTTTTGGCATTAAAAGTTAATGCTTCTTGCATCACAGGAATTGCCTCAAGGGAAGTGGTTCTGTAGTACGAATTGCAAGAGGATCTATTCTGCACTGCAAAATTTGCTAAACTCAGGAGAAGAAAGGTTGCCCGATTCTTGTTTGGATGCAACAAGGGTGAAGGAAAATGAAAAGTTGTTTGGTTGCTGGTGGTGAACTTGATGTTAGATGGAGACTTCTGAGTGGAAGAGTTTCCTTCGTGAAACCCGAAGGCTACTGGCAAAAGCTGTTTCTATCTTCCATGTATGCTCTATCCCTGATCATTTATTTCAATGCTTGGTCAATTGACATTGGATATGGGTACTTTAGAACAATTGAAGCTTGCTCTCCACTTCGCATTATGGGGGTGGATATTTCATGCTCTTTTTTCGTGTTAGTGTCTTGTTATTCTGTGACTGGTTTTGTGAATGGTTTGAGCATATTCAGAATTGTTGCTGTTGCTCATCCTGAACTACTAATCCGGGAAAACATGTCATGATGTTATATATGTATATCTTTTAAATTTGCTGTTCTGGTACTTTCTATTTCGTTGAAGCCAGCTCTTTGTTTGTGGAGTTTCAGATAATTTACTATTTAATGGATGTGATTAGCTATTTTTTTCTTTTCATTTTACCCTTACTAATATGATGGAGTTCATACCTATGTTGCTCGGACTCTTCAAATATGTTGGCAAGAGCGTGTCGGATTCTCCACAAGTAGTATATTTTTGGAGAATCCAACACGGTGCAGCATCGAAAGTGCTGAGTCCGCCAACTTAGGTTCATACAGTTATTGTCTCAATTTCCTATGGAAGTGACTTTCAAGAATTTCTAAATTTAGATCTTTCATGTCCGCTTTAAGGAAAAACTTTAGCATCAATGTTTTCATTGTTGGCTTTTCAGGATGGTTTCAATCCTATTGTTGGTTCAGTAACAGGACGTGACTTCAGTCCATTTTATGGTCTATGGGTAGGCTCTATTCAGAGTTGGTTTTTCCATTTAGGTTCATGATTGATCTAATCATAGAGGCGCTTTTTCTTACCTTCTCTTATGTCTTGCAGAAAGAATATTAGGGGTCAAGACTTTGGAGGCATGTATTCCGCTATATTGACTGTAAAGTAAGTATTGCAGTATGGTCTCTTAAAGCTTTTGATAGGATAAGCCTATTATGAATAATAACTTAAGAAGTTCTTTGACTGATCAATGCAGCTCAACAGTGGTATCAGCAGGGATCCTCCGGATTTTTGGCCAGGATATGGCTGAACTCCCTCTTGTGTCAACCCGTGTTGGTAGCAAAGGCAAGGTATAGCAACGAAGCGACGCTTAGGAAGTTCCTCCTGTTGTGTGGCCTTTTTTAAAAATGTTATTTTATGTTTTGTTGCTTAGCAAATTTCTTGCAATACTTCATTGGGTTATAGCTAGAATGACATCTTGCAAAGCCAGTTAATAACGGGTCACATTCAGGAGGTATTGCTTGGCCATTTATAAGAAATCATTTATCTTGAAGAACTTGAATAAATGGTGGATGTAGCTGGAACAAATCGACCTCCAACATTTGTTTGGCCTGTTCTATTAGTTTTTTACTTTTCTCTTTTTGAACAGATGTTCCTTTTTTTATTTGTAACTTTACAGTTATCTGTAGAATAAGAAATGAGGTTTTGATAAAGGAGTTGACGGTTTTGTGGAATCTATTACTGTAATGCCTACAACGATTCATTTTAACTGAACCTGGTTAACACATAATTTCCTCTATACATCTGTAAAGGTTAAAGTTAGTTGGCATCTTTGCGCGCTTTGATGATTCTTTGATACAAAATCATTGTATTACATGTTTGGGAAGCTTTCTTATTAAAAGTTTTATCTTACACAGATAATTTCAATGTTCACAGGGATACTTTCAGGTGCTGTTCTCCTGCATAGAAAAATTGCTTGCATTTTTGAGCGTGAGACGCTTTGTACTCCCCAGCTGCTGTTGAAGCTATGTCGATATGGACTAAGAAATTTGGATTTGAGGAGTTAACACCAGATCAGGTTTGTATCTCATGTTCCCATGCTGGTGCTGCGGCATCATCACGCATAGCCCATTCATTGCTAAGCTACTTGTATTCTCTCAGCTTGCCAATACAGAATGGTTCGTATGCTGATTCATTGATTAGCTTTAAAGGAACGTCCATGCTGGAAAAGATGGTTCCTAAATGTCGAATAAATAATAATTCAGCGGGGTGAAGCTGAAGCTGAAGCTGATGTGTTCCAGATGAGTAGTTTGACACCGATGATAGAACTTTGATCCCATTTGTAGATCCCATTTTTTTTTTCAAATTACATGTATATTATCATCTTATTTATCGAAGAGGGTAAGTAGTAACTATAACAAATGAGCTGTGTTAAAAGGTTTCTGAGACTCATGCATATCTTGAGTTTGATTTGATGCTCTTTTCTCTCCGCGCCCTTACTCTGAGGTTCATTTATTTTTCTCCGAAGCGTCATATTTAGAATGATTTTCCAGAGTTCAAATCAATTGGTATCTATCATTGCAATTTGCAGTGAACTTGATATCAACCATTGGGAGCTTTGGATCATTACTTTCTTTGAAACTATTGCTTTGAGTTTATGCCTCATTTTTTTGGTCCAACAAGGTTTTATCAGCACGTTTTTTTTTGTTTGTACAATAGTATGATGGTCATTGTACCTGTGAAGATTGCTTCTACTGATTGAAAAGAACATTAAGAATACCAAATTTTCCGTCTTGTCAATTTCAAAAAGTTGCATCACACACTTGCAAATAGAACTTGAACTAGTAATTCCAAGTTTAGGGGTCTTGGTGTCACTCCTTAACTTTTACCATTTTCATCTATTCGTACCGAAAAAGATTTGTGGATGGAATATACTGCGTATGTTGTTGAAAAATTTGTGTAAAATACTTTGAAGAGTTCTCGCTTATCAATACACATCATTTTACACCAACACTTGCTCGAGTTCTTACTTACCAATGTACAGACTTTTGTTGCCCTTGTAATCAAAAGAACACAAACACAAAAAGATTCTCAAATATCTTTCAGTCTGATTCTCTTATAAGAGGTTTATCTAATCGATTTTCACCATGACCTTGATAAAATTCATAAGCCTTCAAATTAATGTTGATGTATCTTTAAATTATATCATAATTTTAGATTTATATGATCAGCTCTTTTTGTTGAAATTTTGTGGGGTTACGACCTATTTAATACTTTCAATGCTCATATATCAAGCCTAGGGAAACCTTAAATAATTTTGATAGATAAATACAACAACATACCCTGTGTATTCCCACCTGGTGGGGTCTGAGTAGGGCAATATGTACGCAGTTCGTACCACTATCTCAGATGAAGGAGAGAGGTTGTTTCTGATAGCCGCTTAGTATAAACAGATCTAGAAAAATATTTTGCTGAAAAAAGTAAAAAGAAAAAGGAGGATAATCATTTCATGTTCAACTCCATAGTCCTTACGTTCTGCAAAAGCAATATAGCTGCACTTACAGCAAAAATAAGATCATAATGACAAGTGAAGAAGCTTCTTTTTCCTAATAAAACAAAATAAAAAGTAAAATGAAGAAGCTTCTTATGTATTATCAAATTAATACTAATTAAGAAGAACCATTATTTCTAATTGGTTCCTTCACTACTGTATTTCCTTTCATTATTAATTCTAATATACTTTACTTAAATCGAGAATTTATCGAAAGTAAATTTTCTACCTCCATAAAGTAGGAATAAGATTACGTACATACTATCCTTATCATTGTATCTAAAATATATAAATGATTTTCATTTACCATCAAAGGATGTGGTGCAGTGGATGGAGCTGCTCCTCCCTTAATCAGAGGTCTCAGGTTCGAGCCCTGAGTATGGAAAAATCCTCGGTAGGGAGCCCTACCCGCCGAATGGGGCCCTACCCGACACGAATCTGAATTAGTCTGGCTCCAGTGTGAGTATCGAAAACTAAAAAAAATGATTTTCATTTTCTTGATTGTCCATTTCATTGAGCAGACTATTTGCATGCCCATCCACCGTCCAAGGCCCAACCCTTCACTCTTAAAAAAGTCAAAATCTGTGTCATCATGAATTCACACCTTATTATTAATCTTTTAAAATCTAATTTATATATATTGATAGTCTAATTTTTGTTTTCACATATAGTGCATTCCCTTTTAACATATTGTAACAGGGAAACCGTATTATTTAACATGTTGATGATCTTTCGATCTTTATGAATCACTACTTATAATCAGGTGTTGAAGTTAGAATTAATTTGCATGAAAGGGAGTCAAAATAATAAAGAAATATATACGCACATACACACATATATATTTAGATATATGATTTGAACTTTTTACCTTTCATTAAAAGTTTTTTCTTTTGACAAAATCTCTTTTCACCATTTTTTCAATTATTATTTAATTAATTTTATAAAATTAATTATAATCTTAAAAGATTAAGGAGTCCTAAATTATATGGTAAGAGAAAAAATATATGAAAAATAAATTTTGGTTGATTTTATTTTGTAAGTGAAAATGAAGTATTAATATATATGATAATTAATAAAGAGCATTAAAAAAATCTATACATATGTAAGAGGCGTGGGCAGATTTATTGCATTAGGTGTGTTCGGTAAGAAATTTTATTTTCCTTTCCTCAATTTTATATGACTCCAACATTATTTTTTATTATTTTGATTTCTTTTCCAACGTTAAATATGGTAAGAGACATGAAAAGGGGCAAATATAATCTTATATGGTAAGATTAATTATTTAATTAAGTTTATAAAATTAATTATAATCTTAAAATATTAAGGTGTCCTAAATTATATGGTAAGAGGAAAATTATATGAAAAATAAATTTTGGTTGATTTTATTTTATAAGTGAAAAGGGAGTAATAAAATATATGATAATTAATAAAGAGTATTAAAAAAAAAATATAAATATGATAAGAGACGTGGGCAGATTTATTGCATTAGGTGTGTGAGGTAAAAATTCTTATTTTCCTTTCCTCAATTTTGTATGATTCCAACATTAATTTTTATTATTTTGATTTCTTTTCCAACGTTAAATATGGTAAGAGACATGAAAAGGGGAAAATATAATCTTATGTGGTAAGATTAATTATTTAATTAATTTTATAAAATTAATTATAATCTTAAAAGATTAAGCTGTCCTAAATTATATGATAAGTAGAAAAAATATGAAAAATAATTTTTGGTTGGTTTTATTTTGTAAGTAAAAAAGGAGTAATAAAATATATCATAATTAATAAAGAGTATTAAAAATATCTATAAATATGGTAAGAGACGTAGGTAGATTTATCGCATTAGGTGTGTTAGCTAAAAATTCTTATTTTCCTTTCCTCAATTTTATATGATTCCAACATTAATTTTTACTATTGTTTTGATTACAAGGTGTAAAATAAAATTTTCTTTTCTCATACATTAGTTTAAGTAAGTTTTATTATATTAATTTAAATATTTAATATAAAAGATATGAAAACCAAAACCCTAAATTGCTTATTAATTTTAATCTTCAGTTTGAAAATTTAATGTAAATCATATGCAATTTATTGTTGCTACAAAGAAGGAACAGTAAGAAAAGATAACTTTTCAGATAAAGTTAAATCATATTGATAAGGTTTATAAGAATATATATATTAGGACTCCTTAAAAAATATTAGATATATAAATTTTGTTATAAAACAATAAAAAATAGAGAAGAAGGAGAATACAGAATAGAGAGTAATTGTTATTTCTCTTTTGAGGGATGGGATGATATACAATGAAGGAAGCCCTTCGATTTATAGGAAAAATTTGTCCCTAGTTTCACACTAAAAATAAATACATCAAATCCCGATAGACATCAAATAGATCTTGAGATCTTGATAGATCTTGATAGACATTCACTATAATTGATATATATCATAACACTCCCCCTTGAATGTCTAACAATACACATATAAGTTCTCATTAAAAAACTTACAAGGAAAACCCAGTGGGACAAAACCTCGTAAGAAAAAAAGAGTACAACACGTATTAACTCCCCCTAATAAGAACATCCTTGAACCTTTACATTCCGATCTTGTGCACCATCTTCTTGAAAGTTGCAGTTGGAAGAGACTTGGTAAATAAGTCAGCCACATTGTCACTTGAACGAATCTGTTGTACGTCGTCAATATCACCATTCTTTTGGAGCTCATGTGTATAGAAGAGCCTTGGTGAAATGTGCTTCATTCTATCTCCTTTTATGAATCCTCCTTTAAGTTGTGCTATGCATGCTGCATTATCTTCATATAAAATCGTGGGTACTTTGTCACATTTCAAGCCACATTTTTCTCGAATGAGATGTATTATGGACCTTAACCACACACACTCTTGGCTTACTTCATGAATAGCTATAATCTCAGCGTGATTCGATGAAGTGGATACGATAGACTGCTTTGTTGATCTCCAAGATATGACAGTACCCTCACATATGAATACATAGTCAGTTTGAGATCGAGCTTTATGCGGGTCTGATAAGTACCCAACATCAGCATAACTAACAAGATTGGAACTGCAATCTTTAGAATAAATAAGCCAATATCGGTAGTCCCCTTTAGATACCATAATATCCGTTTGATCCCATTCTAATGTCTCCTAGTAGGAGCAGAATTATACTTTGCTAGCAAATTTACTGAAAAGGCAATATCAGGCCTTGTAGTATTTGCAAGATACATTAGTGCACCAATTACAATAAGATATGATATTTCAGGACCAAGGAGTTCCTCATTCTTTTCTTGAGGTCGGAATGGATCCTTATTCACATCAAGTGATCGAACAACCATCAGAGTACTTAATGGATGTGCTCCATTCATATAGAATCGTTTCAACACCTTTTCTGTGTAGGCAGATTGGTGGACAAAGATACTATTTGTCAAATGCTCAATTTGCAAACCAAAGCATAACTTTGTCTTTCCAAGATCTTTCATCTCAAATTCTTTCTTTAGGTAATCAATTGCCTTTTGAAGCTCCATTGGCATTCTAATAAGGTTTATGTCATCGACATAGACAGTAAGTATAATAAACTCTGACGTTGTTTTCTTTATGAAAACACATGGGCAAATTTCATCATTCATATAACCTTCTTTAGATAAATATTCACTAAGACGGTTATACCACATGCGTCCAGATTGCTTCAAACCATACAATGATCTTTACAATCTAATGGAATATATTTCCCGAGGCTTTGAGCTATATACTTTCGGCATTTTAAATTCTTCAAAAATTTTCATGTATATCTCATTATCAAGTGAGTCATATAGATAGACTGTTACCACATCCATCAAATGCATTTTAAGTCTCTCATGGACAGTGAAACTAATAAGATAACGCAATGTTATTGCGTCTATAACTAGTGAATATGTCTCATCATAATCGACACCAGGCCTTTGTGAAAATTCTTGTGCAACAAGGCGTGCTTTATACCTTTTTATTTTATTTTTCTCATTTCTTTTTCACACAAAGACCCATTTATAGACAACAGGCTTAACACCATTAGGTGTTTGAGTTATAGGTCTAAAAACTTCACGTTTGGTAAGTGAATTCAATTCAGATTGAATTACTTCTTGCCATTTTAGCCAGTCATTTCTTTGTCGATATTCTGTGACAGATCGGGGTTTAAGATCCTCACTATCTTGCATGATTTTGGTTACAACATTATATGCAAAGACATAATCCACTACTATTTTAGATTGATTCAAATTAGTTTCAATATCACTTGAATTTATGGATAGTTCCTCATTTTGTTGAGTCTCAAGCTCATTAATTCCTTCAGGAATATTAATATTGCTCAAATCTTGAACTTTCATATGAGGATCTTTTGTAGTGTCATCTTGACCATCTGTTTTTCTTTTTCTAGGATTTCGATCCTTAGAACCTAATGGTCTGTCACACTTCAAGCGTGCTTTAGATTCATTAGCTATGAAACTAGTGGATGGTCCTTTAGGGACATCAATTCAAATTGGGACATTCTCTGTAAGAATATGTGATTTAGTGATCCTTTTCAAATCTGTAAATGCATCCGGTATTTGATTTGCAATTCTTTATAGATAAATAATCTTTTGTACTTCTTGCTCACAAATAGAAGCACGTGGATCAAGATGAGATAGTGATGGATTTTTTCACAAAATTTTTCTTTTAGGTGTCACTATCTTCTCCCCCTAATTTTGGGAAAACTATCTCATCAAACCGACAATCTGCAAATCGAGCAGTGAACATATCTCCCATTAATGTTTCAAGATAGCGAATAATGGAGGGTGATTCAAACCCAACATAAATTTTTAACCTTCTTTGGGGGCCCATCTTGGTGCGATTTGGTGGTGCTATAGGCACATATACACCGCACCTAAAAATTCTCAAATGAGATATATCAGGCTCTTGATCCAAAACCAATTGCAACAAAGAAAATTTATGATAATTTGTCGGTCTAAGACGAACAAGTATTGCGGCATGCAAAATTGCATGACCCCAAATAGAAGTGGGCAACTTAGTTTTCATAAGCAATGGTCTTTCTATGAACTTCAGACGTTTAATTAATGACTCAGCAAGACCATTTTAAGTGTGAACATGGGGTGTAAGATGTTCCACTCTTATACCAATCGATAAGCAATAATCATTAAATGCTTGAAATAAAAATTCTGCACCATTATCAAGGCGAATAGACTTAATTTGATTATCGAGAAATTGTGTCCGTAATCGTATTATTTGTGCCAATAATTTTGCAAATGCTAAGTTACGAGATGACAAAAGGCACACATGAGACCATCTAGAAGAAACATCTATTAGGACCACGAAGTATCTAAATGACCCACTAGGTTGGTGAATGGGTTCACAAATATCCCCATGTATGCATTCCAAGAATACGGGGACTCAATCCCAGCTTTTGTTGGCAATGACCTCACAATTAGCTTGCCTTGATAACAAGTATTGCATGAAAATTCACCATTCGAAAGAACCTTCAATTCTTTAATGGATGTGCATTTGAATTTTCTATGATTCGTCTCATTATTATTGATCCTGGATGTGCCAGACGATCATGCCAAAGTACGAAAGTATTGAAATCAGTCCACTTCTGATTTACTATAGAAGGTGCCTCAATTGCATAAATTTTTGTCCAATACAGGCCAGAAGATAAAGCAGAAAACTTTTCAATAACACATGTTTGCCCAGAGACATTCTTGGTGATACCAAGATATTCAAGATTCTTCTCATCAATTGTCTTAATATGATAACAATTTTTACGGATATCTTTAAAACTCATCAAGTTTCTCCGAGACTTGGGAGAGAACATAACATTATTTACGATGTGTTTAGTTCCTTTGGGCAAGATTATAATGACTTTTTCGAAGCCTTCAATCAAATTATCACTATCAGAAATTGTAGTGACATTAATCTTGCCCATATTTAGATGAGAGAAATGGTTTCTTTCTTGGTCATCACGATCACGACCACGACCACATCCACAACCAGGGCCACGGCCTTTTCCACGCCTAGCATGGTGAGCGTGCACATCATTCACCTCAAGGAATGGTGTAGATCCAGTTGGTCGGTTCTCATAATTTTTCATCAACAAATCATTATTTTGTTCAGCCACGAAAAGATGAGAACTCAGTTCAGTATACTTCTTGAAATCCTTTTCCCGATATTATTGTTGTAAGAGAACATTCAAGGCATGAAAAGTGGAGAGCGTCTTTTCCATAAGATCATTATCATTAACCGTCTCTCCACATAGTTTCAATTGAGAAAAAATTCTGAACATGACAGAATTGTATTCAAGAACAGACTTAT
This sequence comes from Capsicum baccatum var. pendulum, assembly GCA_030864225.1. Classification (NCBI taxonomy): domain Eukaryota; kingdom Viridiplantae; phylum Streptophyta; class Magnoliopsida; order Solanales; family Solanaceae; genus Capsicum; species Capsicum baccatum. Next base: position 243,656,927 of record CM061559.1, on the reverse strand, counting down.
AGTCTTGAAATCTTAGATGCATCCACTCATATCGTGCTTTCGGGAGGATGACCATCTTTAAGTGGTCAAACCTTTCTTTTAGACTATTCCACAATACGAGTGGATTCTTAGTAGTAAGGTACTCAATTTTTAGAACTTCGTCAAGATAATGATGCAAGAAAATCATAGCCTTAGCACGATTTTGACTAGATGCTGTATTTTCATTCTTTATGGCATCTCCAAAACCCATAGCATCTAGGTGAATTTCAGCATCCAACACCCATGAAATATAGTTCTTGCCCGAACTTTGAAGGGCAACGAACTCACACTTCGTAAAATTGTTAGCCATATGGGAAAAGAAATAAATAAAAATAATACCTTAGCCTTACCCTTCAAATTTGAGATGGTAGAGTCTCATGCTGATAACGTGCTGTAAAACAATAAATAATAGAGAATAAGAAGAATATAGAATAGAGAGTAATTGTTATTTCTCTTTTGAGGGATGATTTACAATGAAGGAAGCCCTTCTATTTATAGGGAAAATTTGCCCCTAGTTTCACACTAAAAGACAATTACATCAAATTCTGATAGACATCAAATAGATCTTGATAGACATTCACTATAATTGATATATATCATAACAAATTTATTATTATTATTATTATTATTATTATTATTATTATTATTATTATCTTTTTTACTTACTCCTACTATTATTTATAGCACTACGCAGTGCCTCTACTATTATTATTATTATCATTATATTTTTATTCTTAAATCAAATGAAACACATACACATTATTATTATTGTTGTCGTCGTCGTTGTTGTTGTTATTATCACCACACTAATACTATTAGCACACACCTTTTTTTGATTAAAATTTTTACTACGTACTACTATTTATTATTATTATTAAATATATTTAAATACATTTTATAGTTTATAAAATAAATAAATTTTTGAATTAGTAGGAGTTTATTTAGGACTCTTTAATCATATTATGATTTCTTTTCCAATTTGGAGTCCTTTAGTCAATTTCTTCAGTTATTATTTAATTAACTTTATAAAATTAATTATCAATCTATATTTATAATTTATAATTTATTTCTATAATCTATAATATATTAAAAGTGTGAGAAATGATGTTTGAACTTTTTGCCTTTCATTAAACGTCTTTGCTTTAGACAAAATTGTCTTTTTATTTTTTCTTAATATTTAAGAGTTAAAAATTAATTAAATATATTTATGGTAAAACATTTCCTTATTAGAATTCATCAAAATTAATGACAACTAATACTTTTTGTCTTAGTTTAAGAATTCTAAATTAACTAACTTTGATTTTAACAAAATTTGAAAGTTCAAGTTTTTTTAAAATTTTTAAGTACGTAATAAGAATGCAATCAATGATTTTGTAAAGATCTAACTTTAAAAATAGGAAAGATTTTAAATATAGAAAAAAAAAATAACCGTACCACAAATATGGTTCAAATTGATGCGTCTCTGTCGGCAAGAGAAAGTGGTATTGCATGACAAAAGTGTGAAAGTGATGATCCATCAACCACTTGAAACTTCTGGGGGTAAAATATATATGTGCTTACACTAAAATATATGTTTATATTTACATTATTATATTAAAGTGTAAGAATCTTTGAAAAGTGATTTAAACATTTACACTTCTTAAACATTTCCGGCGCAATACATAAAATCATTTAATTGAAATAATCAAACGGTACGCGTGCGAGGCACGTGTAGTTAAACTAGTATATATATGTGTGTGTATGTATGTATGTATTCACCTATTGAGACTGCAATTTTTTTATGAGCGGATGTAAATTGATTTTTTTTTAGACAAAGATGACTCCTCCACGCTTATCGTTTGGTTGGGAAGTCCCAGGATTAGTTATCCCGTGATAACTCGGGATTAATTATCTCACCATGCATGTAGGATAACTTATTCCATCACTATCGAGTAAATGGTGGGATAAGTAATCCCAATACTCCCGTTACTATGGAGTAAATGGTGGAATAAGTAATCCAATATTAACAAATACTTCAAACCAAACATGAAATAAAATAATCCTTCCTTTTAATTCGAGATTATTTATCCCTTATATCCACACCAAATGACCCTACGTGATTTGATAGTATAAAAGTTATTTTAATACACTATTTAAACTCAATTAAAATAGGTAACTAACTTAAATTCCTTTTCCTTGCATAGTTTCTTGGCGTGTCCATTATCTAATCTCCACTTTTTCTTGATGCCCACATCTTAATTCCACCATGTTTAATCTTTTCTTCATCCATAAAATGTATTGATCATGAATAATCATGATTTTTGACCAACAAAAATTATTATATATCAAGTGATAAGTACTTCGTCTTTAATAAGAAGTTCGAGAATCCAAACTCACCTTTGTTAAGGAGTATTTTGCTTTTAATGTGATACTTTATGACGTAGATTCAAATTTAATTCGATCTTTATACTGATACGGAACATCATCATCATGGACAAAATTCCTTTGTCCACACTCTTCTTACCTCCTACGTCAACAAAAAAATAATGTCCATGCTTCCATTATATCTCACACATGTTGATAACTAATTTTAACTCTTCAAAGCCACCAAAAAAAAAAGTACAATTGCACAACAATATAATCATATCATAATATACCAAAACTATGAATAACACTACTACAAAAACTATTTTCTTTTGGTCCATTTCCTTTACCATTCTACTTTCATCCATCATTCTTCCTCTTTATTCCAATTACCAAACAAGTACACGTCTAGCTAATTTTCTCAAAAGGGTAGTCGAAAAAAGTGGTGTACAAGATATCTTTTTTATCTTTAAAGAGATTATTACAACATCATTATTATTACATAGTTCTAAATGTGACAATACCAAATGGAACTCAAAACTTGTATCAATATATGGAGTTTCGCATGTGTTGAGTGTAGATTTAAATGGTTGTGCAAGTTTTAGCAGTATACAAAAGGCAGTGGATGCTGTTCCTGATAATAGCCCTACTACAACACTTATTCTAGTTGATTCTGGCACATACAAGTAATTTTTATTTTTTATTTTTACTTGTTATATTTTGAAGAGTTTAACTCATATATACACCATTTATATATCGCTAATGTAAATAATTTTTATAATATCAGGTCAATTTTACTTGTTGTAATGGGTAATCTACCGTATTTCAAGATTACAAATACTACGTTTTAATCAAGGAGGGATAACGGTAGATATAATCTTTTGAACGACCCGATGTATAGTGTTCCAAATTCTTTATACTATCAAAAGCCTTCTAGTTATAGGTTCATTTTTTGGGTAGAATATAATTTTAACAGTACAATGAGTTCAAAAATAAGAATCTTAAAGATTGAAATTATTTAAATTTAAATTTTTTATTCATCTTTTGTATATTTCGGTGTATATAAATTGACCTCTACTTTGAGCTATGAGGAAATTCAACGACGACTTATACGCTGACAATGTAAAGAAACTAACATTACCAGTTTATGCTTACTTTAACTTATTGTAATAGATAACCTGATTTATATTTTAGGTTACAAGCTCAATTTTTTTATGAACTAATTACTTGTTTTGATAATGTCAAAAATTATTTTTATCATTATTGCATGTTATTTTGGCAGGGAGAAAGTGGTAATAAATTCTAGCAAGACAAATATAATAATACAAGGCCAAGGTTACCAAAATACAGCTATAGCATGGAATGATACTGCAAATTCTACTGGTGGAACTGCTAATAGTTTTACTGTTGCTATTTATGCTTCCAATTTCATTGCCTATAATATCAGTTTTCAGGTACATTACTTATATTTTCCTTTTTCATAATGTGATCAATCATATAATTCAAAATTTAATTCATTAGGATTAAAATTTCAATTTTATTAGTACATTCACTTATATATATATATATATATATATATATATATATATATATATATATATATATATATATAGGGTACTTTATCCATCAAAGCCTAGACATAAAGGAAGAAATTACCTAATATTTTTATTTTCACTGAGATTTGAACACGAGACCTCATGATTGATGGGTTCGAAATCGAGAGGGCGTCATGCGGAAGCTTTTAGTTTGCAAACCATAAGACGATAAATCAGACGACACATGAAAAATTAAACTAAAAATATATTATTGTATATGGTTTGGCCAAACGGCCTACATATTAAAAATAAAATGGAGAAATCTCCCCCTAAACAAAGACTTTTAAAGAATACATTGTGGATGCTATTGTGTTATGGTACGAGAAGGGAACATTTTATTTATATAGATGTTCAAAACCTTTCCTCCAAGAGAAAGGTTAGCCAAATATAAAAAGGTTTTATATTTTTCTTTCAAGAAAAGTAAAAGTAATTATGGTTACTTTTATTTCTTTTCAAAAAAAAGTAAAACTTAATTTTGGTAAGAAAATCAGGGCAAAAACCCTAACAAATCTTCCCTTTTTGGCTTTGATTTTCTGCAAAATATTCCTCCTCCTCCTTCTTGTTGTGCATGATCTTCGTTCTTCACATATTCTTTATATATCACTGTTGTTTGACGTGCTTTTAAAATTGAGCCTCTTTGGGTTAAAATATATCAGCCCTTTTCGGGTTAAAAATATTGAAACTCTTTTGCAGGATTAAAAGTAAGCTTTATTTTTACATATGTAACAATAGGATTATTGAAAAATGATTGACAATTGTCTCCACATGTAGTTACTGTTGGGAAAAAATGAACTATTTTTCCTGTCCCTTCCGGACCGTTTTCAAGCAGAAAATAACAGAGAAATTAAAGAGAATAACAACACAAAGATTTAACGTGAAAAACTCCTCAATTGGAGAAAAACCACGGGCCGCCCATAAAAATATTCACTATATGGAAATTATTATACCATACAATACACAATATTTTTCTCACACACCCTCACTTCCTAAAATACTATTCTCAAAGAGATCTCCAGGAGAATTATCTCTAAACCTCTTTAATAGTAAACAAGGAAAAGAATATTTTTGTGTGTGTTAAACAATGAAGGAGGTGGAGTTTGTTTATAACTCCCAACTTCCTCCCAACCAAAGTAAATTTTCGATGTGGAATTTTCTTTCTTCAAAACAAACTTCAACAAATCTCTACCTTTTGAAGAGAAGAAAATCCAATCCGTTGGCCCTTTATAGTTGTCCATCTACACATAACAAAATCAGTTCTCCACCTGACTCTAAACTCGGACAATCATATGTAACTGCAACTTCCACATTGTCTGCTACTGACAATCATAATTCTAAATTCAAGAATTATCATACCCCCACCATAAAGAGTACATCCACTCAGATTGAAAAACAAATCCAAGAATTTTCACTTGAAATCACTTCCTAATCTTAAGAATTTCATTTTCGGCACATGTCGAAAAAACTGCTAATAACTTATGGTGCAACTCTCTTGTTGATTTCTTGAGAGTTCATTAGCCATCGACATCCTTTCCACCACACACCTTGCATCACCTATCAACCAATGCCCATGTGCGAACTTGTGGACCAGCTACCAATTAAACATCCTCTTCCATGGCAATTCTAAAGGTAGCATTCATGCCATGAGGATTTTCATCTTTCTTACAAAGAAATATCATCCCATTGTTCTAGGGAGACAACATTGGCAGCATTTTCTTTGGAGCTTCCAGCCGAACTAGCCCCATTATTTGAACAATTATTTTTAACATGTCCCGATTGTTTACAATTCCAGCAGATGACCTTCTTTTTAGAGCTTTGCTTCCATTTTCCTTTAACAACAAGAGCTGAATCTTCTAAAGATTTTTCATCTCCAATATTTTTTCCTCAGAAATCAATTTCCTTGTCACTTCTGACAAAATCACAGTTTCCTTCCCATACATTAAAATGGGTTGCATGTGCTTGTAGGAAGATGGAAGAGACCAGATGAGTGGAAGTACCTTGTCTTCATCATCAATTTTGTCTCCAATAGATTCTAATTCAGAAACAATCTCATTCAAGACACTCAGATGATCAGAAATAGTTGTACCTTTAGCCATTTGCAATTTATGAAATTGCTTCTTCAAATATAACCTATTTGAAATACTTTTGGTTTGGTATAATTCTTCAAGTTTCTCCCAGAACTTCTTTGTTGTAGACAATCTAATCAAATTAACAAGAACATTTTTAGCTAAACACAAGCGAATTTGACTTGCCGCTTTCATGTCTAGCTCTTTCCATTCTTCATCACTAATTCTGAATTTTTCTGAGTCTTTTCTGCTTTCAGATTTTTTTGAATCCTTATCACCTTTTTCGCTAGTTGGTCTCTCTTTCAATGCCTTGTGTAATCCAGATTAGATTAACACATCTTTGACTTGCACTTGCCACAAGCCAAAATTAATTCTCCCATCAAATTTTTCAATCTCAAATTTTGTCCCCATCTTGTTTATCAGTACTAATAAATGGATAATAGTAATGTAAAGTACCCACTAAATTAGTTTCCAGGAAAGAGAGGTGGATCACAAGGGATACACTTAAGTACCAAGTCTTTCCTTAGCCAGAACCTCTTTAGATTGTATTTATTCCCACTATTACCAAATATACAAGCACCCCAAAGTAACTCCACCAGAATAGCAAACTCCACCGGAATCAGACTCCACTTGCTACTCCACCGGAACGAAACTTCTGCTTGAGAACAATAATTCTAATTCAGAATTTTTTTTGATGTGGAAGATCAGACAAAGCTGCAACTACAGAGCATACTAAAATTTCAAAAGAATTATTCCACACCGAAGGCTCTGGTACCATTTATTGGGAAAAATGAACTATTTTTCCCGCCCCTTTCGGACCGCTTTCAAACAGAAAATAATAGAGAAATTAAAGAGAATAACAACACAAAGATTTAACGTGGAAAACTCCCCAATTGAAGAAAAATCATGGGCCTCCCAGAAAAATATTCACTATATGAAAATTATTACATCATACAATACGCAATATTTTTCTCACACACCCTCACTTCCTAAAATACTATTCTCAAAGAGATCTCCAAGAGAATTATCTCTAAACGTCTTTAATAGTAAACAAGGAAAAGAATATTTTATGTATGTTAAACAATGAAGGAGGTGGAGTTTGTTTATAACTCCCAACTTCCTCCCAACCAAAGTAAATTTCCAATGTGGAATTTTCTTTCTTCAAAACAAACTTCAACAGTTACACAAAATCATCATTATCGCCAAACTGGCTGCATGTTGATTTGAAACCGCTTTGAACCTATTTAATCTCGTCTCATCACACCATTGGACCTTTGAACTGTAAGCTTTGATACCACTTGTTGGGTTTGAAATCGAAAGGGCGTCACGCGGAAGCTTTTAGTTTGCAAATCATAAGACGATAAATCAGATGACACATGAAAAATTAAACTAAAAATATATTATTGGATATGGTTTGGCCAAACGGCTACATATTAAAAACTAATATTATTAAAAAACATGAAAACAATGGGGAAGTTTTCCCTAAACAAGACTCTTAAGGACTACCTTGTGAATGTTATTGTGTTATGGTATGAGAAGGGGATAGATGTTCAAAAACTTTCCTCCAAGAAAAAGGTTAGCCAAATATAGAAAAGTTATATATTTTCCTTTCAAGAAAAGTAAAAGTAATTGTGGTTACTTTTATTTTCTTTCCAAGAAAAAGTAAAACTTAATTTTGGTAAGAAAATCAGGCAAAAACCCTAACAATGATTTTCGGTATATATATATATATATATAGTCTCTCTTCTTTTTAAACCGAGGTGTCCGCACTTGCTTGTGCACCCGTTGATTAATTCCAGGGTTACCTACTATCTCACATCAGGACATGTACAATCGAGTACTTTATCTATCATAGCCTAGACATAAAGGAAGAAATTACCTAATAGTTTACTTTCACCGGAATTTGAACATGAGGCCGCATGATTTCCAGTAGAAAATGCGGAGAATTTCTAAAACTTTTTTTTATGTATAATATTGGATTGGAATTGTAAAAATTTATATAGTCGACCCAAACTTAACTAAAACTGAGGCATAATTTTATTATAAATTAACATTTTTTTTTTTGTGTGTGTGATGTTAAGAACACAGCTCCAGCAGCTTCACCAGGTGATGTTGGAGGACAAGCATTGGCTTTAAGAATAACAGGAGATGAAGGTGCATTTTATGGTTGTGGATTTTATGGAGCACAAGACACTCTTAATGATGATAAAGGAAGACATTATTTTAAAGAATGTTTCATTCAAGGTTCCATTGATTTTATCTTTGGAAGTGCTAGGTCACTCTATGAGGTACATTTGATTTTGAATTTTAACTTTTATAGTGCATGTATATATAGAGAGACTGGTTACACTTACGATGTATATAACTTAAATTCAGTTTTAGTTTTATGCGAACTTATGTTACGTATGACTGTCCATAGGTATATATGGTGCTACAATATTAAGCACAGGTTCGACCAAATTCAGTAGTATTGGAGGGGACATCTAAGACCTATGCCCTTCTATACCTTGGATAAGTTGAAAGGGAGGGCAAATCTTTTGGTTTTTTGATGTTATTAGAGAGTTGGGCAATAATTTATTTGTATCGTCAAAGATTTAAATAATGAAAATAGATGGCGAGTGTCTGAATCAATATTGATTAGGTCATGCATGAAGTAAGGATGCTGCAGTTACAAAAACACTACATTTTCGCTTGAACTTATTATAATGATAAATGGTTCGTTTCGTCATGACCTTCTCATAAATTCTCAACAAAACTTTTGTCTCTTCAACCCTGCAGGGACAAAGAACTCGTCGTTGTCTGGACTATTACTTAGACCACATATTTGTATGAGGATCTTTATACAAATAGCCAATCAAATTCACAATTTACTTTTTCTTATCGGTATATATTGATTATACAAATAAATTATACATCTGTCGGTTATTTTTAGTTTAAACGACCGAGTAAGACCTCTATTTTAGGTTTATTATTACTTTTTTTTTTAAAATTACGATCTCGGTAACTAAAATGAACTATGACTTCGACCAGCAAATTCAGAATCTATAAACTTCAAATTCTGACTCCACCTATGACATGTGACAGGATTGTACCATAAATTCAATAGCAAAAGAAGGAACAAGTGGTGAAATTGGAGGGTCCATAACAGCACATGGAAGGAATTCCAAAAATGAGAATTCAGGATATTCATTTGTGAATTGTGAAATTAGTGGCACTGGAAAAATATGGCTAGGTAGAGCATGGGGAGCATATGCTACTGTTATTTTCTCCAAGACTTATATGTCTGATGTGATTTCCTCAGATGGTTGGGATGATTGGAGAGATCCAAATAAAGACCAGTAAGTAATAATGATCATCCTAACTACCTCTTAAAAAAATTTATATTCGATTTCTGTGTTTCATTTTATGTGAAGATGTTTAAATATATATTGAAATATGAACGCAGGAGTTTTTCTAAAAAAAAGTTTCAGCTTTCCCTGTTACGCAGTAGCTTTCACCTTTTTGCTTTATTGGTGACTCGAAATCACAATCATAAGATCAAAGGTGGAGCATTCTTACCGTCCGAGGAGCCCCGCTTGCCTAGATGCATAGTTTGATGCCCACATGGACACTAAAACAATTATTTGTTTTTTTCAAGTTTCTTTTTCGCTTCAAAAATCTGATTTATGCATTGGGTTAATTTTTCTCTCTTTCGAAGTTTGAACCAATTTTCCAAGTATGAAAAGCTTTTTCTTCAGCAAAATTTCAACATTTCTCAAAGTGAAATGCACGTTCAAACACAATTCTAATTTTTAAATACTTTCTTTTTTCAATTCAACTTCAAGTAACTTTTTTCTCTCCAAAATATCACTCAATTCATGTTCCTGTACCTATTACAATACTTATTTTTAAACTTGTTTATATATTTATATGGCTATTAGATCGTGTCATTGATTAAGGATACCATATAAACTATGTTAAATTATTTCTGAATATAAATATACATCTTTCTTTTTTGGACAGATTAAAATTTCCGACTAGAGCATCAAATGAACAACAAATCTAGCACCAAGAACCTTAAAGATTGAACTGTCGAATCTGAATATTACATTGAATATCAAACGAACAACTAATCAAGAACTAAGAACCTTAAAGATTGAACCGTCGAACCTAAATATTACATTGAATATCAAACGAACAACTAATCTAGTGCTAAGAACATGAAATATTGAACCTGTAAAGTTTGAATCTTACATTGAATATAATGTTTTGCAGGACAGTATTGTTTGGAGAATATGATTGTTATGGACCAGGAGCCAATTACACAGATAGAGTACCATATGCAAAGCAATTGAAGCAAAATGAGGCAGCTCAATACATGGATATCTCATTTATAGATGGACAACAATGGCTTTCTAATGGAAGATCAGACACTTAATTTTTTCGGATTAGCTATAACAGACACAAACCTTAATTAAGAAAAACTAATTGAGGATCTACATCAATAAAAGTTGCTGTTCTCATAAACAAAAGAAGAGAAAAAAGTTTAATTTCAGAGTAAGTGATTGCTGCATTAATCAGACTTTATATCTCAAAACTTTTGGATTTTATCAATAGTTATCTAATAACTGACATGATCGTGTATTTTTTTATTTTTTTTTATATCATCAATACATAAAACTTTAACCCTTTTGCACTTCATTCAATTTAAAACTTTTTCCCAATATTTTTGGAGAGGGCGTTTAGCTGGTTTCGCTTACCTAAATAAAAGTACTTGCTTGGGATGATATACATGATTTAGGATTAATATCTTAATGATCAATATGACAAGAAGAATATGAAGTTATAGAAAGGGAGGAACTAAATTAATAGACATGCTTTATTAATCAATTGTATAAAAAAAAGAACGAGCATATCCAGTGTAATTCCACAAGTGGTTTGGAGAGAGTAGTGTGTACGTGGACCTTACCCCTACCATATACAAATAGAGATGTTGTTTTCGATAGACCCCAACTTATTAAGCAATTGTATAAGATGAAAGAAATTAAGAATAGTACTGATTTCATAGTACATTTTATCGCCCTAATATTTAAAAATGAGGTCCTTGTATCCTTCCTTATTATCAGAATAGTATTTGACCTCAGCCTGCAAAACAAAAAACCATTCTCAGCATGTCCACAATTGTCAGAGGATTTAAAGGGATTAAAGTACAGTTAAATCACAAACAAGTGCCACCAAAGGTTGCGGTGAGGCGGTAAGTACCCCTGTATCCTTAACTAGAAGATCTCAAGTTCAAGTCATAGGAATGGCTTCGCCTTTGGTAGGGAAGGCTTTATTCAGCCCCCAAAGCGGGTAGTGGAGACCTAAGTTGCTCAGACTCATCAAAAACGTTGCCGCACCCGTGTCGGATCCTTAAAAAATAAGTTATTTTTGGAGGATCTGACACACACCTATTGACATTTTTGAAGAGTCCGAGCAACATAGCTGGAGACGGATAGGTAAACCAGAAAAAAGAAAAAACTTTCAAAATAGTACACTTCTGTAAAGGTTTTAGTTACTTCACTATGCCAATTCAAGTCCTCAGATAGCAACAAAAAAAGAGAGAAATTAAAGCCTGTTGTTGCTCATGAAAGTACAGATTTCATATTAAGTATGGTGGTGTTCATATATAACAGCATCAAAATTATGTAAATGTATATACGAAGCAACCTTTGCAGTTAGCAACGTACCTTGCGAACGCCTATTATGGCAACCAAAAGCTTTTCACCAATCATATCTCTGAATAATGTATCTTTCTCTAAAGCTTCTATAGATTCAGCAAGAGATACCGGCAATCTTTGAAGATTCTCTTTAAGGATATCGGGATCCCCATCTGTTTCACAATAGAGAATTTGAGTTATCAAATCTATATAACTCACTTCAGTAAGTGTAAGCATTAGTAAGGATTTTTGTTGTTATCGGCATTCATGGAAGTTGCAAGTCACGTGCTTTTGAGTATTATAAGAAGTACTCATAAATGATTTGAACAATCCTCATTACGTTCTTTTCTAACCAAACTACTTAGAAAACGCAGTGGCTGATACCATTAACTCACACGCATTTTGCTAGCAGAACGCTATTTTTCACCGAATCCATTATCATTAGTTTCTTCTTTCTATTTCCCCTTTTCTCTTTTGCAGATCAGCGAATAGAAGGTGAATCATCCAATATTATGGATGATTGTAGGTTAATACTTAACAAACATATTTTGGTTTGACATATTCCAGAAATGAAGGTAGTGTTGCAAAGTATAGATCCTTATGGTCCGGCCCTTCCCCGGATGCCGCGCATAGTGGAATCTTAGTGCACTGGGCTGCTCTTTTTTATATCAAAAGAGGAGATCCAATGACACCTAAACATTAGGAATTGATCAAATTCACGTGGTTTAAATCAGAAGATGTGTCAAGATCATGGAAGGCCCGTGTTACTGATTTAAAATGCCGAATAAGGTATGAATGCTGATAGATTATAGTGCTCGTGCAGCACACTTTTGGAAAACATTTAAATTAGGATTATATATACGTATTTATAACTTATAGTTAATGGTCAAAAACACACCTGAACTATTGCTTTTTTGCGAGTTTCACACCCTAACTGTATCAGTTGTTACTTTTTCCTAGCTGAACTATCATCATCTATGTATTAAAACACACCTCGACTTTCAGTTGTTCCCTTTTTCTACCTAAACTATCAGCACAGAAAATGGAAGATGGAAGTAGAGAAAATTTCTAAAAGATGTCCAACTTACCAACTGGTTCTGGAAGGCTTAAGTTTCTCCGCAAGCCATCAATTCCAGCAGCAATTACAGCAGCAAGACCGAGGTACGGGTTTGCACATCCATCAAATGCTTTAATTTCAAAATTGCTTACAAAGCCATGTGGAACTCCAGGAGGGCTAGCAGCTCTCAATGGTGCCTCTCTGTTTTCTTTCCCCCAGCAGAGATATGCTCCACTCCACATGTTAGGTTGTATGCGATCATAACTGCACGTAAAAGGAAATATTAAATGATTTTCATTAGTCTTTCCACAATTAGTTCAGGAACACAGAGAAGTTGAGATATAATCCACTTCCTCCGTTTCAATTTGTTTGTCCTATTTTCTGTTCTAGTCCATTTAAAAAAGAATACCTCTTTCCTTTTTTGGCAACTCTTTAATTCTAACTTTACATATGACATGCTTAAGACCACAAAATTAAAAGACATTTTGGTATATTCGACATATCTTTAGTTTAGTACCACAAGATTCAAATGTCTTCTTTACTTTCTTGAAATCCATGCCAAGTCAAAACCACACAAAAAATTTGAAACGGAAGGTGTAGGAAGACTTTTCTATCAGGCAACTATGCTCATTTTGAAGAGTTAGCCCTCTAGATAAAGCATAAACCAATCACCAATAGATATAAAGGAAGCAGGAAATTCATAGTAGTAGAAAATCTCTAACCTATTAGGAAGCGGTGCAGTAAATGGTAATATGGAAGGAAGATGATTCAACACCCCAGCCATGAACGCTTCCCCAATCTTTGACATCCCGTACTTTGATTCACCAGATGCCATAAATACATTTTCTCCATTCCTGGATAAACTGATGTGCACATGTGATCCGGAGCCAATATCATCTAACGCATACCTAGAAAAAAGGGCCAGAAGGTAACAAACTGAGAGGTCTCCCTTGCAATAATTCATGCAGTGGAAGTTATGGAAATTGGGGGCCTGACAGAATCTACAGAGGTAAACACATGAGTGCCTTGTAATTGAGAAGCTACTTCCGAAAGTACAGTAAATTTATAAACAGAGAAGTACATTAAAAAAATAATGCAAAAGTAACATCATTTATTCTTTCAACTTAACTATTTCAGAAAAAAAAATCTTGCATTAAACATTATGAACTGTCTCCAATAATAAAAAGGCAACCCAGTGTACTAAGCTCCTGCTATGCGAGGTCCAGGCAAAGGCCTGACCACATTGGGTCTTACATACGCAACCTCACCTTGCATTCCTATTTCCTGGTCAAAGAAAGCAACTTTTACGTGATGCCAAGGCTCCTCTTCAACCCTCTCCCATAATAACATATAAAATTTTATTTTTCTAACCCGAGGTAGAGAACAAGAACGCAGAGCATGTGCTCTTTTTCCATTTTCCAATATAGGTAGAGTTCTTTCTCTCGCGAGTATCTCTCAATCTCGGATTGAGGGGTTCAAAGGGGAGAAGGACAAAGTTCCTTTTTTCCTTACAAGCATGGAGTGGTTAGTCGAATTTAAATGGAACTAATTAGGGCGCATAAAGGAAAGCACATAATGGGCAGGAATAACTATGAAGATAAAATAGCACGGTCCAGCTGTGAACAAAGATTGAATGGCAGGAAATTCTGCACCATAGATGACTAATTTCATGTTAGTTACTAGAGAATATGACAGCTGTCGCATTATCTTGCTGTTGTTACTGTTCCTTTTTCTTGAATGCTATGTAATGCTTCCTAAAGACTGAATGCTATGTAATGCTTCCTGAATGCAATAGCACCTTAAAGAAAAAAAGAAAATGCAAATACACATTTCATACACATCGATATCATTTTCAAAGAGCATACCATGTTGTTCAACATACAAGAAAGTTGTGATATGAGCCACTAACCTTTTTACTTTTTTTGTGTCTGCAATTAAGAAGTAAAAGGACAAAAAATGCACCTAAAAGTAATGAGGACAAATTGTGCTACCTACTTTGGCACAAAAGTTGCCAGCAACCCATGTTTCCTTGCAACTGCTCTGATGACTTCACGTGTGAAAATTAAGCTGTTAGCTGCTCTAAAACATTCTGTGTATTTCAGAGCAATTTCAAACTGGCCTTTCCCAGCTTCCGCATGTAACTGTATATTTAAAGGAGACAAACATCAGGAAGGGAGTCTTTGTTGAATTGAAAAATAGTACATGAAATATATTTTGTATATGTCTTTTGTTGAATTGAAAAATAGTACATGAAATATATTTTGTATATGTCTTATATTCAGGGATAAAGAAAAAATAATGTAGTTTATATTTCAGGAATGTAATGCCATGACACCATAATAGCTGTGGAACTATAAGAGAACATTCCCCAGCATATCCTTAATGCTAAAGAATACAACATTACCATTTTCCAAGAAAAAAAACTACAAGAGAACATATTACGTGGACCATATGACTGAATTCCTAATTTACCTTAAAAGTTTATTAAGCATGGCCATGAAATGAACCTGAATAGTATGAAATGGTTTTAGAGGATTCATATGGTCAATCTTAACTAATTTGAAATTGAGGTGTAGTTGATTTACTGAGTGATTGACATGAAACAAATCATTCTTTTTCCTTATATTCCCTCTCTTTTCTCTTTCTTCTTCAAGAGCTGCGCTGAAGGTAGTTGATATTGTTTGTAAAATAATTATCCATGTAAACCACGACATGAACTAAAATGTTACTGTTGTTTTAGGTACTGACTATCATAAGTAACATTGTACTTTCATGAATCAATACAATCATAAGTAGCTATTTTTCTCTGCTGAATGATGATGTTAGATTAACAATACTGCATAAAGTCCTTCGGTTGAGCTTTACTCTTACACAGCAGCAATCTTTTTCATGGAACTTAAAAAGGAAAAGCACGCTAAAATTTCTCCTTACATCTGCAGTACTGTATGCAAAACAATGCAAGAAAGATCAAATCTGTAAGTCAATGAATGGAGACTTACCTGTTCGACTATAATATCCAATGATTGAAGAGAAGCAAAAACCTCTTCAAGTATTGGGGATGCAGCATCAAATGCTGATGTAGAGCTGTAAGGAGTCCTGTCAAATGGTGCCAATTCTTCTTTGCCATCCCTGTATAATTTCATTATACGTTAACGCTAACATATCACATATCATGGAAGAGAAAATCCAAACTCAAACTATTAAAAGTAAACTTGACTTACATTATTCACAATAATACAAAAGAAACTCTAAACACAAAATATTACGGGAAAACTTGGCTGGCATACCTAAGTACACTCTTCAAAAGATAAAACTCATTTTCAAAGCCTGCATTCACGGCCTGAAGATGTAGATATAAATTAGATAAATATGATTTTTCAGATGTTGCACAAGAAGATATTATACATACCAAGTCAAATTCTTCTCTTAAAATTTTAGAGACTCGACGCAATGCTTCTCGTGGGCAATATTCCCAAATTTTATCAGGCTCAATGTACATGTCAGCCAAAACCATTTCTTGTTGTCTTGCCCTGGATCAAAAGATGCACATTAAACTTGACCGGGGAACAATAAAACCAAACCATGTTGGAACGAAACTTGAGCAGATAATTTCCATGCCAAGGTCCATTTCTTTGTCATAGATAAAATAGACAAATGAAATAGTTGGACATCAATGTGTGTTCAATTTCAAAAATTCAACTGTACTTTATTGTTGTATGTGTTACCCCACGTTCACAAATCGTATCATATAGTGTGATATTATCTTTGGGCCAAGACTGCACAATTTTCCCCAAAAGGCCTCACACCATTAAGAGTATCCTTACACTCTATATAGCTTCCTTTCTTTCCGATTACCAGTGTGGATTTTGTTCGCACATCCTACATTTTCGAATATATTAATAAGGTGAGATTGACGAGGATGTCTCGCACCGCATTGGGGCGGGATGGATGAAGTGGAAGCTCGCGTCGGGGGTGTTATGTGATAAGAAGGTGCCGCCCAAGCTTAAAGGCAAATTCTACAGGGTGGTAGTACGTCCGGCCATGTTGTATGGAGCGGAATGTTGGCCAGTTAAGAATTCCCACATCCAAAAAATGAAGGTGGCAGAGATGCGGATGTTGCGCTGGATGTGTGGGCTGACTAGAGGGGATAGAGTTCGGAATGAGACTATCAGGGAGAAGGTTGGTGTGACTCCAGTGGAGTGCAAGTTGCGGGAAGTCCGATTGCGCTGGTTCGGACACGTGAAGAGGAGGGACGTGGATGCCCCGGTTCGTAGGTGTGAGAGGCTAGCGCTGGATGGTTTTAGGCGGGGTAGGGGTAGGCCGAAGAAGTACTGGGCTGAAGTGATTAGGCGGGACATGGAACTGTTACAGCTCACCGAGGACATGACCCTAGATAGGAAGGTCTGGAGGACGCGGATTAGGGCCGAGGATTAGAGCCAGTTTGGGTCGCTAGTGTAGGGAATTAGGTTATGATTCCGTCTTCCTTGTTTTAGTATGTATCTGGGTGCTTCCTCTGTTTCCTATTTTCTTTTCTGTTTTCTGCTTTCTTTTCTTTCTTCTCTTTTACTTATGGCTGCCATATTTATGTCGTATTTATGCTATGTATGCTATGTGCTGTAATCTTGTGACCTTGTTCGGTGCTTTACTTTGTATCTATGTGGGATCTTGTGTCTTGAGCCGGGGGTCTATCGGAAACAGCCTTTCTACTTCGTTAGAGGTAGAGGTATGGACTGCGTACATCTTACCCCCCCCAGACCCCACCAGGTGGGAATACACTGGGTTTGTTGTTGTATTAATAAGGTTATTTCAAATCCTATTTAACTTCAGTATATTGAGCTTCTGTTGTTAGTGACCAGGTTACTGACTGCATACCATATATCCTGTCCAGGTGATTTTCAAGTCTTAGGGGGCGTTTGCATTGGCTTTTAATTAGCAGCTTGTAAGCTAAAATCTAAAAGCCAGAATACCCAACTTTTAGCTTTTAGCTTATTTAGTACTCCCTCCGTTTCATAATAAATGAATTGTTGGATTTTGGCACACAGATTAAGAAAAAAACATTAAAGACATAAATTAACACAACTTTCCATTTTTACCCAAAAAAAAGAAAAAGTTGACCTTGTAATACCTTTTCAAAAGTTAATTGGTTGTCAAATCATAAGGGTAAATTTGAAAAAAAATTCAATGATTCACTTATTTTGAAACACCAATAAATACTCCAATAATTCACTTATTCCGAAACGGAGGGAGTACCTTTTTAGCTTAAGTAAGTACTTAGAAGCATCTTTTGTCTTTCTCAAACACCCCAATTTTTTGATTTTTTTTTTAAAAGGAGCTTACACCCTCTTAATATTGGAGTTCTGCAACTTACATCCGGTTAACTACATATTAAAAAAAATTGGGAAGGTTCTGCACTTTTTAAGAAGGCAATAAGAGCACAGATGACAAAATCACATAGCTAAGCATTTGAATGAATGACAGCAGGTCCACTGATCTTATCTTTTATGACGTGCTAGAGGAAATCCATGAAGATAATCAACAGCATACTGAGGCTAAAATTAGAACCTAAAATTCAAAAGGATTTTAAAAAAAGATTGAATATCTCAAACACGTATAGACGTCAAGCAGTACCACGGGAGTCTGCATTTGGTAGATAAATCAGGAACGATTCTGATCTCTCCCGAAGCGGTGAGATTAGTATCCACTGCAGGACCATCAGATGTTGAACTCATTCCCATACACGCACAAGTTAAGCCAACACCGTGCTTTTCCACAGAAGTATAGAAGCGTTGTTGCGGAACAACCTAAGCACAAGACATGAACAAATTCAATCCACTTTTGATTAGAGCATAGAATTTCGACCAATGTCCCAATATCATGTACGGAAAGTAATTGAAAAGCCTAAAAGTAGGCTTGAACTTGCTGTACTTGACCTAAATAAAACATCAACTTGCAATTATGAATATTTGGTATTTGACAAAATCCCAATAGAATTACTTGGTATTAACTTTCAAATTATCATAGCCAAAAAGAGATACAAATAATAAGTGATATCTTGACATCATAACCAAGCAAAGACAATTCAAATAATGTAATAGTAACTCTACATACCACCATTTTTAATAAAAACTCTAAAAACCACCGTTAGAAACAAAATGCTTCAACCAACTATTGATTTTATTTGATAATTACAAAATAAAATTGAAAATAATCCAATAAAGTATTCTTTGCAAGAACATCTTAAACCATAAATTAAAATTAACAATGACAAGTAGAAATGAAGCATATTTTGCTTTGGCTTAACTCACTACAACTGAAAATTACTGGAAAGTTTGTCAAGATCACAATATATGATAGTTGAGTGTTCATTTTTTCACAAATTAAATATTCAATTTTACCAAAATCAATTTTCTTTACTCTACAATGACAACTTCCTCCTTGAGGTGGGATGATTTGAGAAGTCCACCATTTTCATATTTTATAGTATAGCAACATTCATTTGCTCTTGATGCTTTTACTAAAGAATTTCTCTAACTAGTTTGTCTGAAAGTTTTGATCCAAGTAAAAGACTAGGAGTCAGCAGCTCAGATTGAGCTCAATTCCATTTGTTATTCAAACTCCCTACAGTTTCTCAAAGTGGGACAAAGAATTGGGTGATCGCAGGCATTGAAAAGCATATTACACAATAATTAATTATCTTAAGGGTAAAGCAGTAACATGATTGAACAAGACAGCTTACACGGCATCTATGCTGGCCAGAAGTATCTATCCAAAGAATACGAACAAAGGTGACATCCTTCAATGAGCCATTTAACTCTTCCTCTTGGAAAGAAGATGATAAAAAAGGTTTTACATCAGAATATCTTGAAGAAACATCAAGCTTGTAGAATTGCTTTGCATTTTCTGCAAAAATATCTTTAACGGCAGCAATAGCTTCTGGAATTGAAAGATCCCCATCAACACATGCATCGCGTAGAACAGAGAATACTACTTCGCGCGCTTTCTTTGCACCTGCAGGAGAAATCGAGTCAACATTGTATCAATTACAGATTAGAAAAAAAGAAAGAATAACACACTTAGCTAACTTGCCACCCAAGTTGGATATCTTTATCTAACAATAACCTTTTTTTTCTTTCTTACAGCTTCTGAAGGAATTATCTCCTTGATCGAACTGATAAATGTGCCTCTATTTTTTCTTCTGCCGCGCCTCATCAAGCAAGATTTTCATTTCGATTATATATTGATAAATTGTTTGATAAACCTAAGGTACCAATTCAAATTTCCAAGGCGTAAAATAATCCAGTTAGGTAGTTAGGAAATGGACATGCCGAACATTCATAATGAGAAAAGGGCTCACATATTGGGGCAATTAAGCATCAATAAAGGATTAACACATAGACTGGGTACCAAACATGTACCCTCTAATGTCCAAACTCCAATGAGAGTGACTTGCTAAGAGGACTTGACATTCAGCAAAAATTGTTTGTACTTTTTAGCTAGCCTGATTTAACGGGTGTTTAGGATTAGCTGAAACTAAAATTTTTATTATCTTTTGAAAAGCAATAGCAGGTACAAAAGCTTGTCATGTCATGCTCTAATGATATGAGATAAAAAAGGAAATCAGGACAAACCTAGATAAAAGGTTTCAGCAAACGCGTATCCATCAGTACTGAACATAACCTGTTGATATCCACACATTACATGGTAAAATGTCACTCTTTAAATGGAGTAATTATTGAGGGTCTGAAAGAGTAGTCCTAAGAATATAGAAATCCGCAGCCTGAACTAGAAGGATAATCCTTAGGTACTTCAGCATATAATTTGGAAAACCTTATTCATTGGGGCAAGCTCCAGGAGTTCTTTCACTGAGGATACCATCCCATGGAAGCTAAGCTTAGGAATTGCCAATCCAAAATCAAGATAGACCTGAATCAAAAGACATTAGCCCTGTTAGAGAGAACTGAGGCAAAAGACAATCTTCATCAACATCGTTAGAGGTTGAAATGTCTCCTAAGTGGCAAGTGATTCAGATTCCAAGAAAAAACTGTAATAATATTTAATACATAAAATCTAGATGTTGATAATTTCAGATGTAGGACAAAAAACCTCACTTGAGAGTACACAGAAGCCAGGTATGAAGCTTCCCTTGAGAACGGATAGGACGCGTGCAAAAGCACTAACCGACTCTTCATGAATCTCTTATCTTCAAGAAGATTTCGAAGATGGAGTGGATTAGCTAGCCGCAGATCCAAATCCTTGTCCCCAAAACTGAAATGAAGAAATAAAACAGTGTTACTTATAAGAACTGGGAGGATATTACAAAAAGAAAAAAAATCATGCATACATCTCACATTTGAATTATTTGAAAAAGAAGAATATCGTCTCAGCAGCAAAAGGCTCAAAAATGGTTGACTTGATTAAAATTAGAAAAGCTGGAAAGAAAAATGAGACCAAGCTATCTATTTCAAAGACACATCTTTTTGTTACCCGGTGTGTATTTGCATTGGCAAGTCATAACTTTGAGCCACCTTCAAAGCATGCAGGAAGATATAATCAATGAAGTTCTTGTTTGAGATTCGTATGGGATGCCCAGCTGGAAGCACAGAAACTATCAGAATCACATGCTCAATTTTGGTGTATTACAAACCCACATCTTGTGACACTCACCACATAAAACATCATTAAGGCCCTCCTCAGCCTCCTTTTCAGTAACTTCTGTATTAATTGCAAGACCGCTGCGATATGCTACTATACTTTTAAATGCAAAAACTGTATTCGCTACTGTATAAAAAGATCAGGAAAAATTTTTGGAACCATATTCGTTAGCAGCAAGAAAAAATGTATTTGCAATATTCCTGAATATATTGACAGATAATTAAAGGATATGACTTCAACTCCTCAGTGAAAATCTCCATGAATGATCCCAGTGTCCATGTTCCATTTGAACCCTATAATAGAATAGCATGGAAAGGAGAAACAGATAAACAAATTTACCAGGGGTAGAAGGAGTTAAGAAAGAATATTCCAAAGAAAATAGTATGAAAAAGAATGAGCTCGCTCCCTCTGGTTGTGCCACTGATATCACCAGTTAGAAAAAATGAAGAAGAGTGACTCGAACTCCAAGTCCCTCCACTTCATATTCAATAAATGTAGAGCTATCAGTATTTTAACACAGTATAATAGTTGGGCAATGAACAGCAGCAATAGCAACAGCGTTACATAATATGATACCATATACTAGCTCCTTATATATGTATGAAGCCTACAAAGTCAGGTTCTTTTACTAAAGGGTCAAAATTCAAATCAAGCAAAGACATTATTCTAAGAAAATAAATTCAAAGTCACTCATTTCTGATACAACCCTTCTTTATTTAACATTAGAGGTGAATGGTTGACTATATTTCAAATCGAAATATGAGAATATTTTTCTCACTTATGAAAAGGTAACCTCATGCCTGCCTTTAGCACACACATCACCCTGTCCTTAAGGTTGAGGTAACAACATCAAGCATGGCCAGTTCCAGACAGTGTGGGAGGTTCAGAGCATGTAAATAACTGTGTCGTTAACAGGCAAATCTAGCCATCTAGGTGTTATGCAGGTGAGTTGCAACATGAGATCTGATCTGAGTTCCAGTTTTTGGGTATGGAGAATTTCTTCTAATGTCTATTTGATGCGTACCCTTTCTTTACTATGTTAAAGTTTATAATTTGCAAAAATAAAGAGCTTGGTTTTTATTCTTGCAGTAATGCATAAAATATCTTGTGCTTACACAAGAAAATTAGTCATCGTGAACAATAAAGAGGCATCTGATTTTAGAACTGTTAGTCTGCAAAGGAACTCAAATTAACCTAACTCTGAGGAAAGCTCAGGCAAATGCAAGGAAGCAGAGAAACAACCTTCTGGAAAAAAGTGCAAAGATATTGCAATAATTTTTCTTTGGGATGAAAAAGACAGTATAGTTCTCCAATGAAATATATCTGCATTATCTCAACGTATACTAATCTGAGAGGCACTAACTGGTGGAAGAACACTGAAACAACACTAGACTAATTATGATTCCTCTGAGTACAACATTTCAACAACCAAAGCATAGTGTCTATCCATGTCCCCCCGTGATTCCAGAAACACATTTGAATAAATAGCAGTATACAGCGTAAATGATTATTGTATTACCTTCTCAAGAATCTTTTCAGCTACACGCTCAACTCGTAGTATTCTACCAACTGTTGGCACGAAACTTCTATGCCATTTGATGTCAAGTTTTTTGTCGAACTCAATTCCATCATCAATAAGCAAGACAGAAATTTTTGCAGCTTTGAAGCAAAGAGCAGTGCTAAACTCCAACCCAAAGCGCTGGCGAGATTCTTGAATGGCATGCAAAGATATGTTTGAGCCATATAATCCCGCAATTTCTTTCAGGCTTCTCTAAAAGAAGAAACAGTGATGTAAGCATAATTGCAAAAGAGCAAAATGAGATGTCTAAAACTAGATTCATGAATGACGATCTACTATCACACCACATACAAAAGTTAAAAGATAACCACAGGAAGACCAGAAACTGAGAAAGTAAATCACAATCTCAAAAAAATTAGCAACTGTTGTGGTAAAACTTTAATGTAAGACCCTTTCATCCCAGATGAATTAAAATGAACACACATCATTGAACTAAATGGACTGAAAACACAACCCCGTTCCTAATAAAATATGCAGTCAAATTACCACATTTACGAAATGGAAAGGTACAACACTAAGATAGTTGTTCCTTGAAAAAATGAGGGATCAAGCTACCTCCAATACCTAGTCAAAAAGCTCAAGGAAAACAAAGATGTATTTAATTTTTTCGCTTTAACAATACTGTCTTAAAACTAATTCTACAGGCTTATTTGAGAAAAACGACATTCTATATCTGTCTTGCCCAAGCGCCGATGATGTTCATGTAGTCTGTAATCACTAAAAGGAAAAGCAACCTTAAGAAATGTAGGAAGTTTGGAGCTTTCATACTTTGATTTCTAACTATGAACTTGAGCTCATTTATGTGTTTCACTCTCTCTAGATTCTTAGTCAGTATCTTACAGTTTCCTGACAAAGTTATAGGCCTCTGGGTTTTCCTGTACTAGGAATGTTTTTTGTAACTTCAAGGATTTGTAAAGCTGAAGAAAAGTTTTAATCATAAGAGACTACTTGGAGTTTAATAAACCGAGTTTGTCGAGCAATAATATTGAAGGTATTATAGTTCATTTCCCAGTTAGCTTGTGAATGTACATATACGCGGCAGTGCTTTTTTCTTAAAAGGGAAAACCGGGAGGGGATCACAAGGTGGGGAATAACCTTCACCGACAAATGAAATCACGTAACCAACCGATTAGAAAATTTATAAGCAGATGTAATTCCTCTGAATAGTTTGATATAAGCCGAAGAACCTGAAGAGTGATTCATAAGGTTCTTCTTTTTCTTATGTTTCCCTTTCCTTAATCTTTCCACTGCTTTCCAGCAAAAGACAGCCCCAAAATTTCAACCTTTTCAAGCACAAATTGAACCCCTTTTGTGCGTACAGGAAAGGTAAAACTCATTATTGCTAACAATTGGTTTACCCTTATCGGTCCCACATATATGCCATTTGACCCAATAAACTGCTGTGAATTCAGCCTTAAAATTCCCCAGTGTGACGCATGAGATATCAAACATGAAAAAGTCTATTAAGCATCTAGAATTTGTTCAACGTGAAACCAGAAATGCATTTATAACAGACAAGAAATGGGTACATTTAAGCGAGCTAATTGCTTAAGTAAAAGATACCACAATCTCCATAGGGCCCTCTAAGTCTCTTCCCTCTCCCTGAAATGTATGCTGCAGTACATATCACAATAAATGAGATGGGGCAATAACTTGAAGAGCAAGACCCCATTCGCAGTAATGGAGAACCAGGCAAATTATCTCTCATTGATCAGAAAACCATTAAATGCTACTTGCAGAAGCATTCAATGCACCAGGGCCACCTAGTTGCTTTATCATATAATTGTTCTGATAAAGTGGTGATACTAAAGCTACCTGACACTATGTAGCGTTAGTGCACATTTTGGTCAACCCTCCAACATCTTTCTTTGTCTGAGCGGCATGTATTTCCACCAATGCTCGTTTTTCTAGTTATGAAGTGTGGCTAAGTGATCCAACTCACATGGTGCCACAACCTACGTTTGAGGTGTCTCATAAGTTCCAAGTTTTCAAGAACGCCTACACAATTGGATTCACACAAAAAGTATAGTCTTTTCTACAGAACAAGAAATGTTCCTTCAGCTCTTTACTGTAAAGAAGGGGAGCCTTGGAGTAACCGGTAAAGTTGTCATCGCGTGACCAGGAGGCCATGGGTTCAAACCGTGGAAACAGCCTCTTCCAGAAATGTGGCGTAAGGCTGCATATAATAAATGCGAACCCCCTGCATAGCGGAAGCTTAAGTGCACCGGGCTGCCGTTTTTAGCTCTTAACTGTAATAATACATACACAAAATCCTGTTTTTCTTTTTCTGGTAAACATTCACTTTGCTCAACCTGTCACATCTTACAATGACACGTCCCATTTTAGTCCACAGAAAAATTTATCATCTCTCAAATCCAAAAGCTCTTTAATCAAAATAATCCCATTTTGCCATTAAGAACACAAATATTCCCTTTTCCCTCTAGTAAACTCTCACAAATCACAAAGTGAAACTGATGGAATAGAATTGATTTTAAACATATGTTGAATAGTTTTAACAACAAAACAAAATCCATTTGAATTCTTACTTCCACTATCAAGAAATGAATCTTGGACCTAATTCAAATCCAAAAGCTAGATCATGACTCATGAGCAAAGAATTGTCAAAGTTCACAAGCCCACTCTAACACTCCCTTCACGCTCAGACCCAACTAGCGTACAGATCGGGAGTCCAAACAGGGATGGACCCGACTCTAATATCATATATAGATATGATATTTAGACCTAACTTAATCCCAAAAGTTAGTGCAGAAAGGAGGATTGCCCAAGTCTATATAAATCCACTCTAATACCCCTTCATAAGGCACAACTGGAGCATGGACTGGGAGCCTAAACAGGAAATACCAAATAAAGATACGACACTTAAGTATAACTCAATTCTAAAAGTTAGCTCGTGAGGGTTATTGTCTTAAGTCCACATAAGCCACTCTAACACCCTTCTTGACTCTAAAAGTTAGCTCACGAGGGATAATTGTCTAAGTTCATATAAGCCCACTCTAACACCCTTCATGTCCAGAACCAACTAAAGCATGGACCACGAGCCCAAGAGTCCAAACAAGGATAATGGACCTAACCTCAATACCATATAAAGATATGAGAAACTTAAGTCTAACTCAATCCCCAAAACTAGCACATGAAATGATGATTATCCAAGTTCTTATCAACTCCACTCTAACAATATACATACACCCAAACTCATAAACACATACATATAACTTCTTGTATCTATAGGCTATCAAGAAAACACTTACTCCATTTTAATTTATTTGACCTATTTTGACTTTTGACATGCTAGAATTTTTAGAAAGTAAAAAGAAACTTTTTATTCATGTGGTCTTGAATTAAAAATACCTCAAATGTACCAAATGCACTTTAGTAAGATGGCCTTAAAACATGTCACGTGGCAATTATTAGTCCATTTAAAAAAAATGACCGTTATTTTTTTTGACAATACTTTAATTTTAACTTTTCACATGATATATTTAACACCACAAGATTAAAGATTATTTTGATATATTTGACACAATTTTTGTTTACGGCTACAAGATTCAATAGTAAGTCCGTGCCAAGTTAAAATAGATGATTCTTTTTTAAACGAGAGTACTAAAAACGAACTAAAATTACGTGAAGCAAATTGAAAGTGAGGGAGTAAAAAAAAAGTGACACCTTGAAGTTGATGGTATGGGGTACATGAGATAAGGCATCACCATCAGCTTCAGAGAAGCAGTTGATAAAAGGGAAAGTAGAATCAATAGCCACTAAATTATGAGCATGAGCATCCACTATTTCCACTCCCTCTACTGCTTTTTTCAACTCTTCAAATCTCTCCATTTCCTTCTTCTTCCCAACAAAATGAGTAAGTCAAAGTTTTGGACTTTAATACAATACTTTTGGCAAATGTTTGCTAAGTGGCTTTGTCCATATATATAATAACTACTATACACGCACCTACTGCAACTATCCGATTTAGAATACTTATCATGCTTGAGTTTTTAACAATTAATTTTTAAAATTAAATTAATTTAATATTTAAAAATTATAAGAAAAGTAATTAAGTTACACTTTTTTATACTAATATAATGATAAATACGGACTTTGTTCTTTTATTCGAAAAAATAATTTATTTTATTTTTAAAATATTAGTCAAAATTTATATTGTTTAACTCTTAAAAAAAGAAAACCATGACACATAGAAAGGAACAAAGGGCTCGTTTAGTTATAGCAAAATTATCTCAAAATTAATTATTTAAGGATTTGTTTTTACAATTATTATCTCATGTTTAATATTAGATAAAAATAACACTATAATTTTAAATAATTAATTTCGAAATAAATTATTTTGTGATTTTATTTTAAATAAATATGAATAAATTTATCTTAAAATTAATTTTAAAATAGAATATCTCTTATTCAGCATATCAAACCAGTGTGAATAACTTTCTCTTTTTATCTGGATGTGCTGTGAATGTCGCGCCAATTACTAATTTTACTCATAAAGAGTGACTATTAACCACGTGGAATTCACTATCTCCAAAAACTAAGATATGCGTAATCATTTTACTTATCATTAGAAAATTAAATCCCCTTCTAATTATTTATTTTAACTACCAAGGAAGATATATTATTTTTTTCGCGTAGCTCGGTAGACTCTTATCTTGTTCTGATTTATAAAGTAAATACTTCTACTTATATATTTGTTATTTAGACCATTAAATTCATCTAAAACTATTTTTTGAAATCCCTTTTCGATCTATTAATCTGAACGTGTTGCACAATTACGAATACTTCATTAAAATTTTTAAAATTAATTGCCACATATGAAATTATGTGTACAGGATATAAATATTTAAGGGACACCCATTTTTTAGGTCATTTCAGACCCTTGTACAACTTTGTCCCTTCGTTTCTATTTTAATTTTCACAAAATTAACTGATTTTGCTCGATTGTTGTTTATGGTTATTGAAATCAGTGTAAGTGTTTAAACTTTTGTGCTAGTATAGAATTTTGGAGTTTGTTTCAAGCTTTTGTTCGAGTTAATGAAGTTTATTTTAGAGGTTTTAGGGGTTTTCACGATTCACAAATTTTTTCTTCAACTTTTTGGGGGATTTTGCTCTGTATTTTGTCTAATGGCATTGTAGGTAGTATAAGTAGTAGCGATATGCCTTTAATGGCATATTTTGAGATTTTAATTAGAATTTAGAATTTTTTTCGTAAAATTATAATTGTGACTGATCTTTTGGGGGCTTTTATATTTTTTCGTGTTTAATGATCCTATTAGACCTATATATAACAACTTTATGCCTTCAATGACATGTTTTGTTATTTTGATTAGATTTTTAGATTTTTTTTGATAAAATCAAAATTGAAATCGAAAATTTTGAGGCTTTTGCATTTTTTTGGTGCCTAATGCTTTTATTAGACATATATGTAGCATTTTTGTGCCTTCAATGGCATACTTTGTGATTTCGATAAGATTCTAAAGTTTTTTTTGGGTAAAATTAGAATTGAATTTTTTTTTTCATTTATTTCTTCTTTAAAAATTAGGATTTTCTGCATAATTGACTAATTGTATATGTTATCTTGTCATTGTACAGGTTTTGTAACTAAATGGATACAATAGTAACACTTCAATTTACCTATGAGGGTGTTTTCTGTCAGACCTTGTTTTAAGATATGCAAATGGAGTTTGTGATCTGAAAAAAATTGTTTCATAAGTTATCACTGGAATGAGGTGTGGAAAAAGTTGAAACCTTAAGGTGTAGAGTTAACAAAAAGAGTTACATGTTAAATAGTGATGCTGATATTTTAAGATTTACCAACAGTTTAGAAACTCGGAATTTTGTTGATGTATATATTGTTACCAAATTAGTGAACCTTTAGTTGTTTTTGATGAAAATAATATTGAAATTGTAAAAAAATTAGCCTCGAAAAATAAAAAAATCTAGTGTGTCTAGAGCTGATGTGTCAGTCATTCCACCATTATTACTACTTTGTAATGGTGATGTGCCAGTCCCTTTTGAAATTGATAAGGCTGATGTGTTTTTACGTGAACCATTGAATGTTAATGAAGATGAGTATATAAATGAAAATCAGCCTCATAGGACAGACAAAGGAAAAGCTAAGGTATCTTTAGAAGAATTACAAGAAGGTCAAGTTAATGACTTATCCACATACCATCTTCAAACATCTGATTCTGAAGTAGATTTAGATATCAGTGATTCTGATGGTGATTCACTTTATGATGTTGATGAAAACACTAAAAATATGAGTGATTTTGATGAAGAGTTGCTTCAATCTAGGCAGTCTAACAATGAAAAACAAGTAAAACAAAAGGCTGATAGAGTGAATCTAGATGAGATACCATCTGAACCAGTAGGTATAGATGTTGATTTTGAGGAAATTTTTAAGAACAATGGGGGCTAGATATTAAGGATATGCATCCATCGGTTCGATTCAATTTATCAATTTTTTATTTTTAAGTATGCTAAACCAATAACCACGGTTCGATTTATCGATTTTTGGTTTCTAAATATGCTAAACCAATAGCCAAATCAATAAGATATTTTTTATCGATTTTCAGTTTATCGATTTTTAGTCATTAACGATTTGATTTTCGGTCTAACCGATAAGAAAATACTCATAAAATTGAAAAAGCAGTAACTAACATAAAAGAAAATCAAATATTAATTGCAATCAAAATCCTACATGATGTGTTTTAATTTAAAAAAATCTTCAGACTTGAACTAAATGTTAGTTAGGAGGAATTAAGAGTTTGTATAATTGAAATAATATGTTTGTTAATTTGTAGAAATAAAAGAGAAATTAAGAGAAATATATATCTATATCTATATCTATATCTCTCTCTCTATATATATGTGTGTGTGTGTGTGTGTGTAAAATATAAATTTAGTATATTCTTATTGAATTATCGGTTTACTCAATAAACCAATAAGAAAAATCAAAACTGAACCAATAACCCAATAATTTTTTTGATAAAACCATTAAAAATTTATTAACCCAATAACAATAAATCAATAATATTTTTATCGATTTGATTTATTAATCGATTTAATTTTTACACACTCCTACTAGAGATGAAGATAATCAGGTGGGGATAACCCTTATTTTGATAGTTCAGATTCGGGCAGTGACATTAGTGAAGAGAAAGGAGATCCCGTTGATGATGATGAAGTGGTAGATCCACCACCTATAACTTCATCTACCAAGATCTACTTTGATAAAACTACAAAAAAAGATATTTTTTTCAGTTGTATATAATTTTTTGGAATTGTGTTGAGTTTAGAGAGGCACTACAGGCTTACTCTATTCAAAAAGGCGTGAACCTTAAGTTGAAACCTAATGAGAAGGAAAGGATAAAAACAAAGTGTAAGCATAATAGTTGTCCTTGGATTATTCTTGAAAGTCTTGATAACACAAAAAAATTTAGTGTAAAGACTTACTTTTCTGTCCACAAGTGTTCGAAAAGGACAAGAGATAAATTGTGTAACCCTTGGTAGATTAGTAAGCATTACAAGGACAGGATTATTAGTGATCCTTCAATAAAATTGCATCAGACTCAAGCTCTTTTAAGAAAGGACTATGGGTTAGATGCTAGTAAAACAACCTGTAGAAAGGCAAAAATCAGAGTTATGAATGAATATTTTGGTGATTTTATGGAAGAGTTTGCTAGATTGTATGATTATGTTGAACGGTTGAGGGCCACCAATCCTAATACCACTGTATCTATTAGGACATGCAAGAATTCAATTCCAGAAAAAGAGGTGTTTATGGGCATTTATATTTGTCTTAGGGCCTTAAAAAGTGAATTGAAAGAGGACTGTAGAAGAATAATTGATTTAGATGGTGTCTTTCTCAATTGTGTATGTAAAGGTATCTTGTTGTCTTGCATTTTCAAAGATGAAAATAATCAAATGTATCATGTAGCATGGGCAGTAGTTGATAAAGAAATCAAAGACACGTGGTCTTGATTTCTTAGGTGCATTATTCATGATTTGAAACTTCAAAAAAATGGAGATGAAGAATTAACAGTGACCTGATATGCAGAAGGTATGATATTTCATATTTTTCAGTTATTTTTTTTCAGTTTGCTTCAGTAATTAATGTTTAACTACTGTTTTATATAACTACTATTTTATATGATTTGATAGGGTCTTCATTTGACACTTACTAATCTACTGTCAAATGTTGAGCATAGATGGTGTGCTAGACATATATAGGCTAACTGAAAGCAGGTTTGGAGAGGTGAAGAAAGGAGGAGAAAATTCTGACAAGTTGCAAGACATTATTTGAAGTGTATTTGCAACTAAAATTTAATGAAATGAGTGACTTGGGTGATGAAATTGTGAAATATTTGCTCAAGTACAACAAAGAGGCATGGTATATGAATTTTTTAAAGATCATAGTATGCGTGATGTGATTGAGAATAACATGTGTGAGACTTTCAATAGTTGAATTCTAGGTGCTAGGTTCAAAATAATTATCACTATGCTGGAGGAAATAAGATGCAAAGTCATCAAAATGATGAATCAAATGAGAGAATTTTCAGAAAGATGGATCAATGATGTATCACCAATGGCTATGGAAGTTCTTGCAGAGAATGGTGAATATGCAGTTAAATGTGAGGTGAGTTTTAATGGTGATATTGTCTTTGAGGTTGGTGATTCAACATATAAACATATTATTAATGTGAAGAAGAAGCAATGTAGTTGTAAGTCATGGAAACTAAAGAAAATTTCTTGTGCACATGCAATTGTTGCAATGCATTACAAGGAATGAAATGTGAAGTCATTTGTTGATCATTGGTGTAAAAGAAAAACATACCTAAAGGCATATGATAAGTATATGCAACCAATGACAAACATGAAGATGTGGCCAAGAAGCTCAAGACCAGCAATTGAGCCACCTGAAATTATTTCCATGCCAGAAAGGCCAAGTAAAGATAGAAAGAAAGATAGGGATGATCCTGTTAATAAAATATTTGAAAAGTCTACAAGAAAAAAAAATGACATGTTTTGTATGCAAGTCTATTAGACACAATAAGAAAGGATATCCAACTTTGATAAGCTAAATATTTTTTATTAATGAATTTTATTCTTTTTGAATGTGTTTTGACTTTTACATATATTTTGTAGAAAAAAAAATTCACTGATAGTTATGGCAGTCAATCAAGTGTGCAACCTAGCACTAGTACTTCAACTGCTGCTGAGAGACCTACAAATGCTTTAACACGTGTTGACATGCCTGCAAATGCTGCATCAGTTGGTGGCGTGAGGCCTGCAACTGCCTCAACAACTGATATAAGGCCTACAATTGTTGTGATGCCTGCAACCACTTCTGCAGTAAGTGATAATTCTACACAATATATGACCAAAAGAGGAAGACTTGTACAAATTTGAGAGGTGGTGTAAATCTTGCATTTAAAAGATCAAAATAAAAGAAGGCAAAAGCAGCTGATTTTGGTGTGCTATTTGGATCAAGTGATAGTGTAGTGCAGAGGGTAAGTTTTCAATCATCTAATTACATTTAAATGGTATTAATTAGTGCACTTTTAACTATTTTTTTATTTTCCAGTCTGAAAATACCGATAGAATGTTACATAGTCCAACATTTATTAGTTCAAAATCAATATTGACTTGAATTTCAAATCAAATGGACTAAGGTGAAAAGGTGGAGTTGCAGTAACTCAAAGACAACTACAAGAACAGAGTTACAAAAGATTAAAGGCAAAATCTTCTACAACCACTCAAGTCACATCAAACACTTAAGCCAGCAAGAGTCAGTCCACACCAAGGACTCAAGGCACACAATAGTAGAATTCTCTTTTTGTATTGCTAGTTTTTTATTACAATTGATCCCAAATATTGTTAAAACAAGTGTTTTATGACTTCTGGTGTATTTTTCATAAACGATGTTGTTAAGATAAGTTTTTTGATTTCAACTCTTGTTAAGACATTATATATTGAAGATTTCTGTGTTGGCAAAATGATGTTTGTCATTAAATTTCAATTTCATTATCATTGCACATTGCAACTACAAATACCAAGTCATCTTAAATACAATAGATAGAAACCAAATGGCAACATTGATGATAATAGTGATATCAATGCTAGTGCTTGATCTCTCATGTCTTTCATGCCTTCCATTTCTTTTCATCCCTTCTTATCTTCATTGCCTTTTATGTCTGTCTTTATTTTCTTACTCTGAATTTGTTGATGAATTGTTTATGTAGTATTGTTCCACTACTACATAATGCATTTATAGCTACAAAATCTAAGATATGAATTTAAAAATCACAGCTCTTATCAAGTAATAACCACAAAAATTTAAATTCTATAGCTATTGATATATTCGTAAAAATTCATAGTCACAAAAATTAAATTGCTAAAACTAATTTGTCATTTTTGCTACAATTATCATGACAATTGTTACCTAAATAGCTATAACTTTGTTGTCACCGTAAAATTTTGTAGCTGGTTATAAATTTTTGTGACACAAAAAAGTTATTGAAGCAACAATAACTTTTTAGTTAGAGTAAACTATTTGAAACAAAATATTGTAGCTAAATAAAATATTTTGCTTTTAGATATTAAAAAATTGTAGCGATAGTTAAATGATATAGCCACGTCTTTTTTGCTATGATAAAATTTAGTAGCTAACTATTATTTTTTGCTACGAATTGAATTTTATTGTAATAATTAATAACTTTTTAGCCACAAATATAATTATAAATAAAATATTATAGCTAAATAAATCTTTTTGCTTGAAGTTATAAAATAAATTGTTGCAATAGCTAAATGATATAGTCATAGATTTTTTGATATGATAAAATTTCGTGACTAAAATTATTAACTTTTATCATGTGTTGCAACTTGTTATAGCAATAATGACCTTTTAATCATAAAAATGTTATTTAAAACAAAAAATAACAGTGCAATAAATATTTTTATTTTGAATATTAAGAAATCGTGGCAATAATTGGCTTAATATAATTGATAACCTTTTAGATGCAAAATATTTGAAATAAAATTTTGTAGATAAATAAATCTTTTTGCTTCAAGTTATAAAAGAAATTGTTACAATTACTAAGGGTCTATTTGAAAAGCTACCTGATAATTGAAATTGTTATAGTTACCAGCCTAGTAATTATGTCGACATGTTTCTTTAGCACAGTGTCATTACAAGTATACCATTAGATTGCACAAGTCAATCACATGTTTGTATTAAAATTTTCAAATAAAGTTAATCGTCGAAAGTTAAAAATCACAAATAGTTGCAAACAAGTGAAATTTTATAGGATATTAACTTAGGTATTTATATTATATATTGTCTTTTGAAAATATATTAATTAACAAACACATGTTCTTAACTAATATTATATAAAAAAATAATATATTTTTCACATTAATATATTTTAATAGATTAATCATAAAGTTTAAAAGTTATATTTTTGTAAGAACATCATGAAATGCATTTTTGACAAAAACATTAATATTATAAATATAATGTAATAAATTATTAGACATCTAGTGAAAAGATAATGTATAAATTCTAATTGCTAAAACAATGTGAAATGCCAAATCAATGATGCTAAGCAAATAAATTTGAATAAAAAATATAACTTAAGTTCAACTTTCAAAACAAAAAAAAAACTAACATAAAACATTTACATAAAATTTCAACATAATGTACATAAATATAATTTTAAAAGAAATTGTAAGTGTATAATCTTATTCGACAATGAATTCTAGTTTAATCTAAAAATTAGAATAATTAACACAATTATACTAAATAAAAAAATAAATAAAAATAAATAACCTAAACAAAAAAATAAATAATACGAACAATTGCATAAAATCACAAGAAGTAAATATTGAAAAATGGAAAATAAGGAAATGAGATATAAGTACTGTAAATTAAACATATATTTTTTTAAAAATATTATAATAATAAAAATAAAAAAATTAAAATAATAGAAATAGAAAGTAAATCAAAATTTAAATAAATAAAAATAAAAATAAAAGGATAAAACTAAAAAGTAAATCAAAATTAAAACAAATAAAAATAAAAATAAAAGGATAAAATTAAAAAATAACCTTGAAATTACACCATGTAATTATTAGCGATTCACAACTCCTCCGTGAGAATTTAGAAAGTGTAATTATCCTTTGTCAATTACACCTAATTACCTGCTAATCAAGTACTTACCTGATTAACAAAACATGTCAGACAATGTAATTACACCTAATTACATCAAATTCAATTTTCAGAGTGGCTTTCTAAGCATGCCTTAAATGATAAAGTCATATATTTTTTGATATGATGAAGTTCGTGGCTTAAATTATGCACTTTTGTCACGTATTAGAACTTATTGTAGCAATAATGACCTTTTGAATATGAAAAAAGTTATTTAAAATAAAAAATTGCAACAAAATAAATATTTTTTGTTTGGATATTAAAAAAGATTATGGCAATAATTGAATTAATAATAACTATACAGTAATATATAGTAATAAGTTTCATGAAAAATAATTTAGAATTATTATTGTAGTAAATTTGATAGCTAGTAGTTATTTTTTAACTCCAGCTGAAATTTATTGCAGCAATGCTAATCTAGTGTATTTAGAGGTATTGACCATTTTATTCGATTCAATTTTAAATGACTACTTATTAATTTCAAATGTAATTTAAATACATAGGCGATTGTATCCAATTGATGTTAATTAATTAATCATATCAAACTTAAATATAACTTAACTTCACTAAGTCTCACTGAAGTTTCATTTTGATCAAGAGCTTCTAAAAATGTTATTTTGGCTCAAACTAAACATGTTCCATTAGAATGATATATTTGTCGATCTAATGTATTGAATGTTATAGCTTGCAAGACTTAAATACAACTTAAATACATACTTGATCAGTTCAAAATTTAGGAAAACTTTCAATTATTCCCCTTCATATTTTATCCCGCTTAAGTGTTTTCAAAATTGTTATTTCACTTGGACATGATTTATTGAGATAATATTTTAAAAAATTCACTGTAATTAAAGATTTTATTATTCGACTTGATTTAATTTTATGGAATACTACTTGCAAGTTTTAAATTAGCATGTGCCGAATGTTGTTTAATAAATTTATTTATTTTGGGTAGTGCTGGTTAAATATTTTTAAATTTTTATTTAATGTAAGTTATATATATTTCTGAGGTAGTAACTTACTTGAGAAAATTGAAGGAAATGTGTCTTTTTAAGTCTTGAATGAAGGATTGATGACATTGACCAACAGATAGGGTCAAACATCATTAGGAAACTTGATTAAGTTAATTGTGGACTTGATTAATATTTTCAAAACTTTCTAATCTTTACAAAAACACAAATCAACCCAACCCACATCCCTATTCAATCCAAATCAACCACTCTCTCCTCTCTCTTGATAGCTTCTCTCTACTCTCTCTTAACCAACAGTTCTGCAAAATTTCTCCCTTCAACCCCCGACGACTTCTACCTCCAACGATAAATAGTTGGGCTTCGAGTTCCCCTCTTTTCTCCCTTCAACCCCCGGCGACTTCTACCTCCGGCGATAAATAGTTGGGCTTCGAGTTCTCTTCTTCGATTCAAATCAACCTGTCTCTCATCCCTCTCTCGACATCTTCTCTCAACTCTCTCCCAACCAACTGTTCTGCAAATTTCTCATTTCAATCCTCGACGACTTCAACATCCGACTACAAATAGTTGGGATTCGAGTTCCTTTTTAACTTCAACCTTCAATCGATGTGACATCCTTGCTCTCTATCCACAACAGCTTTGAATTCTTCATCGTTCCTTTTCTTCTTTCACAGGTAAAAATTTATGGCCTTTTTAGTTTTGAAGAAAATGAGAAACTTGAGCCAACTTCTCTTATAGTATTGGTTAACAATTTCAGTATTTGTTGCATTAATTTGAAATGTGGTCTGAATAAAACCCTAATTTATGGTATTTTTTCTCTTCTCTTTTCGAAGTGAATTATGATATTTTGTTGTTTGTTGCATTTTTTTGAAGTTTGATTTTTATTATTTGTGTTTATAAAAATAAAACGACAATTTGGTTTAATTTGTTATGTTCTTGTTCTTGGTAAAAATAGTGAAATTACTGTTTTTCATTGAACAAAATTGTGCTACTGTTTTTTATTTTCTCCGACAGATTACCCATCTGGTACAACATATTAACCATCAGATGCAATAAATTTATCATATGATGCAACAGATCAATCATCTGATGCACCAGAGGAACCATCAGATTATAATTCTGATGCAACAAATTAATAATCTGATGCAACAGATTAACTATCTGATGCAACAACTTTACCATATGTTGCAACAAATTAAGCATCGGATAAAAAATCTGATGCAACTAATTAACCGTCTGGTGCAATGGATGAACCATTATATTAATGATCTGATGCAACAGATGAACCTCCTGTTGGATAAAATCCTATCAACTCTTCCTACAGGAAATGTCCAAGACTTGATTTTTCAATTGATAATTCATCTGCCGCGATAGACGACCCTATGTTGAAAGAAATCTAAACAATATTGACCGTTAATAACTGTTCCAACGGATCACTCATGTGTTGCAATAAATGTGTGACCTGTTGCATAGACTATTTATCTTTCTCAACAAATGAGTGATATGTTTTGTATTGTCGCAATAGATTACTCAGTCGTTGCTGCAGGTTAGTTAACTGCTCTGACAGATCACTCATATGTTACAACAGATGTATGATCTGTTGTACAAACCATTCATCTTTCTCAACAGATGAGTGATATATTTTGTATTGTTGCAACAGATTACTCACCCGTTGCTACGAATTATTTAACTGTTTCAACAGATCACTTATATGTTGCAACAGATGATGTCACAACAGTTGTGAGATCTGTTGAACAAACCATTCATCTGTCTTAAAAGATGAGTGATATGTTTTGTATTGTTGCAACAAATTACTTATCCACTGCAATAATTTGGTTATATGCTGCAACAGACCTGGTGCAACAGATCGGTGATCTGTTGCAACTGTTATTTTACTGTTTTGCTTGTTTGATTTACTGTTATCATTTTTTAACGATGCATTAATCAACAATAATATAGTATTTTATGTTCCTATTAATTTTAGATAATATGGTTCTCAAAAGAACAGAAACCAAATCAAGTCCAAGTAAAGGAACAAGTGAAGCAGCTAGGCTATATCCACCACTCTATGAGCTTGCTTTATAAGCGTTATCTCAATTAGGAGCAGAATATGATAAACAGGGGAAGGAGGAATGTTTTAAAAAAGATGATGCAGATGCTAATAGCCCTTCCACCGAAGAGTTGATCAAAGCCTTTAGCATTGATCGTTATCCTGTGAGAATGCAGTGCGATAGTGCCGCCGATTTAACGGATGATTTCGTGGTTAAGTCAGTCATGGAAAAATCTTTCGACGCCTTCAGAAAAATACTTCGAGAACAAAAATAGGATGCTTATTTCAAGGCCAGCTGCTTTGAGAAATTTCTTGATTTGCCGGAGGACAACAATGCTCGTTTCCAAATGAAAATTATATATGAATTTCTCAAGCGTAGGTTTATGTTTGAAAACAAAGATAAGATGGATGAGGTGTGGATAAATTACTGTGGCATGCCTGTTTGTTTTGGTTGGAAGGAGTTTGCCATAGTTACTGGACTAAAATATTATCCTCCTTCTCAAGTTATACCTATTCTAACCCAAAAAAAGCACCCCGCACACCCAAAAAAGGCAAAGGCAAGTCATGTGATGACCTGGTGTCCATTGTTGGTCCAAGCTTCAAAAATAAAAATTTGATAGAAGCGTTGAAAGGTAAAGGACTTTCAAAGTTGCACAAGCAGTCATTGTGCTTGTTTTGGTTTGTACATAATATTCTTTGGGCGAGAGACGTTAACAACAACATAAGCCTCGATTTAATAAAACTCTCCTAGGATTTTGAGGCATTTAACAACTATCCTTGGGGGTATGAAAGCTTCAAAATGACTGTCAAATATTTGTTAACTCCGTTAGCGCCAAAGACAGTCAACTTATATGGCTTATTGACACCTAATTTTTTCCCTCCACAAACCAAGTTTAATTTTGAGCTTCTTTGGTTGTTAATAAAATTAAAATATTTATTTCATCTGAATAATTTTTTTACCAAAAATACTTTGTACGTAATTTTGTCATTTTATGTAGCGATTATATATTATCGTATTCAATTATACGAGATATAATTTTGCTACTTATATGTTTATTTCACAAATATCGAATGTTAATTAAGGATAATCTTTGAAAATAAATATAACGCTTAAAATCTTAATTTATTCTCTAAAAAACAATTTATTCGAATAAATATGTGTCTGATTTTATCGAATCAAGAAGCTTTGGGTTAAAGGTATTAATTCATTTCGAATTTTGATTTAACTTAGCCAATCTATTAGATTTGGCCCTAATTGAAATCAAACTGGCTACAATTGTGATTCAATTGGCCAATTGTGTTTCAAATTGGCCAAAACCTAAATAGAATTGGCCAAATCCCCAATACCCAAAATTAAAACCCAATTTCAACCCGGCCTACACTTATGACCCATCCTCATCAATTTATAAGCTTCCAAAACAAGCATACAACTTCAACATTAACCTTATCGACGTACAACACAACCAACCGCGTGTACAACTTTGAAAAATAGCAAAAATCAACCCGATTCTCCTCTTTCTCGATCCAAATCCGTCGACCCAGCCCCGACCCGATAAGAATCGAACTCAACCCACTCTTTCACACGCGAATTCGTGTAAGAAGGGCCTAGGAGTTTCTAGAAATTGTTGAGTTGGCTCATCCAATGTTCAAATCCCAAAATTCTCGAATAGAGTTGTACGAATTAGTACATAGGTGGAGATTTTTTGTTGGCTGTTGAAGATTATTATTCCTTCTTATTTTCTATTTGTTAGATTTTGGAATTTACAACCGGTATTAGTACAATCCGTTGGGGGGAAACTTGGTCTTGAGTTCAAATTTTGAATTTCCTTTGGAAAAATTCCCCAAATGGCCCTTATTTACTTCTTCCCACATCGTTCAAAGCTAAAAATAACCCCCTTAATCCCCTTCTGTAAATATCTCTCTTTAGAGCAAGAAAAGGGGAAGAAAAAAAAATCTTGGGTTCGAAAAATTCGATAGAAATTTTGGGTTCGCTGGGGGCTGGAAAGTCTTGGGTTGAAAATTTGGGGTTAGAGAAAATCTTCAAAAATTCAGAAATACACACAAAAAAGGGGTTGGAAAAAGGGTTTTGGGAAAACTTTAGTTAGAGAAAATTTCTTTGAAAAGAAAGAAGAGGGGAAAATTTCTGAGGGCTAAGAGTTTTCTCTCACAATAAAAACTTGTCTTTCCTTTCTTCTTTTGAAAATTGGCTGATTAATTGGAGGCTTTTGAGTTGATATCACAGATTGTTGGTGGTGTTGGATCTCAACTTCAGCCCGTTTATTCTGTTTTGCTGCTCCCTAAAAGGCAATATCCTACTCCATTTAAGCTTTCGATTGCCTCTGCTTCATCTGGACCTTCTGTAGTTGTGAGCAAATCTTGAGTAACATTGTATGCTGGGATTGATTGCTGGTAGATGGCGTTGATAGCCGTAGGTAGCTGTTGATAGATGTCCAATTTAATACTCTCATTTTTGTTGCTTAAGGTTTGTATAGCTGACTTTATGTTAAGGTTTCATGTTCTCCGATTCTGTTTTGAGTTGCTGGGTATCTTGTAAGGTTGGTTTTGTCGTTTAAAGTTTCATGCTTTTGATTTTTTTTGAGTTACTGGTATCCTATTAAGGCTAGTTTCGTGGCTAAAGTTTGATTTTGTTTGTTCGTTTTGGGATGCTTATATGTTTTCATGGTTTAAAATCTCTTACTTTGAGTCTGTTAAATAGTTTCGGGCTAATGGCGTGTCATTGTAGCTATTTTCGTAGTAAAGTTGCATGCTTTAATTTTGGTTCGGGTTACTAGTACCCCGTTATAGCTAATTTCATACTAAAGTGTCATATTTCGATTTTTAGTAGTTCGGGTTTCGAGTATCTTGTTATAGATTGGTTCCATCATTAAAGTTTCATACTTCAACTCTTGATTAGTAGTTTTGGGCTGCTGGTATCTCGTTATACTTGATTATATGGTTAAAGTTTTGTGCTTTGGATTTCGCCTAACAGTTTTTTTTAAGTTGTGGCATCTTGTCTCATGATTAAATTACCTAAAATTGGGTTTATGTTGTGTTTGAATCTCATTTGCTTGTTAACCCAGTGGTAACGAAGGCATTAAGATTTCAGCCTTGCTTTTCTTGAAGTTTCAGCTATCGTATTCCTCACCTAAAGTGATTAAGTCTTTAATTTTGTATGTTTGGCATTCTGGAATTTGAATGTTGCTTGTGATCCATGGTTTATGTAGTATGATCCAGGAGCTGTAACTCTTTTTTGTGACATGCTTAATTGTGTCCTTTTGTGACATTAAAGTGATAGATTGTTTTCTTTATTTCGCTAAAGACCATAAGAATTTATTTTTGAAGTTTTATTTCCTCCTGTAGTTGAAATTTCTTTAATTGATTATGAACATTTTCTTCAAACTTTATAGACTTTTGATCCTGTGGCATTTTTACCTGTGTGTGAATGTATTTGAATGAAGCATGAATGCTATAGCTTATTAATTGTTAAAATCGTGGATGTATGCTAATTTCGTCATTCCTTTCCTTGCATGCACCCCCCTTGGAGTTCAAATGGGCTCCTTCTCTCTTGGCATTTCATAAATGGGCCCATGAGGCTCACCTCATTGAACTAACCTCAAAAGAAGGTCAAAAAACCCATCGTTTGGCGTATGGATATGAGAAGACGGAAGGAGAGAAAACGGGTTAAAGTCCCATCGTTGAAGCGACAAAGAGGCTTAAAAGTCTCATTCCCTTATTAGTTTATTTCTTATTGTATTTATTTATTTATTTATTAATTTATTCATTTGTTTAAGTTATTCATTCATTTGGGCCATGAAGCCAAAATTGTATTTAATACAAGTGGAGGCAAGATTTGAGTCAAATGCTCGAAAACTAGACTAGGACAGGTGAAATGGGTTAAAAACCCAATTAGACTAGGACAAGTCTCGTTGATTTGGGCCAATGGCCTAAATCTTTTACTTTCTTCTCTTCTTACCCTTTTATGTGTTTATTTGCTTAGTCGTTTTGTTTAGACTTAGTTGAAATCCCAACTAAGTTGCCTAAATCTATTTCACACGTCTTTTTTCTAAAAAATAATCACTTTTCGATGAAATTAATCTTTTCGAAGTTAATCAAAAGACGATTTTCAAACAGTCCGGATAACCGCAAGTTAGCGGACGTTTTAGGTGCCTAACACCTTCCTAAAACGTTAATAGGAACCAATTATCTAGAATTTCTAACTTAAAATGATTTTTCTGTTTTGGATCGTTTGAAGTAACTCTCTAAAGGTTTCCTAATTCCTTTTCAAATTAAGTGGCGACTCTCAAAAGTCAAAATCTCTGCAAAACAGAAATGGTGACTCCGCTGTGGACTTTTAACTAGGTTCTAACCAAATGTTTGATTTCGTCTTTTGATTAACTGTTTATGTGTTTATATGTTTTGATTTTGTAAAGTTTAACTATCGCATCTCATGGCATATTCCTGCATTATTTAAATTGTTTTGGGTTTTTGTGGATGTCCCGACCCCTATTGTTCAATTCCAATAATGCGTTGGAAATACGAACGTCTTATTAGCACGTGAGTCGTCTGATGGCTATTCGTATTTTCAAACTCAAGTTGTCCGCTTGAGAACCAGTGTTCAAACCCACTCTAGACATCTAGGATAGAACAAAATCAAAACCCTATTTTAGGCATGAGCCTATGACGACCCAATACCCAAGCGGGGAATTGGGCCCATTAGAAAACTTGCCCTGCGTCTATTGTCCCCGAGTCAATTATAGACGAACCATATTTATGTGGTGAAGAAAATGTATGCCTATCTAATTCAATCCATTATCCTTTGGAGGTCGGGAAAAAACTTGATTTGGTTACTTTCGTAAGAAGAATTGAAGCAAGTTAAGCAAGAAATTTATCGATTTGGGTGGTTATATCTAAGGAACAACTTGAACGTCAACGGATGTCACCAATATAAGAAATGAACGAAGCTAAGAAGGCGAAGACTGATAGAAGAAGCACTCAGAAATTAGTATTTTCTATCCCCTGTGTGGGAACGTGTTTTCTTTCATGTTATTTCCCTTTCCGTAAAGATTGTATCCCTCTTTTGTTATCTTTTATAGGCATCTATGCCCTTTTAGTGTCAATAAAAGTTGGGGGATAATGGATTGACCTTAAGCAAACATATATTTTTCTTCAAAAATCGTTAAGCTCAAACCCTTGGCTCAAAAGGGTCACCCAATTAGGATGCACTTTTATTACAATATGCTTGTGTAATATAACTGTTTATGTGCTTATACGTGTTGTGTTTATTCGAGTCAAATGCAAATTGATCTAATTCCATTTTCCATAGAACATCTCGAGGCAAAAATATGCCCCATTATACAAAAGTCTGACCAAAAGGACTCCAAGTCTCCCAAGTTTCTCAGAAAAGTCCGTTGTCATTCATAAAACTTCCAAAATGATCGCTACCATTTTAGGAAAGTTGACTTTAGAATCAAAAAATTCTATTATAGTTTCGAACTACGTAGGGCCTGATTTCTCCTCTGTGAGATACATAGGCAGCCTTTTGGCTCGGCCCATATCTCCAAAAAGCTCTGTTGACCTCCACTTTCTTGAAAGAAGTAATAAGGTGAGAAAGAATAAAAGTTGAGCCTTCCGGATAAATTCCACCCATCCATATCATTGAGCAAAATCCTGTTCATTGAAATTCTTGAGTCATCATTACTTCATGGATCAATTCGCATGAGAGGAGAAACAACTTTATGTGTTTACTTCCTACTTTATCATCTTGCTTTTCTTATTACTAACGGAATCTAACACGTCAGCCTTTGAGTTGTTTTTACTTTGCA
Source organism: Capsicum baccatum var. pendulum (assembly GCA_030864225.1). Classification (NCBI taxonomy): domain Eukaryota; kingdom Viridiplantae; phylum Streptophyta; class Magnoliopsida; order Solanales; family Solanaceae; genus Capsicum; species Capsicum baccatum. The sequence continues at coordinate 243,612,870 of CM061559.1, read as the reverse complement.
GGCAATAGAAACTACACTGTGTTGGCACAAAATGATCATACTTCACTAGATCAAATGAATAAGAGATCCCCTTCTTGACTATAACTTTGTTACAGAAAAAGAAAAATGACTAGTAGTAAAACTGGACTCTACCAATCATTTTTTCAAACCTGTAAAGCGATGGTCTTGAGGATGGAATAAAGGAAAATGTAAAGGAGGAACTTTTCAAGACAACCGGTATCATGGAAGATTAATTGTTGGAAACATTGTTGAATTGGACCTCCACTCCACTCATGACTCATCGCCTGCCGTATAACAATAACTCAAAACCTTCCATTGTCATGTCATGTCAAAAAGGAAGATAATGGTAGCCCTGGAATAGTCAACAGAAGAGTCAAAGAGATCGAGAATTAAAGAAGCCTGATCTAGAGGAAACCGAGCGATAACTAAGGGAATTGGATATTTGATACTCTGTTGTATCAAGACAAACGTAATGAAAACGTCATGTCATATGTAGAGTGTTTATTTCTAGTAGGATGGACAAGATTATCTAGGGCCATTTAACCCTGAAGATGAGTTTATGTATGAACTACGTTTGACCTGAATTCCCAAGAAAGGGATACGTAAGCGGCCTATGTCGGCTTCGGTCAACCCAATAATTTCTTTCTGTATATCCCTAGCGTAGTCTTGAACTACGTTTGACTTGATTCCCGCTTTAATGGGATACATAGGCTCCCCAACGGCTCGGTCATGTTAACCCCAGGAAATGGAAACTAGGGCAGAATTTTTGAGAAGAAATCTCAAAAATTCACAAGAGGAAGATCGACATCCAACAAGGAGAACGAAGACCAACAAAGACTTTGGATCCTCTCGAGTTGATATCATATCAAACAACTTTAAACTGGGGCAGAAATTTTGAGGAAGTCCTTAAAATTTCCACTAATATATTGAAATATATTTCAAATTCCCCAGCATTATAGGTTGAAGTTGAGATTTGAGAATCACCACCTGTGATAAAGTTTAGGAAGACTGAATCTTCATCTTTGATAAAACTTCTGGTAGAGAGCCTCGACAATGATGAATCCCTAGTAATCCTCCGTCAAACGTCGGACATTGTCAGAATCAAGAGAATGATGGTCGTTAAGCTAGCACATGACATGACTGACAGAGATTTTCTAAATTTTTACAGGAGTTTTCGAAACTATTTTCTAAAAATTAAAACTACTTTCAAAAATCTATATAAATCTTTTGCTTAGTGATTGCCTAGACATCAATTAGGACAGGGAGTCAGGGGTGGAAGTACCAATATGAAGGAGTAACCAAAAGATGGCGTGGATTAAACGAAGAATTGAAGAAGGTCAACACGGAGTAGTTTCACTCAAACTAATCATTTTTCTGAGGATGCAGGGACCAATACACAAAAATGAGAGTCTCTTTCAAAAATCCACGAGCAAATTGGGAGCCACACCAGAGCACTAATGATCAAGAATGGTATTTTGGGTAGCCCTAAAAATGGGTTTAATACCCATTTATTGAGGACATTTTTGAATTGTCCATCTCATTTCTTGAGATCATGAAGGACAAACAAAAACGTCTTGTCTTCTTTACAAATATTGTATTTAGAATTTTTCTAAAAAATAGTAGCTAGAAAAGGCGACTTTGTGTCTACTAATCGTCTACCTTGAGTACAAGTACATGTATAAAGCAAGACACTGATAAATGAATTCAGGTGAAACTGTTTTCAAATTGCCAAGAGGGTCATTTCATATCATTGCCAAGAGGGCCATTTCATAACATTGCCAAGAGGGCCATTTCATATCATTGCCAAGAGGGTCATTTCATATCATTGCCAAGAGGGCCATTCATATTATTTCCGAGAGGGATATTTCATATTATTGCCAAGAGATCCATTCAATATCTGTTGACACATAAGAAATAAACGCTAGCGCCGAGGATATCATCAATATTTCATATCTGTTGACACACGAGACATAAACGCTGGCGTCGAGGATATCATCAACATTTAATATCTGTTGACATGAGAGACATAAATGCTAGCGTCTAGGATATCTCATTATTTTATGAATCAGCATCTGAATGCATCAAGATCACATGATTGGAAGGGACGTCTTTAAGTCAGTATCTAAAGATAGATGATAGATGAGATTTCCTAGAAATTGACAATTTGAGGGTCATCTATAAGTCATATTATTTGAAATAGACTAGTGTTCGAGATCACCTATGATTTGATAGCCTGTAGGTCATCCGTAAGCCACAACAACATTTTAACCAGATAGTGTGCAAGATCGCCCAAAAATCGATAGTCTGGAGGTTATCCATAAGTCGCAACTAAATCCTTACCGGAGAATATGCGATATTATCAAATTGATACATCCAAGGGTTCTCTATAAGACGCGTCATATCCAAGATCGATTATGTGCAGGATTACCCAAGGACTAGCAATTTGAGTGAAATCTATAAGTCATATTGTATTCAAGGTCGGATGATGTGCAGGAACACCTAAAAGCTAGCGATTGGAGGGATATCTGTAAGCCATCTCTTATCCAAGGTCGAAAAATATGTAGGATTACCTAAAATCTAGCTATTCAAAGGATATCTGTAAGTTTCCTCATATCCAATATCAAATAATGCACAAATTATCCAAAGATTGACAATTTAAGGGAAATTTATAAATCGATCATCGACTATAACCGAAGAGGTTATCATTCCACATACAAAAAGTGATATAGGTAACCAAAAGGGTTACCACACCAGCACAAGATTACATGATTGTAGGGACTGTTCTGCATAAAGTATCACCAGTGTCCAAAAGGGCCACCCTACGTCGAAGACATATTCAACCGACAAATGTCATAATTATACAACTACCAACAGAGTTGTTGTGTTTGTTGTTGCCAATTATTTCATTCCAAATAGGTACATGAAGATATGACTCCGCTTTTCAGGCTACAACTCACGTAGAAATATGGTAAAAAACTACATACCTCTTTCATGAATTATGTTTAGCACTAACACTTTTTGCTTGAAGCATTGTTCAGAGCATCCGAGAGGATAAAAATCTCAAATCAAAACCACAGGTGCGGACGACTTCAGATAGGATGCAGCACAACGTGGAACTCTTTCTTAGCAGCAAAATGGGACATAGTCTAGAGAAGGACGTCAAACTCTCTAGACGCGAGCTAAAAGATGATCACCACCACCATCTAACCACACCCCTATTAGAAGGCATGTGGGTATTCCGGTATGTTTTTGTTTCAACTTCACCTTTGAGATAATTCTAAACTTACATTGAGGGTAGTCTTCCCTTTTTTTCAAATTCGGGTTGCAACACACTTAGAGTTTTGGAAATTATGTCCTGGTAAGTTCTTGCCTATGGATGTGAAGGATCCCACATTCATGGTTAAAAGGTTACAAGCTTCTTTTCTGCAACTCATTAACTTGTTACTCATCTCGAGCCAAAGATCGTCTGAAATAGAAGACTATCTTTTCTATCGATTGGGTCAAACTACAAGCAGTCTGATTCCCTGAGTTTTGGGGATATGTAGGATGGGCTCTATGTTGAAAACTCGACTGCATTCCAACCTCCCCCCAAATCTTTTTATTCCCTAGCTTCTTGGTTTAACCAAAAACTCTAAAACCGTGATAGTTGGTGAATTTTCTTGAAGATCGTACTTAAAATCAAGCTTTATGAACTACACATGGCCTAAATTCTCATGAAAATTGAGATATTAGGAAACCTGATACCGAGGTTCGTCCATAACTTCATGAAACTCATACGAAGATTAACCTCTTCCGAATTCAAATTGGTGGTCGGACAAAAATTAGGAACGTCAACCTCCCTTTGCCCAGGGTTACTTGCATCCACCCTACCCAAAGGGAGGGGGCAGTTGTTGACACCTAATTTTTGCCCACCACAAACCAAGTTTAATTTTGATCTTCTTCAGTTGTTAATAAAATTAAAATATTTATTTCATCCGAATAAATTTTTTGTCGAAAATACTTTGTACGTAATTTTGTCATTTTATGTAGCGATTATATATTATCGTATTCAATTATACGAGATTATAATTTCGCTACTTAAATGTTTATTTCACAAATATCGAATTTTAATTAAGGATAATCTTTGAAAATAAATATAATGCTTAAAATCTTAATTTATTCTCTAAAAAATAATGTATTCGGATAAATATGTGTTTGATTTTATCGAATCAAGAAGCTTTGGGTTAAAAGAGGTATTAATTCATTTCAAATTTTGATTTAATTTAGACAATCTATTAGATTTGACCCTAATTGAAATCAAACTGGCTACAATTGTGATTCAATTGGCCAATTGTGTTTCAAATTGGCCAAAACCTAAATAGAATTGGCCAAATCCCCAATACCCAAAATTAAAACCCAATTTCAACCCGGCCCACACTTATGACCCATCTTCCTTATCAATTTAGAAGCTTCCAAAACAAGCGTACAGCTTCAACATTAACCTTATCAATGTACAACATAACCAATCACGTGTACAGCTTTGGAAAACAACAAAAATCAACCCGATTCTCCTCTTTCTCGATCCAAATTCGTCGACCCAGCCCCAACCCGACAAGAATCAAACTCAACCCATTCTTCACATGTGAATTCGTGCAAGAAGAGCCTATGAGCTTCTAGAAATTGATGAGTTGGCTCATCCAAAACTGATAAAAATGCAAAATTTCTTGATCTCTTCAACCCCCCAAAGGATGCAGTAAGTATAATTTAATTAATTTTTTCTTTTAATTAATAATTTTTTTTGAATGATCTAATCATCATTCTAATATATGTAATGATTTTTGGTAGATTGTGCATCCGTCACTAGTTCTGACCAATTGAGAGTTGAAGATGCCATTTTTTCTTACTTTACGGTCTGTGCAAACTTTATCAGACCCTAAAGTCATCAAAAGAATAAAAATAGAATTGTTTGGAGCAACAACCATTACAAGAAAAATAATTTTGAAGGGTGGGCTTGTTGTTGTTGATGGTCTTAGTGGTGATGAAGCTGTTGGTGGTGGTAGTGGTGCTGTTGTTGGTGCTAATGATGCTTCTTTTACAGTTAAAGCAAACCATTATGAATATGATTATACTGGTTATACAGATTTTGCCTCTCTCAGCGAATATTTTGCATACAAATATGAAGACTGCTGGCGAAACATGATGTTGTGATTAATGTTATTAATGCATTAACTGCTTCTGTAAAGGAATTGACATCTAAGCAGGGTCTCATTCTATCAAAGATGATTTTATTTCTACTCGCTTCATTAGATATTAGGGCTAAGAGGAGAAGGAGAGTGATTTCTAGGGCATTATCAAGCTTCCAAAAAAGTGAAATTGCAATTCCTCTGTCTGTGTATTGCACTGAGCAACGTAAAATGTCCAAAGGAGAGCAGCATAAGCTGAAGAAGGTGAATATATTATATGTCTTCCAACTAACAAAACAAACAGACACATATCTATTTCAACAGATGACACATCGGCTGAAAATTATCAAACAGATATATACATCTGGTGCAACATATGTCTTATCTATTTTAGTAAATTAAACAGCTCTTCGTACCGCTTTTATTTGTACCAACAGACGACCTATCTGCTGCAACAGATGATTTATATGTTGCAATGAATTGTTCATCCATTGAAAATTATCATAGAGGGTCTTCTTTATGTAGAAATTTGTCCCAACAGTTGATTCATTATTGCAATAGAAATATAATCTGTTTGGGACAATTTAAAATATGAGGAAGACCTGTTTGATTTACTAGAAGAGATGAGTTATCCTTTTATGTTTTGTTGTATCTCCGTGATTAACATTGACCAATTCTGGCTTTTCAGGTGGATGTAGAAGAAGCTACTGCTGAACAGCATTGACAATATGCTACTCTTTTTATGGAATACGGAGAACAGAAAGCGTATAAACTATACGTAAGCGACAATAAAGATCCACGATGATTAAAGCCGAATTCCATAGCACCGGATGAAGAAAAACTTGTCCATACTGAGTAGATCTTTATAGCTTGAGCCTGTCAAAGCAATCCTTGGTAGTATACTTAAATTGTTGTTGATGTATTTGTTGAGATCTGTACCCATAATAATTTTTTTGTATTTTATTTATTCGTTGACTTATTTCAGCTAATTTATGAAGGCTTCGATTTATTTTATTTTGTCAACGAATTTTATTTATTCCTTAGATTTGAACTTATTAATTGAAAAGGAATACTAAATTCAAATATTGCAACAGATAATGTATTTGTTGCAACAGATGACACATCTATTGAAAAAATCAAACAAATTTAGACATATGTTGCAACAGGTAGGTGATTTGCTGGAATTTATGAAACAGGTCTTCCCACTATTGCGACAGATGGACTTTAGATAAAAACATCAAGATAATGCAACAGATGACCAACCTATTGGAACATATAAATTATATATCAGAACAGGTAGAATAACTATTACAATGGATGGAGAATCTGTTGCATTATAAAAATTCAACTTTCGTTTGACATAAAAAATTGCCACTACGTATAGAAAGGTTAAACAGAATTTAATTAAAATAAAAAAGGCGCAACCCATTGACGGTGTTCAGTTCAAACACCTAAAATAAAATAGGTATCAAGTAGACAGTGTTCATTTTAAACACGTAAAATAAAATAGGCCTCAAATGTGTCAGTGTCAGTCTGGCACATTTCGCTAACTTGCCGTCACTTGGCCCCCAACTGTCATTTCCCCCCATTGTCTTATATATTCATATTCCTCTTAAATTTAACCCTAAATTCTCAAATCTTCTTCTTCATCGTCATCTTCTTTTATCTATCCAAATTCTTCAAATTATTTCTTTCATTTTTTCCAACTGAGCTTGAAATGTCGAGCGAATCTTCCACTATTTTTTGTGATAAAGATTTACGATATTGTAAGTGTAGTCATGAAGCTCTGTTAAAGACTTATTGGACTCAACGAAATTCAGGTCGTAGTTTTTTTATTTGTAAGATTTCAAAGGTAATATTTTTTTATTTAATTAGTTGATTAATTATTGACTTGTAGTTGTTTTGTAATTATGTTCTCTTTTTATAGAAATTGGGTGGATGCTATTACTTTGATTGGTATAAAGAACGACACCCTTCACAAGCAAATCGTGTAATCTGCGGTTTGTTGAACAAAGTTAAGGCTTCTAAAAAGAAACAAAATTGAGCAAGAAGATATTACATTGTTGCCATTATTGCTACTGGTTTGGTGTTGTTGGGCACATGGATATTCAAACCTAATTGCTGAAATTTTTATGGTGGTGTGTGTATTTTCTACTGGTTTGGTGTTATCGAGCACATAGATATTCAAGCGTAACTGTTGGAAAATATTAAAAAGATTTAGGAATATTTTGTAAAATTTAGGTCATCTGTTGGAAATTATCAAACAGGTCTTTCCACTGTTGCAACAGATTAGACTTAGATTATTAGATTATTCATAGAAATAACATCGGCGTAATGCAACAGATAACCAACCTATTGCAACAGATAACCTATGTGCCAGAACTGATTAAATATATTTTACAACAGATTGACAATCTAATCTATTGCATTATAAAAAACTCAACTTTCATCAGAAAAAAATTATTGCCACTATATGTACATGTAATAAAGTGAAGGGTGACTTGAAATTAAAAATTTTTATTTTACAGGCTCTTCTATATACACAGGCTTCAAGCGTCCAGGTAGTACCCCATAAGTCCAGACCTTTTGTAGGTTTGCCACAGCGTTGTTGCACAGAAAAGTCGTTGGCTCAGCCATTTCTGTGCCCGTTAGCAAACATTCAATATATGCAAGAGCGTGCGAGCTGCTCGCTTTAGCGGCATTATCTTTTGGAAGAATCATTCCTCTATTTCGACCTTCAAAATCTTATGAGTTTTTCATCAACACTTCCTTTGGAAAATGATTCATCAGTTTACTCTCCCTCAACAAGATGGGCAACAACACCATCAGTGTCTCCACGAAGAGAAAAAGATTGAAATCGTCGATGAGAGGTACGTTGGAGTCATAAACATTGATCTTTCCCTTGAGTAGTATCTTAACAACCCGATACTGCAGGTCATTCACGCTAATGACTGCAACAATCCTTTTTGCCTCAGTCCAGCTCTTGTTATGTGGATTTGGCCTGTCCCCTCTAACATATTTTATCATTTCTTCTTCATCCAAGACCAACGTAGAAACTAGGAAATCAAGTCCCACACCAAGGGATAACGCCCCCCATTGAGTTAATCGTGCCTATCCTTGAGCTTCTTGCAGAAGTCGAGGTCTATTATCCTATCGGCAACGTCATAAGCTTCCCGGAACGTTAATTGTCTTCTCTTGATGAGGCAGAGAATTATGTCAACATGTTGTGAGATAAGAAGTTAATTTTTAAATAGGTTAGTAATAGTAAATATGAAACAGATGGTCTATCTATTACATAGGGTCTATCCAACACAACTTATGCAACAGATGGATAATAAGTTGCAACAGAACCACTACCAAGTGCACCAGTATACCCAGCTATTGCAACAGATGTGAAATCTATTGCGTAGCTTCTTCTTCATGGGGTAGAATACAAGGGAAAGGTTAGGAAAAGTAAACTTGCCTTGCCCTCGTATGACATACGCATATCAGTCATAGTTTAGAAGTCTTGTGGGGAGAAAGGAGGCTTGGGGTAATCTGGTGCGCCTGGATTAGCATTCTTACCCTGTCGCAAATCCCTCTTCTCTTTGGCGCCAAGTTCCGCGTATGTGTCCATCTTCTTTATTGGCCCCTGAACTTCAACATCTTTTGGAGAGGCAAAAATTACAATTTCTTTTGATTTCCGACCGGAGAGTACGTCTCTAATTGCTTTTTTCTTTCTCCTAACCAACACTGTAGGAGTGTGAGGCTCCCTCACCTTTTTGGATGGTATGACACACCTATTGGATTGAAATTTCTCAATAGCTTTAGAGATAGACTCTACTTTTTCAAAGAGTTTATCCTGTCTGTTCTGAATACTTCACATTCGTAATGAGAACACGATGGTGAAGAGGGGTGAGAGGGACCTGTGTAAGGGCGAAAAGGGGTATTTTCGAACATATTTATTCTTTCTTGAGCATCAACATGCTCATCATCACGAGTGGTAGCAGCATCAGCATGCCTATCGCCAACACCAACAACTGCACCAGAAGAAGCACCCAGATCTGCCTTAGTAAAAGTTTGGTCATGAAGATCCTCAACATTAGCTGACCTTGCCTAACTGCTTTTCTTATAGCTATTGCTCTACACAATTCCTTCTTTATTAACTCCACTGTTGGGTCTGCTATAGTATCAACATGACCTAGAGTAAAATAAGAAGTCATCTCAGACTCCTCTTCGGTAGGCACGATCCATGGATACACAACCTATAAATAAGAAAAAAAAAGATAGATGCATTTAAATCATATAATATAATAATTTTCACAGTTGGGTTACATTTAAAAAAAACATCTGTTGCATAGTTTGCAGTATATGGTTAAAATCCGTTTGAGTCTGGTTCAGAGAAACAGAGAAACACATGGATAATCTGATGCAAAATATCAATCATCTGTTGCAATAGTTGCACAAGATGGGTAATCTATTATGCAACAGATGAACAATATGTTATCAGATTACACATCTGTTGCATAATTTAGAATAGATGGTTAATCTTTTAGGAGTCGGGTTCAGAGTACCAAAGCAACATATGGGTAATCTGGTGCAAGATATACCCTATCACAACAGATGTCCCATCTGGTACATCAGATATAACATCTGTTGTACCAGATATAATATCTGTTCAATATCTTTCTTATCTTTGAGTAGAATAATTTTACTTGAAGAAGATGTACTGCATCATCCGGAAGGTTAAAGAGATCAGCCTCCTTAATATTGGTGTTGTTCTTTGCAGCCAACTACCTAAACATCCTTAGATGAGAAACCTAATCCGGGTAATCGATTAATTGCTTTCGGAGGGGAGGAATGGCTTCAAATGCCCAAGCCTAAAAAATGTAAACAGGAAGCAAGTAAAAAAAAGTCATAATAACTATATTCAATATAAATTAATGGATGAGTAAAATTAGTGATTAATTTTATCATGAAAGTCCAAGGAAAGCTGTATAATGTGGTCGTTCCTGAGGATAGCTTTGTCAGTAAATATTCGACAGTCAAGTAGAAGCTGTCATATCCCCAGATATAATTGTTGAATTTATCAAAATCCTCAGCACGCAACAACAAATCATCTTCTATGACCTTGTTGACGTCTCTTGCCAATATAACCAAATGGGCAAACCAAACTAAGCACAGTTTCTCTCTGTACTACTCTGGTATGGTTTTATCCTCGAGATCTGTCAACAAATCCAATGCTTTGTACCCACATCGATCAATGTCAAACAACCTATCTATTCTTTCCTTGCAATTTCTTGCCTTGGATCTTTTGCAGGGTGATGGTCCTTCTGGACGATGGCATCTCAAGCCCGTCACTATGAAAAACTCTTGCAAGCCAAAACAAACGGGCATGCCATAGTAGTTGATCCAGATTTCATCCATCTTCTTTTTGACCCCCTCTTCCGAATCTTTATCATCCCCCACGTACTTGATTATGCGCTTGAGAAGACCATATACCATCGTCATAGGGAAACATATACGGTCATAGGGGTCCTCAGGCATCTCAATAAAACGTCCAAAGAAGCTCTTCTTAAAAAGTCCACCTATGTTTCCGTTCTTCATAATTTTCATAAAATGTTCAAAAAATTTCCCCATCTGACATTTAAGTACAATTTGACCAGTTAGTTGTTTTTTTTCTGGGTCATTTATCGGCATCGCAACTTAAAACTTGTCAATACTAAAATTTTTGACAAGATCATACAGGGATGGCAATATTAATTCATGCCCCATTGGTGATCCATTATCATCATGTTGATGATCATCCTCTTTCTCTTTCTCACTCTCCAATTCCTCCTCTTTCTCACTTTTATTTTCTTCATCACCATCTACGGACCCTTTTCCACCTCCCTCAATGTTGTTTTTACATCTCTCATCAGCTTCACTTTTTCCTAACTGAGATTGTTCAGGAAGCTCCTCCGAATCCCTCTGTACTGTAGCCTTTTTTTTGGGTGGTCAGACGTTGATCCACTTGCATTTTCTTTTCTTTTGGGAGACATGTTTTACCTGCAGACAAAGAAAAACAAAAATTATATTACAATTGACGTATGCATAGATTTTAAAAAATACATTACAAACACAATGAATACTGATACACCACCAACCACCACCACAAACATCACCAACCAATGCCAACAAAACAAACACCACGAATACCGAAACCACCAACAGCCACCACAAACACCACCAACCAATGCCACCACTAGTGCCACCACGACGACCACAAACACCACCACTACTACCACCACAAACACCATCCAATAAAATTGCAACAGAAACTAGGGATTTCTCGAGTTCTTCCTATGATTTTACTATCAAAACTCAAAATTGTAAACCCATTCTCAAAGATAATACAACTAAAAGTTTTATTTTTCATCATTAACTTAAAAGCCTTTATTTTTTAGAAAAAAATAACAAATACAGAGCTCTTCTCAAACTCTGTTTCCTATGAAGACAAAGAAAACGACTGATACAAGCAAGAATGAAGTCGAAAATAACACCTATGTGGTCGTAAATGAGAAGAAAAATGATCTATTATGGAGGGTTGAGCAAATTTGTTGAGTAGTTGTTGTCTATACTGTATTGTTGAGTAAGAATGAGAAATAAAAAGTGAGACCTCGAGATTTGAAATGATTAAACGTTTTGTATGGGTTGATTTGTATTTCGGCAAAGAATGACAAGTAGTTTTGAAAATATTAATTTGGTCTGAATTGATCTTAGTTATTTTTAAAATCATAAAAGATATGCGTAATTTTTAACCCTCTCATCATGCAATTGCCAAAAGGGTAATTCAATTGAAATTGTATAAAAACAATTGAATTTGTAGTTGATCGAGTACTCTAGTTGACCCTATGCACCCCTGGTCCTAGATTAATCAATTTAGGTACTATTAGTCTAACATATGAACTCAATTGAAATTGTAAAAAATAAATGTTCAACTTGTTGAGTCAGATTTCTCATCTGTTGTAAATTATCAATCAGATTAGGTAACAACAGATTACGAATATGTTGTAAATTATCAAACAGATTAAGTCATCTGTTGCGACAGATTACCCATCTGTTGTAAATTATCAAATAGATTGTCATATGTCATAACATATTACCCATATGTTGTAAATTATCAAATAGGTGCTGCCATCTGTTGTGGCTGACCCTATGATAACTCACCTCTAGTCCTAGATTAATCAATAGTTTACCCTATGAGAACTTACCCGTAGTCCCAGATTATTCAATCAAGGTATTAGTACCATAGTCCTAGATTAATCAATTAAGGTATTAGTCTAACATATGAGGTAGTAAGAATCAGTTTGGCTCAGAGTTATCGATCGACGACTCTGGTTGGGAAGAACGCAGTACCATCTCATCATGCAATTTCCAAAACACTCAATTGAAGTTGTAGTTGACCCTATGGGAATTCACATTCGATTAAGGTATTATTATAACATATGAACTCAATTGAATTATATATAAGCAAATGGTCAACCTATTACAACAGATGTATTTTCTGTTGGATCAAATCAAACAGATTATGTTATCTGTTGCAATATATTACGTATCTGTTGTAAAATATCAAACAGATTACGTCATTTGTTGCGATAGATCACGAATCTTTTGTAAACTATCAAATAGATTAAGTCATCTGTTGCGACAGATTACCCATCTGTTGTAAATTATCAAATGAATTAAGTCATATGTTGCAAAAGATTACCCATCTGTTGTAAATTATTAAATAGGCACTGTCATCAATTGTAGTTGACATTATGAGAACTCACCCCTAGTCCTAGATTAATCAATTAAGGTATTAGTTGAACATATGAGGTAGTAAGAATCGGTTCGGTTTAGAGTGATAGATCGATGAGTCTTATCCGGAGAAATACAGTACCATCTCATCATGCAATTTCCAAAAGACTCAATTGAAGAATAGTTGACCCTATGAGAACTCACCCCTAGTCCCAAATTATTCAATTAGGGTATTAGTACCCTAGTCCTAGATTAATCAATTAAGGTATTAGTCTAACATATGAGGTAGTAAGAATCGGTTCAACTCAGAGTTATCGATCGACGACTCTGGTCGGGAGGAACGCAGTACCGTCTCATCATGCAATTGCCAAAAGACTCAATTGAAGTTGTAGTTGACCCTATGAGAACTCACCCCTAGTACCAGATTATTTAATTAAGGTATTAGTGCCCTAGTCCTAGATTAATCAATTAAGGTATTAGTCTAACATATGAGGTAGTAAGAATCGGTTCGGCTCAGAGTGATAGATCAACGACTCTGGTCGGGAGGAACGCAATACCATCTCATCATGCAATTGCTAAAAGACTCAATTAAAATTGTATTTGACACTATGAGAACTCATATTCAATTAAGGTATTAGTCTAACATGTGAACTCAATTAAAATTATATATAAACAAATGTTCAACCTGTTGCAACAGATGTCTTTTCTGTTGGATCAAATCAAATAGATTAGGTAATCTGTTGCAACATATTACGCATCTGTTGTAAGCTATCAAACAGATTATGTTATTTTTTGCGACAGATCACGAATTTGTTGTAAACTATCAAACAGATTAAGTCATCTATTGTACCTAAATGTTCTTAGATCTTTTTTTTTATAAAGAAATTTAGGTATTTCCTGTCCGAGATAAAATAGTTAAAATACTAAGGCGGTAAAAAATATTACTCGGTACTACTTGGATAACTCAAAAATCTCCTGAGTGAGTAGTCTTATCTGGTCTTTTCAATGTCACCGTCTCCTCGTGCCCCTAAAAATTATTAATGAATATTTAAACCCCCCCATAACTAGAACTCTGTCTCCTTCAGCCATAAAGTAGTCTAGACTCAACTTATCACTCTTTTTTATTCTTGATTCTCAATTATTTTTGTTGTTTCATTTTTTCCTCTCTTTTCTCTCTTCTTTTGGATAAGGATCCTTTAGGATCTCAACCAATCAATATCTTTTCTCGACTGAACTGGATGTTCTGATCCGTTTGCTTTTTTGACATTGCAGGTATGGTTCACTGTTGCTCTTTTCATCTCGTCTTCTTCTTTGTATGTCATTTAAATTAGATATTTACATCTGTTGCTATTAATGATTTACCCATTATCAGTTTCCTATTTATTGAAAAAATTGAAGGAAAGGTGACTTTTAAGTCTTGAATGAATGAACCGTTGTTTTTATTAAAATATGCAAAAAAAAGTCATCTGTTGGGAGAACTTAAAAGCCTTGTTATCAGTATAGTTATTTTTATGTCTTTGTTTGGTTCTTTGGTGGTGCTGTTTTTTGGGGGGTGGGTGGGTTGTGTTGGAACATGTGATGTTTGTGTTGTGGATGGTGTTTGAACATATGGTGCTGTTTTATTTGTTTCTTTGTTGTTGGTACTGTTCTTGGTGGTGTTGCAATAGTTTCCTCAACTATTGCAACTGATGAATCAGCTATTGGAACAAACGGAGTAACTATTTGAAGAAATCAAACCAGTAGCAAGGCTGATTTGATTTATTCCAACAGATGATCCATCTGTTGCAATATGTCATCCATCCTTTGCAACGATGCCTCATCGGTTGAACAGATGGGTAATCTATTGCATAATATTGGTCATCTATTGATTCACTCAATTTTGTATTACCCTTTTGTAATGTTCTTTTTGTTCTTCTCTTGTTTGACATCAAATGTATTTCTCTTGTTTGCAGACAAAAGGAAGTGAAATTGGATCCACTTTTTCCTGGCCAGTATTAAAGGCTAGAGTAAAGATGGGTTCGGAGGAATAAGCTGCTTGCAGATAGAACCACTTCATATGTGGGAAGTATGTATTACTGATCAACTTATCGTGAAAACACACATCCAGTACAATGATTTTGTGAATATTTGTTCTTTACCTATAGGCATTAATCCTTCAAACAAGATATGGAACTTTACAGTTAAGATTGTTAGGTTCGAACTGGTAAGGCTGAGGGACCAAGACGGTGGTGTCGATACCCCGTTACAATTTAATGATGGTTTATGCTCATGTTTTTGTGTCAAGTTTGGGGAAGGGTTCATGTTTTTGACGGCAGTGTAAATATCCAATAGTGATTGGACCAGTTTTAATGGCGCAATTGACTTATTGAAAGTCCTTCAAAGCGTCGTACTGCAGAAAAATCTAATAGAAATTTCCCTGGTCCAAATTTATATGGATGGGTTGTTGGAGGAGACTATTATACAGTAGAAGGTGTTTGGGAGAAAACCTGTGTGGGAAGACAGAGGTTGAGAAGGCCATATATCATCTCAGTCCTTGTTTAAGAGGATACACAGGGTCGTAAGGAAAGTGTAACGAAATTAGCTTATGAAATTGACATGAAAAATGAAAAAACTAGATGAGATACGAATGTGAAATTTATCCAAAAATGAAAATCCATCAGTCGTTGAAGAAAAAGAAGAATGGTACAGAGGAATTGGTCTGGTCACTTTCCTAGAGACTGCAACTAGCGAGCGCAGCCTCAACAAAGACCCACAAAATGCAGGACTAGAACTCTAAGGAAACAACTTCACGAGCATGGAAGGTGGTAAGATTGTCGGTCTGAATTGACATGTAGGTTTCAATTTTGACCAACAATCTTACCACCTTCTGTGCTCGCGAAGCTTTTTCCTTGGAGTTTTTGTCCTTCACTTTGTGAGAGTCTTCATCGAGACCACGTTCGCTTGTTGTATTCTCTAGCAAAGTGTCCAGCTCCAGTCCTGTTGACCATTCTTTTTTTTCATAGACTGATGGATTTTTATATTTTGATACACTTTTAAATTTGAAGCTCATCCAGTTTTTTCGTTTCTCATGTAAATTTCATTGGCCAATTTTTCTACACTTTCCTTCCTACCCTGTGTTTCCTCTTAAATAAGGTCTGAAATGATATATGACCTTCTCCACCTCTCCCTTCGTGCATAGGTATTCTCCCAAGAACCTTCTACTATAAAAAAGTCTCCTTCACCAATCCATCTATATAAATTTGGACCAGGGAATTTCAATTGGTTCTATCATTGTTTGCTGCATTGCAAGGCTTTGGAGGCCTTTCAAGAAGTCCATTGTGCCATTAAAATCGATCTTATCACTATTGGATATTTACATTATCGCCAAAAATTTGAACCCTTCCCCAAACTTGACACAAAAACATGAGCATGAATCTTCATTAAATTATAAGGGGGTATCGACACCACCGTCTTGGAACCCTTCAGCCTTATCAGTTCGCACCTATCAAACTAAACTATCCAATGCAAGATATTGTTTGAAGGATCAGTGTCTAATCGGTAAAAAACTGCATTCACAAAATCATTGCACTTTATGTGTGTCTTCAATGTAGCCTGATCAATAATATACATAACTCGCATGCATGAAAATGGGATCCATTGCACGCATCTTATTCTTCCTAACCCATCAGGATATGTCATACAGTGTTGTTTATTCATCTGCACGAATGTGATGACTATTACAATGGAGGTGTGAAAAGTCATGACTTTTTATCTTAACACATTCAAACCAGCTGATGAATCGGAAACTCCATCTGTTGCAACTGACGAATCAGTTGTTGGAAGAAATCAAAACAAATCCTCCAATATATGGTCCATCTATCGTAACAGATAATCCATATGTTGCAACAGATGATAAATCTATTGTGATAGACCAAACTTTTTTTTATTCATCTGCACGCATGTGATTACTTCTTGCTAAAAATGTTTGTTTCAATTTAGTTTTCCTATTTATAAAATCAAGTGAATTTTATTATATTCTTTCAAGATTACCCCTATTATTAAATGACTACATAAAGTATATTATTCACATTTATACTTTCAAATCATAATTAGTAAGGCCAATTTGGTAAAATAATCACCTAATTTATATTTTTATTAATTGGTGTGCAAAGCCCATAGGGCCCAACTAATACGAAACAGAGGAACTATTAAAAAGAGGTGAAGACTTTTTATCTAACACATTCAAAACAGTTAATGAACCGAATACTCCATCTGTTGAAACTGAAACTGATGAATCAGCTATTAGAAGATATCAACACATCTCCTCCAACATATACTGTCCATCTGTCGCAATAGATAACACATAAGTTGCATTAGATGTCTTATCTGTTGCATATACAAACCATCTATTGCAACAGATGGTAAATCTATTTTGACAGTCGTCTGTTGCACATTCAATCCATCTGTTGCAACAGATGCTAAATCTGTTAAAAATGCTGGATGATCTATTTCAACAGCTCAATAATAACAACTTTTATCGAGTCTCAAACCGCTATGAAAAGGTAAGAAGTAATTAATGTAAAAGAAAAAGTCACGACTTTTCACAGAAAACAAAATGCCACCGGTTCTGTTTGAACAGTCCTGCCTTTTGGCTTGACACGTCCAGATTTAATCCTCTATACATAGGTCCCTCCTTAATCTTCATTCAACTCTATTTATTTCTTGCATTTTTTCCTTTCATGTGATATCTTCAACCACTTTTCTTCAAAGAGCATATTCCTTTCTCGTTGAGGTAAGTTTTTTTTGGTGTAAATTTACCAGTTGGTTGTATACGTTGTATTACATTTTGGAATTTTTCTTTATATTTGTCAATTCATGCGTGTTCTAGATATGGCTGATCCCTTTCCGTACATTGCTATTCTACGCGACACAGTGCAGGAACTTCAAAGGCAGATTAATGACCTACACAGCGAGTTGGTCGCTGTGAGAGCGACGATATTCAGAGAGATGCAGAGGCTGATGAGAGCCCTGCTGCTGTGAGTTGATTGGCCAGCTGTCATTAATGATGATGATGATGATGATAATAATTAGAATGTTTTTTTCCTATTAGCGTATGTATTTTAATTTTTCTATATCGGATTTATACCTAATGTATTTTATTTTTCGTTTAATGAAAAATTTACTTTTAGTCAGACTTTAGCATTTTAATTTTTATTCAATTTTCATTTTGTCTATTTCTGCTAATCTAATACTTGTTAACATGTCGACGGTTGGAGGCAATGTTGAATCCAGTAGCACTAGAAATTTTGGCTTTTGAGTTCTTTCAACAGATGGACCATGTGTTGGAACCGATTGGTCATCTGTTGGGTTTCAACAGATTATCCATCTATTTCGCCAGATTTTTCATCTGTCGGAGGAAAGCATTCCAGTTGTTTGTGCAACTGTTGAGAATAATTGTGGGCTACTGTATTATTTAGTTCTTGTTTTACCTCATTTTATTGATGCACAAGTTATTTAAAAAAAATATATTTTATATATAATAAATGATAACATTAGGTTCACAACAATGAGTTAAAGATATAAAAGTCCACAACAAACAAACAAACAACAACACAAGTTTCTGCAATTACAACGATCATGGTGGATTATGATTCGGGCATGTAGTTATTTTGTGGCCAGCGCACTTACATATGGAGCACTTGTTTCTTCTTGATGAAAATGATTCTCCAACTCCACGCCTCCTTTTATATGGCTTTCTTTCCGGTTTGATAGTGCTCGGGTAAATATATGGAGGAGGTATTAATCTCCCCATAAGCTCTACTGGAACAACCCAAGATTTTTCAAGAGGCACCGGAGTAATATGCCCACTATATGTCATTTCATATTTTCCACCGAATAATATTGAGAGGAGTGCTCGTAAACTTCAGGTCCATATTTATGGCCGTATTGAGCTCGAAGGGCTGCCATAGCATGTGGACAAGGTATTTTGTCCATGTCAAAAACTCTACACGTACAAGATCTTGTTTGAAGATCGACCGTGGAAGCATCACCATGACTGGTGATACGAAATTTGTAATCTGTTATTTTATGAGAGAATAACCTATTCCCCAAACTGATGTTTGTTGATATTTTCTTTTCGATTTCGATAACAAATCGGGTTCTTTTTTTTGGGCACTTAAACTGCACACGCCTTTTGTTAAAAAAATTGCTATACTTCTCGCTTATTTTTTCAAACATAGCCTTGATGGAAAATTCTCTTTCATCGCCAAACAATGAATTCATCAATTCAGCTATGTTTGATGTCATAATATTGTACCTATAGAAAAGAATCACTTAGTACGACATCATACTAAACTTGTAAATCAAACAAGACATTAAATTAATAAGAATGTACCTATTTGTGGGACAGAATGCCTGGCTCCATCTCTCAAAACCGACACGTGTGAGAAATTCTGCTACCTTGAGATTCACATCCGTTATTTGATTGAAATGGTCTAAAATATCCTCTCTACTATATGCTTTAGCTGCTCTATAAAAAAGGGTGACGACCCTTTCGTTGTGATTTTTGTTTCAAATGTTCTTTTCAAGATGCCTGATGTAATAACCAAAGTAAGCTGAAGTGAAGAAAAGTGAACCCATCTTTGGAATACTTGGATGTCTATCCGATACAAAACATAACTCTTCGGTATCTTCGACGAAGCGTCGCATTTATTTAAAAAAATCCATAAGAGGCATCACACTCCTTGTTCGCTACACAAAAAGCGACAGGAAAGATGTGATTCTCCGCATCATGTGCCACCACAGCTAGCAAAACTCCATTATACCTGCTCCCCAAGAGGGTACTGTCGACGGCTATGCCTTTTCTCAAATGTCGAAAACCTTGAATACAAGCACCATAGGATACAAAAAAGTACTTAAACCTTCCGTTTTCATCCATATGCAATGCCGTGTTACTTCCAAAATTTGTGGACTCAATCATGTAACGGTAAGCATCCAAGACTTCATACCCATGCTCGAGTGTCCCCCTAACCAGGTCCTTGGCAATCCCCATAGTCGTATATACCTTCCAATAACTGACCAAGACACCCAAATTCGTAAGGAGTTGATTGTCCATAAGCCTTGTTGAAGGTCCTTTGCCATAGGGGAAACTACTCCTGAAATATTCACCGAGGACCTTTGTCGTGGCGTGAGGATTTTGGCCCGAGATGTGCTCTGAACCACATGTGTGATGCTTTTCATGTTTATAAATGACGAATCTGTCAGAACTTGTGTTCTTCACCGCTCTCAACCACCACTTGCAGTTTGAATTAGCATATTTGAAGCAAAATACACTGCTCGGATTAATAACCTTCTTTATTCTGAAATCTTCTTTCAAGTAAGAAATAACCAAAGTGTTAGATAGTTCATTCTTGTCCTTGAATGACATTCCAATAAAAAAGCCGGTCCCGTCGTCTTAAAGATTTCTAGACTGTCGATTGAGAAGAACTGTACATCGTATTGGTCGCATCAACGGGCGTAGGTGTTTGATCATTATCTGGAATATTCATGTCTAGATCATCCAACCTATCATCAAAGAAGTATTCTTTTTCTTCTTCTTCTACGCTCTGGTTCTTATTCTCTCTAGTCTTTTCAATCATGTATGCCCTTAACACCGGCCTGGTTGAATCACTTAGATAAGCACGCAACCGAACCTAATCGATTATCTTGAAAGACAGTACCCTCTGATTTTCAAAGGAGCTGTGCATGTAGCTAATGGCAAATTCTTCCGGTTGACAATTCAGTCCATAAAAGCTGATGATTAAGTTCACAAAATCATTATACGAAACATCACTTTGGACTCTCATAGCTATCGTCTCTAGCCTTTTACCCTCCTTCCAATACCATACATATCGATTGCTTTTCTCGACCCATTGACCATGACAATCCACCCCTATTGTTATTGATCCCTCCATTAGTGACACATAAATAAAGTCATTTATTAAAAAAAGTTGATAGTGATTTCATAGTGCCGTGAATGAATCCCAACATATGTGTTACCTGTTGCAATAGGTAAGTGATGAGTCACAACAGATTCTTACCTGTTGAGATTCATCTTACGCTTCTGAATATCTGTTGCAACAGATAAAGCGCCTGCTGGAAGTGATGTTATAACTAAATCACCTTTGAAGCTGATTCCAACAGATGAGTGACAGTTGCAACGGATAATTAACCTGTTGCGATAGATGACTTACCTGTTGTAACAGATGTTGGAATCGTGTTCAGGTTCTGTTGCAACAGGTAACTAATCTGTTGCAATAGATATATCAAATGTTGCAATAGATTAATCTGTTTAAACATGAATCCAACATATCAGTCTTTCGTTGAAACAGATATCTCATCTGTCGCAACAGATGATTTATCTATTTAAACAATTGGATCTTATGTTGGATTCATGACTGCGTTCTATCCATTGTTGAAAAACAACAACACAATAGCAGTTACCCAGATGACAAATTCAACTAAAAATCATAATTTGACTTACCAACGTCTCCTATGAAGTAATGCCAAAGTGGAAAGTGATGTTAGAAACAAAATTTGACCTAATAAATTGGTCAAATAACAGCAGTAGCGGTAACAACAACAATGACAAATGGTCAACAAGAACAAGATGAAGATGATAATGAAGTACAAGATGATGAATGAAGCAGCAGCAACAATGAACAACAAAAATCGCTAAGAGAGAGAAAACAACAATGGGTGAGAAGAGAGAGAAAAATGCCTTTTTTCCATCCGTTTTCCGTTATATAGGCTAACATTTGGATCAAAGTATAAATTTAAAAACTTGTGAGTTATTTTCAAACTTCCCCAACTTTCTTAATCCATAATAAAGTAATTGTCATCTACACCTCATTTTAAAACTCTTTTGTCACTTGTGGCCCAAACTCCCAACTTACTTGGTATTAAGTGTCTCATTAAGTGTCAAACAAATACTTGATAATGATGTTGGTTAAGTAATTTTTATTTTTATATTTAAAATAAGTTATTTAAATATTCATAATTGAAACTGTCAACTTTTTTAAGGGCATGAGTTTAAAACTTAAGTGTGTAGTTTACGTGGGCCCCACAATCTCAAAAAAATTGTACACATTTTTTTTTCACTCCATTTGTCTCAAGTTATGTGACACCTTTTGGATTGGATTTAATTTTTTCATACGTCTTTTAAACTAAAATAGTAATTCAAATTCATATTCTTATTTAACATCAAATTGAAATAATCGAATGTAGTGGAAGTATGACTCTGCCATAATAGAGTGTTTTTATACGAATTTGAATTCAGGTTATTACTATAAGAAAAATTGAATTGATACTTTATTAGTATAAGAAAAATTGAATTCATACTTTTTATATGAAATTTCTATCTTAAAATAATTTTTAAACTTTAATTTTATAGTAACTAACAATCAAAGTATTATTTTTCTTCTCTGATTCTGTATAGATAAATTTTCTGATATTGATAATTTTATTTTATTTTATAGTTTTCTATTTTAAACTTACATTTTGTTTCATACAAATCATTCTAAATTCATATACAAAAACATACCAAGTGCGGTCTAAGAAGAATAGAGACTTTATTCCTACCTTAGAAATTGAGAAAATTATTTAAATTATCCAAATAATATTTTTTTTATTACTATGTTTTAGTGTGTTTTAAAAGTGTAAAATTAAATTAAGAATAATCATAAATCAACATAACACTATAAGTTAAAAACTTATTAAAATAGGAGAAAAGATAACAAAATTAACGATATCATGAAGGGCCAAAAATGCTGAAAAAAAATATATTTTGGAATAATATTTATTTCAAATAGAATAGTTAACTTTTTTCATTCACTTAAAGTAAAGTATATATCTATTATTATTATTTCATTAGAGAAAATTTATTAGTTATTAATAATAAAATTTATTAAAAAAAAAAGCAAAAATAGTATATGTAGTAGTACTATAAGTAAGGAAACGTGAGTTAGAAAAAAAAAAGTAAAGGAAGTGAAAAAGGTCAAACAAAAGAAAATCTTAAACACTACCAAATCAAATAAAATTTTAAAAAAATATCAAACCTAAATCTCTCTCCAACCGTGGTCTTCTTTTCCATTTTAGAACCAAATCCCAAAATCTCCCCCCCCCCCCCCCCCCCCCCCCAAAAAAAAAAAAAAATTAAAAATTACAAAGCCCAAAATTTTCCTCTAAAATTTTCAAAACTAATTAAATAATCTACTCCTCCTACCACTTTAAACACCTAGATCCCTTTCCCCTCTTCCCACTTCTTTGTTTTCTTTGCCTCCTCTCATCCTTTTCCACCCTCATCCTTGCTTATCTTAGTTTATGGTTCTATTTAAATTTTTATGTGTAATTTTTTGCTTATCAACTTTTTATTTTTATAAGTTCTTACAACATGAAATTCTTCAAGTAGATGAGATAAGTTTTTATAGTATAAGTATTGCATTGGATGTTATATATTTTTGTTAATGTAAAGGTAACTTTTTTATATGCACGTGTTCTGAACGTTGATATTGAAATTTGATATTTTTTATTTGTGAAATTATACTGATTAATGTTATTATTATTGTATTGACATTTGAGATCCACATCTACATATTTTAAGTTGCTTTGCACTTTTTCTTGTTTTTATTTGTTAAAACTTAAGTAAAAGAATTATATAATGCATATATATTTTTCTCCTTGAATTCTATGTATACACTTACACACATTTACTTATATAATTAGTTGGTCATGATTTTCTTGGCGCTAATATATTTTATCATTATTGATAAGCATATTAATGGAAAAGGAGTAGGTAAATGACAAATTAGGACGAATGTTGATCAAGTTAAGGTGCACTAGAAGACCTTGAAAGGAGAGATAGAAGAAAACTATGTTGTTTTAAGCTTAAACAAGATTATATTTGAAAAGAATTGTATATTGTGACTATTCTTAAAATTGTAAAACATAATTATATGTAACTTGACAATTGTATTGGAATGTCAAAAATGAATTCATAACTACTTTATGTAACTTCTATGACGAACAAAGCTAGTGAAAATTCTTTAATTTGTAATATGTAATTTTTAATTTCTTTAGTCATATTAAAAAATTCTTTGATTAATAATGTTTATGGTTGAATTCTTCAATTTATAGCAATAAATATTGTAGTTTAGCCACAACCTATATACTACAAAAAATCTGGCTATGCATTTTCACTTTTAATATAAATCAACCAGCTATAGTTTTTGTATTTCATAGCAAAAAGAATAAATTTTTAGCCATGTATAAAAATATTTGTGGCAAATATTTTAGTTTATAGCTATAGATTTCTAATTTGTAACTAAATACCAAAATTGTTATCAGAAAATTAAAATGTAAAATAGCCACAATTTTTTAATTTTCATAGCAAACAAATCAAGTCTTTTGCCACAATAGAACATAGTGTGGCTATATATAAGAATTGCTATAAATTTTATTTGTTGTGGAAATAAGGTAAAACTTTGTGCTACAAGTATATAATTCGTAACAAGAACATTTTATCATCACAACTATAACACAATATCTTTTGTAGATGTAAGTATTACTCCTTAACCATCGATCATGTAACGTCTGTAGCTAACTTTTAGTTACGACACTTCTTGCTACAGATGCTATGGAAGAAAAAATTGTGGCTAAAGTGTTTAGCCATGAAAATTTTTATATTTAGCTATGAGATATTTTGTAGCTATACATGTCTTATTTTGTAGTGTTCATTTGCATCAGCCCATCGAAAGAATCTACAATCATTATCAACTTTATATTTTTGATAGCCCCAAAATATTTTTTCAGAATTAATTAGTGTTCTTGACATCTTAAGTTCAGCATAATGCCCATAATAATAAGCCTGAATTGTCATGGTGTAACAAAAATTTACAGAAAAAATGAACTAAAATTAAGGTACAACAAAAAAACACAACAAAAAAATATCTAAGGTATAAAAAAATTAGAGAGAGAAAATAGAGAAGAAGGGAGAAAAAAACTGAAATTGCTCCAACAATGATGTTGGAAGCAAGTGAGGAAGAAGGATGTCGTTCAAGGGCTTGTAAATGCCCTTTTTGAAACGTTGGGGCCCAGTTTTTTTGGTGTGACGTGTTGTCTTTGGCATTTTGGTCCCAACCACATAGGATGTCAGGTCAAAAAAAGGATTTAAAAAAAAATATTTTAAATGGGTTCAAGGGTTCAAATGACAAATGTATAAGTAGAAGTTTCTACTTCACAAACATTTCTTCCAGCCCTTTTTGTCTTTGTTGCCTTGTATGTCTGTCTTTATTTCCTTGCTCTGAATTTGTTGATGAATTATTTATGTAGTATTGTTCATTTGCATCAGCCCATCGAAAGAATCTACAACTATTATCAGCTTTATATTTTTGACAGCCCCAAAACTTTCTTTCAGAATTAGTTAGTGTTCTTGATAGCTTAAGTTCAACATAAATCCCACATTAATAAGCCCGAATTGTCATGGTGTTACGAAAAATTACAGAAAAAATGAACTAAAAATTAAGATACAACAAGAAAAACACAACAAAAAAAATTTAAGTTATAAAAAATTAGAGATTGAAAATAGAGAACAAGGGAGAAAACAACTGAAATTGCTCCAACAATGATGTTGGAAGCAAATGAGGAAGAAGAATGTCGTACAAGGGCTTATAAATTCCCTTTTTGAAACGTTGGGCCCCTGTTTTTTTGGGTGTGACGTGTCTTTGGCATTTAAAACACACGTTTCTATGTGGTCCCTGTCACATAGGATGTCAGGTCAAAAATATGATTTAAAAAAATATTTTAAAAGGGTTCAAGGGTCTAGATGACAAATATATAAGTAGAAGTTTCCACTTTACAAAAATTTCTTCCTAGCCCTTCTTGTCTTCGTTGCCTTTTATGTTTGTCTTTTTTCCTTGCTCTAAATTTGTTGATGAATTCTTTATGTAGTATTGTTCATTTGCATCAGCCCATCGAAAGAATCTACAATCATTATCAGCTTTATATTTTTGACAACCCCAAAATAATCTTTCAGAATTAGTTAGTGTTCTTGACATCTTAAGTTCAGCATAAAGCCCACAATAATAAGCTTGAATTGTCATGGTGTTACGAAAAATGAACTAAAAATTAAGGTACAACAAAAAAAAACACAGCAAAAAAAAAATTTAAGGTATAAAATATTAGAGAGAGAAAATAGAGAAGAAGGGAGAAAAAAATTGATATTGCTCCAACAATGATGTTGGAAGCAAATGAGGAAGAAGGATTTCGTTCAAGGGCTTGTAAATGCCCTTTTTGAAACATTGGGGCCTTATTTTTTGGGTTTGACGTGTCTTTGGCATTTAAAACACACGCTCTTATGTGGTCCCAGCCACATAGGATGCCAGGTCAAAAAATGAATTTGAAAAAATTATTTTAAATGGGTTCAAGGGTCCAGATGACAAATGTATAAGTAGAAGTTTTCACTTTACAGATCAAAACAAGTACAAGAGTCCACCGAGCTATTTCGCCTATTTTTTCTCAATATATACTCTTTTGTGTTTCTTTTTAGGTTTTCTTTTGGCTTTTAGTATTATTTTGAAATCCAATTAATTGGATAAAGTCATTAAGAGGTAGTATTTTTTTTCCATAATATTTAGCCCTTATTATTACTACATAAAGTAATACTCTCTCTATTTAAATTTAATTATTATCTGATTTTAAAATGATACAAAATTTAATAATATAAAGGAGATTTTTGAATCTTGCACTTTTAAACTAAAATATATAAAATATTATAAACATGTCATGTGTAAAATTAAAATTAAATTTTTTTCAAACGAGCAAACATTGAAACATGCTAAAAAGAAAAAGTAAAACAATAAATTGAAATAAAGGAAGTAATTTTATTTTTTTTTTGACAATAAAGTGTAAATATTACCATACCAATGCAATTTGAGTACACCTAAGGAGTACCTGATCATCCAATCCATTGGGAGATCAGCCTAATCAAACCTCAGTATCACTAATTACATATTGTCATAAAAAAACCTGTACATTTTCTAGCATGTTTGGATCCTCTTTACATTTCAACTCTCTCTCGCACTGCTGTTTGTATTTGTCATAAAAAAACCTCATGTATCATTGCTCCAACTGCTGCTGCAACTACTCCTTTTTTAAACTTCTTCCACCGCTGCTTCCTAATCAAGAGAATGGATTGCTTGATGTCTTTTTTATGCATATTGATGTGCAACCAACTTTCCAGTTTTTGCCAATGAATTTGTGCTACTTCACATGAAAAGAATAGATGTGTAGTATCTTCTACCTCCTGCTACTCGCACAGGACACAACAGTTAGAATCTTTACCCAAGCCAAGCCTCTGTAGTCTCTCTTTGGTAAGTAGTTTGTCTTGCATTGCCAGCCACATTATAAATCTATGTTTTGGGAGTGCTATTCTGCTCCATATTAGTTCTGCTCCTCTCCAAGAATTTTTCACACCCAATAGCTTCGCATAACTATTAGAGATAGTGTATTTCCTAGAAGCAGTCACACCATATCCATTCTGATTGTACCAGGTATGCATACCAAGTTTAATTTTATGCAATTGTTTCTAGTACAAGCTATAGTCCTAAGGTGTTATATGCTGCCATAAGTCTACCCCCTCTTTCATAACGAAGGAAGTAGTTATCAAACTTAAATTTTCAAAATTTAATTAATAAAAATAATTTAGTAGAGCATCATCAAGTACTCATAAATGTCAACTATTGTAAAACTATTATAAATGTATTTATATTATAGTGGATGTTTATCAAGAATATAAATATATTAAGATTTATCAAGATCTAGTTGATATCTATCAGGATTTGAAGTATCTATCTTTTAGAAAGAAACTAAGAGTAATTTTCTCTATAAATATAGGGATTTTATTTATTGTAAATCATTCTCAAAAATCTCTCAAGAGAAATAAGAATTATTATTTATTTTCTCTCTACTCTTTTTTTTAATTCTTTGTTATTTTACAACACGTTATCGACACGAGTCCCTCACTAATTAAAATTAATTGCTTTTCGATTGAGTCATCAAAAGCCCAATGATACCATTATTCTACCAGTAAGGTTCTTAAGGTATGTTTTTTCCTTTATTACATTCTTATCTTGGTGCTTAAACACCATGAAGGTACAAGGCTAATTAGAGAAACAAAATAAAAACCTATGTTGCTTTACAGCGTACCACATAGTATCCTATATCAATTTTTACATAGTATCATATAGATTTGCAAATTGTTGTTACTGGAAATTTTTAGTACGAATTGTCCTAATTTATATATTACTCTATTCAATTCCACCAAAGGAGTTGATGTGAATGAATAATTTAATTAGATAAATTTAATTTGATTCAACAAACTCACTTTCAATTGCGGATGGGTTGAATCTTTGTTTATTCTGTGATTATATTTTATTGAAGTTTTACTCACTTATGTGCAAAGTGGTGATATTGTTATAGATTCAAGTTTGAGTTCTATAATACTTTGGCCTATTTATTAATTGAGGTTAAGACGGTGAATTTAAGTCTCATCGTACCTAGAGGGTAAGACATTGGGTTAGGATTCGATGCATTATTATGATAAGATGTTGGGTTCAAATCCCATCGATTTATGTCTAAGATGTCTTTATATGGATAAGACATTGAGATTCGATCTCAATGCATTATATTGATGATATTATGATGAATAAGGCAAAATAATAGGTGTTTGGTGAAAAGTCATGAAACATATCCCATTGATATGCTTTATTCCATGAAGTGAATATGGTAGCAATATATGATGAATCTGAAAGCTGACAACTTGTTCTATTCTTGAAAGGAATGTGATAGCAGTGCATAATATGTATGAAAGAAGACAAGTGATTGAATGCACGAATACAACCGTGAAGGAATAATATGATAATAATCATCAAAAGTGATAAAATTTTTACACGCTTATTATGACTATAAGATATGTTAGAAAAAAAATTCTTTACATTATACGTATGCCTTGATTTACTCCTGAAGTAGCAATATCATGAAAAAAGTTATAAGCTATCAAAATTTGATAGACTTAGGGCACGATTATATTTCATTTCTGGGGAATGAGGATTTCAATTGTTTCAATACAAGCGTGCACTTGATTGTGATGGTATCACAACTCACCTCCGAATAAGGCAGAATAACTGAGAAGAGTTATTTTAAAATTTAATTCTGAAGTAGTAAATTCGAAAATTTATTCATGTAATAGTAAATCTTAAAATTATTAAGCGCATATCATGGTAAACTTGGAATTTACTAGTATAAATAAGTTCATAAATTGACATGAATGATTATGACATTTCAAAGATATGTATGTTAAGTATTAAACAAATATTGAGGAATTAGAAATTTCTTCATGAACTTTTAATGTTGTTTGTTCTCATGATAAGTTGGTTGGACCAACTAATGTTGGGGTTGGATCCCCTAAAATATGAAAAATATAAAAGGTGAATATGGACTCGTTCACCTGTCATGTGATCTATTAAGATGCATCGATATAAGATGATCACTTGTACGTTTATTGTCAACCTGCAGTTTGACATTCATAAAGTTGTTTGCTCAATAAAATTGAGTTAAGAGCATGATTTTCAGATTATGTAATCAAGACAATTCATCTTAATAATGTCAGTTTGGCATTGATTGCCTTCGGTAATAGTTAAACCATTGTTAATGAGAACAAAACTTCATGTGTTGGTCTGAAATATGATATATTTCATACAATAGCACTTGTATGCATTAGACCAATAGATTATGATTATTTCTTCCCTCCCAATTGGTTCAAGATCAGAAACCAACTATTCCATCTAATAATTTTGATATGCGGTATACGATTAATGAATTTACCATAACGCACAAAGATGGATTCCTTAAAGAAGATGAAGGATGTATATTAGTTTTCCTAACATAAGGAGATTTTAAGCAACTATGAAGTATATTAGGAATTATCATCAAATTCTCATTCAATAGATAATTCAAGTCAAATGTCAAAAGCATCTCATATTTAAGGTACAAGTGCTCCTATTTTGTGTCTCTAAAGGACAAAGTCTATACATGCGTGAAGCGTGGTAGACCATACGGTTTCAAATGAAATAATCCTTAAAAAGGATAAGGAACAAATAATCATAATAAGAAGGCAATGTGCTCTTGAACAACCTACGACATAACACTTCATGAAACATTATGAGAGGTTCAGATACCTAAAAATAATGAAGTGATGAGATCTCAAAATGTTATGTCACATTGTGAAATAATATATTATGAATATTTTTGAGACAATATTAGTGCAATATTGTAAAAGATTACGAGGTTCTAAATTCTATGTTTATTTAAGCATGTTGGCGTAGAAATATTGATCAAGTGACATGAAAGAATGCATCTTGGTAAGCATAAAACTTATTTGATTTGCAGTCTAGATACTTGAAATGTCACGCATGAAATGCTGAATATTATCAATTGACAAAATTTATATGAAAATCTTTTTAAGAATTCAAAATGTTTGAAGCATATAAAAGTTTCTGTGAAACTTATTTGTAATACTTATATTGTATAAGCTTATAGCTTGAAAATTATTGAACCTATTAGGGAGTGTTCAAGAGCAATAGATTATTTGCTGAAATGAAAAATATATCAATTTGAATTGGTTATGAAGTACCATATCTTAATGCAATTGATGCACTCATGTATCTTGCAAATACTATAAAGCCCGATACAACCTTTTTGGTAAATTTGTTAGTAAGGTATAGTTCTACTCCTACTAGGAGACATTTGACTAAGATCAAACACATATACGATACCTAAAGAGACTACCAATATGGGCTTATTCCAGTCCCAATCTTATTGGTTATGTTGATGCTGGCCTTTTTGGTAAATTTGTTAGCAAGGTATAGTTCTGCTCCTACTATGATACATCTGAATAAGATCAAACACATATACGATACCTAAAGAGACTCCCAATATAGGCTTATTACAATCCCGATCTTATTGGTTATGTTGATACTGGATATTTATCTGACCCACATAGATTTTGGTCTCGAACATGCAATGTTTTCACATGTGGGGATACTGTCATATCTTGGTGATATGCAAAACAGTCTATCTAGCACTTCATCAAATCATATTGAGATAGTAATTATTCATGAAGCAAGTCTTTGAAATGTGATAATGTACCCACAATTTTATACAGAGATAATGCAGCATGCATAACACATCTTAATGGAGGATTCATAAAAGGAGATCGAACGAAACACACTTTATCAAAGTTTTTCTATACACATGATCTAAGAATGGTGATATTAACGTGCAATAGATTCATTCAAGTGACAACGTAACTGATTTATTCACCAAGTCTCTTCCAACTGCAACTTTTAAGAAGATGGTGCACAAGATCAGAATGGAAAGGCTCAAGGATGTTCTCATTAGGGGAGTTAATACGTGTTGTACTCTTTTTCTCTTACGAGATTTTATCCCAATGAGTTTTTCTTGTAAGGTTTTTAATGAGACAACTTATATACGTATTGTTAGAGATGTGTACTTTTTTCCTTCACTATATTTTTTTTCACTGGATTTTTTCTACTAAAGTTTTAACAAGGCACATTATATATCAATTAGACATTCAAGTGGAGTCATAAATGTATTTACATTATAGTGAATGTCTATCAGAATATAGATATATTAACATTTATCAAAATCTAATTGGTATCTATCAGGATTTGAAATATCTATCTTTTAGAGAAAAACTAGATGTAATTTTCCCTATATAAATAGAAGAGTTTTATTTATTGTAAATCATTCTCAAGAATCGCAAATAAGAATTACTATCTATTTTCTCTCTACTCTTATTCGTTATTCTTTATTATTTTATAACAAAAACAAAGAGAATATCTTTTTATTTAATATTTTGAAATTTTAAAAGTGCGACTAATTCGGTAAATACAACCATGTTTTCATGATTTGTACGTTAACGTCACGTACCAACTATAGTCTAAATAACAAACTATGTACACTATATAACTAAATATTATAAATAATACAATAATATTAAACTACGTTGTCAATATCTATATGTTCTTGCTACTCTGATTTTATTTGGTTAGAAAAATCTAGTAAGCTTTCAAACAATCACGTCACTCTGATTTTGTTTGATTAGAAAAATGAAGGATTCGTGATCTTTTGAAATATATTTTCTATTCTATTAAATAAAGAATAAAGTTTATATTTATTTTATTCTCTTTAAATTTCACTGGTCAAATTTTAATTGTCAACTTATAGTATTAGATATGTTATTATTATTGGTATTGTTAAATAACTTGGTGAAGGTATGCCGAAAAGATTAGCTAATTATATAATACTCTTCTATTTTTTATTACTTGATTTATGTTAACTGAACACACCATTAAAAAAGCTTTAGTTGGTGATGTATTTTACTAAATTAACTAACTAAGGATACTTCATAACTTTAAATTTGATTATTATTTTTGTAAATAATTTTTTAATACAAAATGTACGTAGTAGGAGATAGCAGGCTTCCCCTATTCCTTCCTGGAAATTGAAAAATGAAGCAATCACCTAGAAGTTGGACCTAACACCTATAAGAAATATTACTCTCGTCTGTTTTACAAAAAATAACCTATTTTCTTTTTTAATTTATTTAAAATAAAAATAACCTCTTTCTTTTTTTAGAAATACTTTAATTTTAATTTTTCACATGACGTTTTAGACCACAAGATTAAAAGATATTTTGATATATTTGACACAATTTTAATTTAAGACCACAAGATTTAATTTTATTTTTTTAAAACTTGTGCCAAATAAAAATAAGCCATTTTTAAAAAAAAAAAAACGGAGGGAGCAGTAATTACGATTCGTTATGGTATGTTCACAATTGGTGTGCTACCTTATGGCTTAGTCAATAGATTTTTAAATATCTTTGATCACTACAAAATAAACAGGAATTAGGCACGAATAAATTTTAAGGGAAAATAATAAAATTCATCGTTAATTTTTCATTTATTTTGTAATTATCTTTACTTCTCGGAGCAAATAGGCTTAACCACGAGATATTCACAATCCATTTTATTAGATATAGATGCAAATCAAACTTAGAAACAAAAAATATGATATAAAGTAGGCGTTTGACCATGCTTCATTGTGAAAATAGAAAAACTTTTATTTTCAAAGTAAAAAATGATATGACAATTGAAATTGTACTTGGCCATGAAATAAATTAGAGTTATTTTAGATTTTTGTGTGTAATTTGAAATTAACAAAGTGAAAATAATTTTTTATTATTTTTGTAATTTTTTAAAATTCTTGAAAAAATAAAAGAAGTAGAAACAGAAGTTTCTATAATTTTATGATCAAACATGTTTTTCAATAAAGCCGAAAAAATGAAATTTTTCTGAGAGGAGCATTAAATAAAAAAACGAGAAGTATTTTGCACTCATACTTTTTAAACAATCCTCGTTACACATTATCAAACAAACAAAAAAAACTACTATGTCATAACGATGTCAATGTCTAAGAAAATATGGATAGATAACACGTTTACATGAATCACACGACCTTTCTTTTCTCTTCAATTGTAACGGGTCATAGAAGATCATTTCCTTCTCATGAGACCAACCAATTAGACTAAGATTGCTGAGGACACGATCTTAAATAGGAGGGTGTGGAAGACACGTATTAGGTAGAAGGTTAGTAGAAAGTGGAGTATTATCGTGCTTTTCGAAGGCGTAGGTTGGTTGTTGTTGGTCGTTCTACAAACCGTACTATTGTAATTCTTGTTTTTGGTATTTATCATTATTGTGTTTCAATTATCGCATTGTTTTCACCCTTGTGGTGGAACCCTTTCTCGGATATTGGGCATAGCAAAAACTTTAATGCATCGGATTATCTTTTTTTTTTTTTTTTTTTGATTATCGCACTATTTTGTTGTTGTTCTTGTTCTTTCCTTGTCTTCGTTATTTTCATTCTTCTTTGTACTTGAATCTGCTGCACTTGAGCCGATGGTTTTTTGGAAACAGCCTCTCTGCCTTCATGAGGCAGTGATATAGTTTGCATACAGGCTGTTCTCCTTGGACCCCGCTTGTGGGATTTCAGTGGATATATTGTTATTTTAGACCAATGAATTAGACCATTGGGCCATTTAGTGCTACTTCCTACATCTTGGGCTCATGAGATTTTTGAATGTTAAATATTTTCTTAAACTAATTCCTAACATGGTTAGTTCCAACAATTCACCATTTGATCCCCACCAAAAGCATGTAAAACATAAAAAGAGAAAATTAAACTCTCATGAACCATTACTGAGAAGAAGCATAATTCAAAGTTAAACACAGTGGAGTCACGAGGAACTAAAACACAAAAATGTTTTATAAAACAAGTGCATAATTAGATAAAGCAAAAGCAACAAAATAAGTTCAGATGTGATAATTAACAAAGTTATAAACCATCTTGATCAATCTAATACTTGAACATAACCTCACTATATGGGTCCCTTCCACATTCACAGGAATACCTGATTTCATCCTGCAAGAGAGAAAATCATTCTTAGCAAAACAATTGCAGATCCAAATAGGCAAATATTTGGGCGAAAACGATTCACCGGAACCAACTTTTATATTTGTTTACACGTCTACCAACTTCGAAGTTACTTCAGATACGTTGTGTCTAAAGTTTCATAAGGTTGAGGTTCAGGCACATGTGTATGAACTTCGTTCTGTTGTGTCTAAAGTTACATATGACCGAAGTTCGACATTCGTGCATTTCAGCCACTTTTGTCTGAAATTCAATCATAGAAAACTGTCTGAAGTTGGACTAGACTTCAAGCTTTGTCAAGCCTAACTTCAGACGCAACATGTTTGAAGTTCTTCTGAAGTTGTTCAGACTTGCAAATTTTTACGCGTTGCATGCATGGCTTAAATGGTGGTCCCAAAATCGGGCATCCATGCACTTCGACCAATACGTAGATTGGAAGGGCAAAATGTTTAAAGCATGACAGTTTATCATAGTAAGAGTATATGATCTTATCCATTTTAGTACATTTCTTTACTGTTGGAAATACATTTGCTTGAAGTTAGAAAAGGAAGACAAGGTCTTAACTACTCTTAGCAAAGTTGTGTTAACAGGTAATAGTATCAAATTATGCACAAACAAAAAAGAAACAAAGGAGCAAGGAGGATATGTGCCCAAGTATATCCATGACACAAAAAAAGGGCAGAATTTGAGAACTTACCCCACAAATTCCTCTTCTGGATTTCAAAAAGTTTTCACCCAGCAGTTCTAAAAACCAATCATCTGAAAATATATGTATTATAGAGCAGCTAAGAGATGAAGGTAATCTTATATCTTCGTTGTCGTCATAGTAATCAAAGATATAATAATCAAATGGATCTGTTACACAAAAGAAAAACAAATGGAATGTCAGCTAATAATGCAGGAAACTTCAACTCTGACTTAGAAATAAAGTTATCGGTTTCGCATTTCAGATGCCAAAGGTCTATCAGAAACAGCCTCCCCACCCCACAAAGGTAACAATGGGAATGTTGTTGGTGTTGATGGTTTCACATTTCAGATACCTCAATAAGTTAACGGAGTCCCTCGTAAATATTCAAGTATAAAGGCTGAGGGGAAAAGACTTAAAAGCAAATAGATCTTTAGAATAATAGTAGAAGAGAATAGCTAAAAGATCATCTAACATACCTACTGGCTCTGGAATTTTTGAATTGTTCCGCAAACCATCTAGCCCGGAAACTATTAAAGAAGCTAAACCCCAAGGGTGGATTTGCACATCCATCAAATGTTCTCACTTCAAAATTGGTTACAACACCATTTGTTCCAGGAGGGCTACAGGTTCTCATTGTTAACTCTTTGCTTTCTGGTGCCCAACAGAGAAATAATCCATTGTATGCTTTATTTTGAAAGCGCACATAACTGCATGCAAAAGAAATTTACATTATGAATAAACATCACTGTTGGTTTTGTGGTATTTTAATATCGAATAATTTATATATTAAGACACAGACGTGGGAGTTTCTATTGTTACATTACATATTTGTGTCCTTCCGTTGCATTGCTGAATTGTCCAACAGCTAATCCTTATGAAGTCAAAAAGACATGGTCTTGTTGGCTGCATTTCTTGTCTATTAACATTGTGATTTTATACCTTTTGACTCGTACAGTTAGTAATATGAACGTGACAAGTATTTTCCTTGTAACTTCTACCATTATTCGACATAATTATTTTATAACTCTTGTAACATTCACTCTATTCATTTACCCACATTATTATCCACCTTCTTTCTGTTCATTACAACGATGAATTCCTCATCTATATCAATCACCAAAAGATATAAAGGAAGTAGAGTACTGAGATTCATAGAAAATTGCGTACCTATTAGGAATTGGGCAAGAGAATACACAGATGGAACGAACATGACTTAACACCCCAGCCATGAATGATTCACCAAGCATGGACATTCCATGCCGATTATAATCACTAGATGCCTTAAAAACATTTTCTCCATTCTTGGACAAACTAATGTGCACATGTGATCCATTGCCAGCATCATGTGCGGATGCTTCATCTCTATACAGCCAACTTCCATCTGGAGAATACCTACACAAAAAATTGTCCAAAGGTCATTTACGGAGATTCATGCAAAGACATTAGTGCATGACATTGAAGAAATTACTTCACAAATAAGTTTATCATCAGAAGTAAATTGAGCAAATAGTGCAAAAGGAAAATCACTTCTTTTTGATGTAGAGAAAAAAACCTATATCCTGCATTGAATATCATGAACTTTCTCTCGGAATAATACGATAATTACCATGTCTTAATTCCAAACTAGTTGGGATTGGATATATGAATCCTCTCTATACGTTTAGCTCCATTTGGACCTTCTCCTTAACATTACATTATAGGTTCTCCATATTCTACTGACATGAGGATCCCTAAACAGACTAAAATACTCTTAGCAAATGCTGAACCTTAATCCCCTCCAGTTGTAGCATAACTATGCCTTCATTCCCAAAAATGATATGTAATCCGATAAAAAAATCTTTTGCCTTCTCCAGCACAACAGCGTTCTGTCTTTTCTTTGGGATGTATAGCACAATTTCTTGTTTTATCTTCCAATATATATGTCTCTCTCTATGTGTGTGTAAATGCATTATGCATGTGTATGTCTGTAACTTCTCTTCATCACACGGGGGTTGTGGAGGGAAGAAGGATAGAGTGTTGGTTGATATTAATTGAAACTAATTAAAGGTGCGTGCCATAGGGCGTATGTAACATTTAGGGAAACTATCACAAATTTCTTGATTCTGCACCAGTGACACAGTCAACGCCACACCAGCTGGTTACTGCATTTTTCTGAGTCGAGAAATACCAATTCATCAATCATGACTTCAACTCAAACTAGACTAATATTACAGAATGTATGATCGAAGTAAGAAACGGCAGTAGGTGTGCGATGGTTAAGTTATGCTTCATATAATATATTCATGTTTCAGAAGGAAAGAAATATTAATAAACAGAAATAGAGAAAGTAGAATGCAAAACAAATCTGCTGTCGCCGCTCTAAAGGAAGCAAAAGCATATAGGATCAACAAGTAAAATAAAAAACTGCACCTAAAAACATTGCTACCTACTTTGGCATAAACGTAGCGAGCAGACCATGTTTCCTTGCAACTCCTTTAATGACTTCATGTGTATAAACTAAGTTGTTAGCTTGTGTAATAGCATCTGTGTATCCCAGAACAATTTCAAATTGACCTTTCCCAGCTTCTGAATGTATCTGCATATTTGAAGGCAACAACATCAAAGGAAGCTGTGTTTCTTGAATTGAAAAATAGGAGACAATACAGTAATGGCTACGTATGTCTTAAGTCTATGTAAAAGGGAAAAGAATGAGCAGTTTATATTGTAGGACAACATAATGTCATCACTCAATTATATCTGTCGAACTACGAATAAAACATACTTAAAGCATTTAACATTATTTTTTCTTCTATTCCTTCTATTTGGGAAAAACTTTTCCCATATGATTCGTGTCTAGGGTTAGAGTTGGTTGGCGCTGGTCATGATGTAATGATGCATTTAAACCATGAGAGAAAACAAATATGTCATTGTTCCAGATATAGACTATCCATGTGCATTGGTAGATAACATTGCTTAGTCATATATGTCCTGCGAAGCAAGAACTATTTGGCAAAATCCCTCATACTTACTGCAATCTTGAGATTAAGGCTTTACTTTAAGTAAGGATAATTTTCGAATAACAGGTAATAGTAATTACAAGTGCTGCATGGATGTCTTGGTTGAGCTCTGCGATCAAAAAGTCAGTCAATCATGGAGTTAAAGGAGCAAATGCTTGCTAAAATTTCCTAATAGCTGCAGTATTGCATGCAACCAATCGAGAAACATCAGATTCCCAAGACAATGCTCAAGGAAATGGAATATTACCTGTTCAATTGTGATATTCAAGTACTTCAGAGAAGCAACAATCTCATCAAGTACTGAGGATGCAGCATCAAATGCTGCTGTAGAGCAGTAAGGGGTCCTGTCAAATATTCGTTTTTCTTCTTTGCCATCGCTGTGTAATTTTAGTTATACATTGTTAGAACAACAAATTACAGAAGAGAAACTCCTAACAAAAAACATTGTGGGAAATTTTATTGACATACATTAATACAGTCTTCAGAATATAAAATTCGACTTCAACGCCTACAGTCATGACCTGGACATGTAGAGATATGTTAGATCAATGAGTTTTCAACTCATGAGCAAAAGATATTAAAACATACCAAGCCATATTCATCTTCTAGAATTTTAGAGAACCTGCGAAGTACATCTCTTGGACAATATTGCCATGGTTTACCAGGTTCAGTTAACATGTCAGCCAAAACCATTTCCTGGTGCTTTGCCCTGGATCAAAAAGTGCACACAAACATGATTAAATGTTGCTGACCTTGAAACAACAAAACAAGACCAAGTCGCAGAGAAAATCTGTAACTCAATTGAATGGTTCCACACCAAGTTCCATATGTTTATCAGATATAAGATAGAACAAAGAACAAGATCGATATCAACATGTTTATTTTAGACAAATCAACTACAAAATACTTTTGTTTGATGTTCTGTCTTTATCCTACACAATCTCAAAGTATATCATAATACTCGTTTTTTATGAAGTAATAAAGTCTTACTAAAGGAAGGGCAAGACATGCCCATATAAAAGAAGTATGCCAAAAAGTAGAAAACCATACAAACATATATCACACGACTCATTAAAGAACTTTCAGTTTTTCTTACTTTAAAAGACAGATCATCCTCCATTGAGTTAGATGGAATCTACAGCACATAAATTGGAAGGGATAAAATGGGGAGGCAGCGCAGCAAGTGATAATTGAAACCTTGATCGATTGAAAACATGTATAGCCTGACAGAACAGATTTAAAGTTTCAAGAGCTAGAAATTTAGAACTCAGCAAATTTGAAAAAAAGGGAAGATATTGTTGGGGTGAACGACACTCAAATTTTCTCTAGATTATTCTGTTTTTCTAACCTTTTATTTTATCCACGTGATTTCAGTACTATATTTGGATACATTATGAAGGAGAGCCTTGGAGCAGCAGTAAAGTTCTCTCTAAGTATTATATAGGTCACAGGTTCGAAAGGGGAAATAGCCACTGGAGCTTGCATTGGGGTAGGATGCCTATGTCACACCCCCTAGGGTGCGCCCTTGCCCAGAAACTGCGAGAGGAAGGATGCTTCGTGCACCAGGCTGCGGCCCATTCAGAAATGTCATGTCAAATCCTAATCAACTTCGTTGTATTTATATTAACTTCTGTTGTAGCTGATCCATGCCAATTATCCTCTATCTCATTAGTGGCAAGTGAACGCATAGGAGTTCTGACCTTTAGCTCCAGTTAGCTAGACATCAAACAAAATTTTTGAAGTTCAATATTGTTTAAAATTTCCATTGCTTAACATGGGATGAATTAAAGAGGGGTCTTTCTTTATCTTCTCATATATGACTTGCCATAGAAAATATAAAGAGAATCTACTGCACATGTAAGATTAAAACAGTGGAATATATCGAGCATTAATGCATAGGTTTCCAAGTAGTACCATGGGACTCTGCATTTGGTTGATAAATCCGGAACAGTTCTGACATCACCGGTAGGGGAAATCCAAGTATCCTGTGCGATGTCGTCACTTAGTGAAGTCATTCCCATACATTCAATAGTTAGCCCTAAACCATGTTTTTTCACAGAACTATAGAACCTCTCTTGTGGAATAACCTG
This sequence comes from Capsicum baccatum var. pendulum, assembly GCA_030864225.1. Taxonomy (NCBI): domain Eukaryota; kingdom Viridiplantae; phylum Streptophyta; class Magnoliopsida; order Solanales; family Solanaceae; genus Capsicum; species Capsicum baccatum. The sequence goes on along the minus strand of CM061559.1, from coordinate 243,572,585 downwards.
TAAGTGATGACAAGAAATGAACAAAATCAGTCCACTTTGACAGATCAGGGAAACACACATCATGTAGAAAAATAAAGCAACGAATGACTGCTATGATGGGAATAAAACATCATATAATTGCCAATATTTGGTATCCGGAATATCCAATACCATTACTTGTGTTAACTTTCAAATTATGATAACCTCCAAATTCAAAAGCACCAGCAGCGCCTTAAAACATAGCCGAGAAGAAACGTTCAAATAATGTAATAGTAACTCTACAAATCGCCACAGGAAACAAGAACACATTCACGCAAATATTGAAATAGTCTATTAGGTTCTTTGTAAAGAAATGGATCATTGGGCCAAACTCAAACCAAAAGCTAGCTCATGAGGGAAGGATGGGACACTTTGACATTCCCCCGCGCATCCAGATCTTGTTAACTGAGGCATGAACAATATAATATGGGGGCCCAACACCGGTGAACAAAGAATTGGGATGAGACGGGCTGTGATACCATGTAAAGAAATGGATCTTCGGAGTAACTCAACCCAAAAGCTAGCTCATGAGGGTAGGATTGTCCAAGTCAATAAGAGGAGACCAATTGCCCGTCCCTTTTCTGATGTGGGACTCTTAACACTCCCCACGCCAAGTCTTATTTCATGAACTTATCAATTCCAAATAAAAATTTATAAAGAAAAACAAACAGCAAGCCTTTCGAACTACGTGATTGCAGTACGACATCCTATATTTGTGAAGAGTGGAAAAAATATCGGAAAGCTTCTTGAATCTTAATATAAGATAACTGAGTGTTGATGTTTCACAGAATCAATATTTCAAGTTTCACCAAAAAATGGATATCTTTACTTTAACAGGTGACAATTTCCTAGTTGAAGTAAGATGAAATAGCAAAGTTGTGACGTAATTTGTGTTTTGAAATCTCTTAGTGACAACCTTTCACCTGTTTCTTTATGCTCACACTGAAAATTATTTAAGCAGTATGCCCGAGAGCTTCTCTATTCCTTGAAGGAGTCGTCATTAGCATGTGTAACAGTAGTAGGAGACACAGAATGCGTCCGTACTTGTTCTCTGTTCTAGTAAAGAATGTGCTAAGCAACACAGTTGGGCCCTGGGAGTGAGGGGTGGTGGTGGTGGTGGTGGTGGTGTTAGAGTGGGTAAAAAGTCCCACATTGATTGGGGCATGGACTGGTAGTTTGCTTATATGGACTTGAGTAATCCTCACCTCATGAGCTAGCCTTTGAGGTTGAGTTAGGCCCGAGGTCCATTCTTGACATGAATAAGAAGTAAGATTCAATATATGCGTTACCAGTTTAGTCAATATAAGAAGAGTGAAGTTGAAGTGAGATTAAATAGGATTGTGATCTCTAAATGCAAACAATTCAGATAGTTAGGCTCGTTGTTCCAGGAGAACAGAATGAATTGTTGAAATAAAGAAGACTACCAGGTTGTTCTGTGATAGGAGGATGCCTACCAAAATGAAAGGTAAAGTTTTATAGAACTGCTATAAGACTATCAATGTAAAGTTATATAGAACTGCTATAAGACTATCAATGTCGTACGGAAGGCAATTTTAAGCTGCGAAAGTCCAACATAGCCACAAGATGAGTGCTGCGGATATACGCTGAGATGTATGTGCGACCTAACTACATTTGCCAATCAATATGGGTTACAACTTAAAATATATGGTTACTAAGACCAAGGTGTGCGAAATCTTTTGTCAGAACCTCAGGTCCATGTGTAGGTATTTTGAGATGATGCAAGGATATGGTATCCCCAGTTACACCATGTTTAGTTTAAGCTAATTGCCAAAAAAAGGTTTCTTTTTGGTTGACACACATAATTAAAATACTTCAAACCATTTGTGTTTCAGCAAACTGAACAAACTGTCACAGGCATTTGAATATCATAAAATAATTCGTAATCTTAAAACAGATGATACAACTTACACGACATCTATGCATTCCAGAGAAATCTATCCACATAACGCGAACAAGTGTAACATCCGTCAAGGGGCTGTTCTGTTCCTTCTTGAAGGAAGTTGATAAATGGAGAGGTTCTACATCAGAGTATCTTGAAGAAACATTAAGCTTGTAGAATTGCTTTGCAGTTTCTGCAAAAATATGTTTAACCACTGCAAGAGCTTCTGGAATTGAAAGATCACCATCAATACATGCATCGCGTAGAACTGAGAATACCACTTCACGCGCTATCTTTGCACCTGAATGGAAAATCATTCCAGATTACACCAATTAAATTTAGAAAGAAGATACAAGCTGAGTAACTCAAGGTGCATATTGTTGTATTGGCAAATTGAAATTTGCCAGCCATAAAATAATTCAACCAGTTAGCAAGGAAATGGACACGTACACAACACATTTTTGTTGAGATATAATTAAGTAAATAAAAGTGCACCTCTCGCTAAGAACTTAAGCTTTTAGATGACATGATCTCACAATTTAATATGGTATCAGAGAGCTTAGCCTGGGTACAAATCTCACTGCTATCCGTTATCAAAATGGACTTCCACATTATTGGCCCATGAAAAAAGAACCAGGCCTGCACGTGAGGGGGCGCGATGAAGATAGAATTAAATAGACAAAAGTGTGCCCTCTCTCCTAACTTAAGCTTTATATGGAATGTATTTGTGGCATATTCTGAAAAATGACGGTGTCATAGACATGTTTTTGCACATTTTTAAACATTATCTGTCATCAGAAGTCCGTACACATCATTTTACCTTAGGATTAGATTTTTGGAATACCTTTCTTCCTTCTATAGTGCTCTTACTCAGATAAAAAGATCCTACACTGTAGTCAGACCTTACAATTTTAAAAAAGGTAATCGATATATCCTAGCGAGTATAACACATGCAGGATATTGGGTAATCTAATATCAGACAAAGGTATGGACACATTCAAATGGTTCTACTGTCCAAACGCCATCTAGGTGATTTGGCAAGCTGTCAAAGTGTGGGCAAGAACATGACATTCTGTTAAAAGTTCTTGCACTTCTTAGCAAGACAATTATAATAGTTATTTTTAGATGGGCGGAATCAAAAACTTCTAATATATTCTGAAAAGCAATAGGTACAAAAGTTTGAGATGTCATGCTCCAAAGATAAAAGAGAAGAGCAATTCAGGCCAAACCTAAATAAAAGCTTTCAGCAAATGCGAAGCCATCGGTGCTGAACATAACCTGTTAATATCCAAACATTAGACAGGAAATTGTCCACTTTTTAAATGGTGCAGTTAGTTAGGTTCCGAAAGAGTAGTCAACTAAGAATATGGCAATGTGCTGCCTCAATTAGAAAGATAGGTACTATACACTTTGTTAAATATTTTGAACAAGGTCAGCTAATAGTTAAATGTATATTTAAGAATATGAACAACCTTATTCATTGGAGCAATAGCCATGAGTTCTTTCACTGAGGATATCATCCTATGATAGCGATGTTTGGGAATTGCTAATCCAAAATCAAGATAGACCTGTAGTAACAGAGTTTGGCCCGGTTAAGGAGACACAAGGTAAAATGCAATCTTCATAATCAACAATAGATGTGAAAAAGTCTCCAATAGGGCGGGTAACACAAAATAGTAAGTAAAATCTGTGTCATAACATAAGACATACATGTTAATAGTTTACGATAAAGATCTTACTTGAGGGTACACAGAAGCCAGATATGAAGCTTCCTTTGCGAACGGGTAGGCCACATGCAAAAGCACTAACCGGCTCTTAGTGAATTTCTTATCCTCAAGGAGATTTCGAAGATTAAGGGGATTCACTAGCCTCAGATCCAAATCCTTTTCCCCAAAACTGAAAGGCAAAGAAAAAACAGTATCATTTCGAAGATCAAGGGGATTCGCTAGCCTCAGATCCAAATCCTTTTCCTCAAAACTGAAATGAAAAAAATAAAACAGTGTCACCTTTAAGAAGGGGAAGATACTCGAAATAAAAGAAAAGAACAAATTGAATATACCTCTACCTCTCATCTACTTTTACAACAACAACAACAAATCCAGTATATTCCTACAAAAGTGGGGTCTGGGGAGGGTAAAATGTACGCAGTCCATACCGCTACCTCCAAAGAAGTAGAGACGCTGTTTCCGATAGAACCCCGGCTCAAGATAGAGAATAGTAAACAGGAGCGTAATGAAACATGAAGCATGATAGATGGCATAACATAAAAGGAATAAGACATAATAAAATAGAAATAAGAGCAATACGAAAATAAGGTAGATAAGCGCAATATGACCCCCACCTAGCAGTAACATACACACACAGTCCTAGGATTACTAACCTATGGACACAGTCCTAGGATTACTAACCCGGCTATACATGAGCTCTTCTAACTACTTGCTACAACCTACGCACACAACCTAGCCTTCTACCTCTCATCTACTTTTAAGTTTTTAAAAAGAAAAATAACATGCAACTCAAAGAACGGTGACTTGATCAAATATCAGCGAAGCTATATAGACAATGAGATCAAGCTATCTACTGCAAAACATTTTTGTTACCCTGTGTCTATCTGCATTGGCAAGTCATAACTTTGAGCCACCACCAAAGCATGCATGAAGATAAAATCAAGGAAGTTCTTGTTTGTAATTCGGACTGTATTCCCACCTGTAAAGGAGGAAACTATCAGAATTACATGCTCAATCATAGTGCAATACAACCCAAAGTCTTGCAACACTCACCACCTAAAACTTCACGCAGGCCGTCCTCAGCTTCCTTTAGAGTTACCTCTGTATTAATTGCAAGTCCAGTGCGATATGCAACTATACTTTTAAAGGCAATAACTTCTTCAGCTTCTGTATGTAACGATAAGGAAAAAACTCTGGAACATGACTCGTTATGCATCTAGTAAACATGAGTTATACACTATTCTGGAATCTATTGACTGATTCAAAGGATATGTTTTCAACTCCTTAGAGAAACTCTCCATGAAAGAATCCAGTTTCCACTTTGTTCCATCGGTACTCTACACTAAAATAGGAAACAATAATGATATTAAAATATCTCAGGAGTAACAGCATGCCAAACAATATGGCTTTATCTGTCACAACATTTTTAAATAGGTAACGATATCATAAACAAGCGGTTTATAAGTTCTTTTCCACTCTCAAGGAATAGTGCATATCGAGTTTTCATCTTTACAAGTGTCTCGTTGACCTATGTCATCATGACTCGATAAAATATACAGAATAAATGCAGTACATTACAAAATATGTTATATTACCTTCTCAAGAACCTTTTTAGCTACATCCTCAATTCGTAGTATTCTACCAACTTTTGGTGCAAATTGTTCGTGCCATTTGATGTCGTGCTTTTTGTCCAACTCAAGTCCATCATCGATAAGTAAGGTAGAAATTCTTGCAGCTTTGAAACAAGTTTTAGCGCTCGACTCCAACCCAAGGTGTTGACGCGATTCTTAAACAGCATCCAACGATAACTTTGAGCCATATAGTTCCGTAATTTCCTTCAAGCTTATCTGAAAGAAACGAAGATCACAAAAGTTAAATGTAATCAATGTCTAAGAAATAGTTCCATGAATTTCAAGCTAACATAAAGCCACATGAATTATTAGAAAATGAAATGACAGGATTGTCATGCTTGTACTTAGAAAGTAACTATGAGAGTATTTGCAATCCTAAAATAACTAGCAATCATAATAGTGTAACTTTCATGTAAAATTTTGTTTGTCTACAGACTAAAGATGCAGAAACATTCATGGAGCTTAATGAATTGAAATCATAATCACGCTCCATACAAAGGAGGGATTTTCCTTATTTATATTAACAAGGAAAATACAAAAATAGACACCTTAACTTGGCCTCAACTGACGATTAAAGGCTATTAATTTTTTGACAATGCACATCTAGAACAATTCATCTCTGCTTACATTGACGTGACAAATAAATTTTAGAAGTGTCTAGATGATCAATTACCTCACTTGACACCTAAACACTCTTTTTAACTTTTTGAGACATCTGAAATAATTTGTCATTATTGTGTGTCAAGGACACGTGACGCTGACATGACACATAAAATTTAGAGGTGCTAGATGATCATTTACCTAAATTGGCAACTATACACTCAGAACTTTTTAGAATAAATATTTAGACACCTCAACTTGTCCCACTATGTCTTTGTGGTACATAAAACTTTGGAGGTGTCTATTTTGTACGAAGTTGAAGCGTTCAACTGACTCAGTAAAAATGAATTTGAACTGAGATATCTGGATGTGCATCCTCAAAAGTTAGATTATTTAACTGTCGGTTGATACACACAGCATTCTTGCAATACATCCATTTTTGTTTCTCTTTGCATTCTGCGCAATTGAGCTCCTCTCTTCTTAGGGATTTCGATTATTTCTAACACACTTTTTTCACAAATTTCTTGAATTCTACAAAATTAATAGTTTTAATCCAAATCTTATACTAGTATATTTGTTAACGATATGTAATAAATTTAAAAACCATGATCTCAAAGGATTAGACCCGCACCTGCGCAAGGTGGGAGGAAAATGATGTTTGTTATGGTCTCAATTGATGGTGCCTACTGTTGTCACTTCGCGTGGATAATTAAAAAAAATTAATTGTTTTTTTTTTAAATGGTCAAAAGCACAATTTAAGTATTACCTTTTTTTTATATATATATATATATATATTTTGCAATTGTCTTACCTAGAATATTAGGGCAGTTTGGTGTGAGGTATAACGGATAAATAGTCCTGCGATAAAATAAAGGACTATTCCATCCTATGTTTGGTGGGAGTATTAGTTAGTACCGGAAATTAGTTATACTGATGGAATAAGTTATTCCATATACATGGTGAGATACCTAATCTCGAGATTAATTATATATTCGGGATAACTCTTTTCCAACCAAATGACCCTTAGATAATTGTATTTCCTATCTGAACTATAATGAATTATTTATGAAAATACACATTGAAATAGTTGTAGATCCACCTCCGAAATGGAGAGCTTGATAGGAGGAAATGATCAACGAGGCGAAAGGGGTTCATATAATAGATAATGAACTTTCATTTGTAAAATTCTATTTTAGCCACTAATATAATAAGAAAAGAAATAAAGCTTGAAGTCATTGGTATCATCTTCTTTGGCTTCAGAAAAGCAGCTAAGGAAAGGGATATTGGAGTCCAATGCCACAATGTTATGTGCATGAGTGTCCACAATTTCTACTATCTCTACTGCTCTTTTCAACTCTTCAAATTGGTCCATTTTGAATGTCAATTTCTTTCACAAATTAAAGTTGAATTTGGACAATATAATCAGTTTGTTTTATAGCTCACTATTAATGCAAACTTGCATGTGTAACACTTAAACAAATTTTATTCTGTAGTGATTATCTAACTAGTTTTAATTTGTATATATGGATAAGCTTGAAAATAGTGGAACTAGTAGTACACAAAATCGTGGTTAATTTGGTTCTTAATAGTTCCAAATTAAACTACTTTTTGAGGTTGCGGTAAAGTAGTTGGGAGAGTAATAGGGTAGGTAGTTAAGAGATTTAATTTGTTTAATATTTGGTTGTGAATATTAGTTAAAATGAGGATAAAATTTTGAGAAAATGGTCTGTTACCCTCAACCTTTAGTTGAAATCTCAACTACACACTCTCAACTTTTTAATGTGACCTATTACTTCCTGAATTATTTTAAAGTGGAATTATTATCTCCCTAAATTATTTTAAAGTGGAATTATTAAATCCTCAAAACTGACAACCAGTCATTGCATATGTGGTGTGATGCACGCGCCGCCACATCATGCCATGTCATTGCCACGTCGTTTTTTATTTTTTTACTCTAAAAAAAATAATAATTTAACATTATTATTTTTCTTTCTTCTTCTTCTTCTTCAATACTTCTTCTTCTCCAATTCTTCTTCCTCTTCAATGGCACCCAAGAATCCATCAATGACAATTATTATTTTTCTTTCTTTTTCTTCAATTCTTCTTCTTCATTTCTTCTTTTTCAGTTCTTCTTCTTCAATTCTTCTTGTTCTTCAGTGGCATCCGAGAACCCATCAATGACATTTCTTCTTCAATAGCATTCAAGAATTCATCAATGACATTCAAGATTAATTTATCATCTTCAGCATCTCCTCATTCAAGAATTCAAGTTCTTAAATTTTTCAAGTTAATTCGGGTTCAATGACATTTCTTCTTCAATAGCATCCAAGAACTAATCAATGGCATTCAAGATTAGTTTATCATCTCTTCAATCAAGAATTCAAGTTCTTAATTTTTTTCAAGTTTTTTGAATCGAAGTTCTTAGTTCAATTGAGAACTCATTAATGTCATTTCTTCTTTTTTTTTTTCTTCTTCAATGGCATCCAAGAACTCGAATTACGTGAGAATATTGAATCAAAAAAGTCGAATGTCATTGATTACGTGAAGCTGAATCGAATGTTGAATCAAAATGTTGAATCGAATTACGTGAAATTCATCAAAAAAAAAAGTCGACGAAATTTTGAATTTTTCGGTGCCGTCACTGTTCATCGGCATTTCATCATTGAAGCTGCACCATTGAAGGCATTGAAGAAGAAGAAGAAGAAGAAGAAGTCAATATTTATTAAGAAAAAATAATAATTATTAAAAATAATGACGTGACAATAAAAAAATAATGATTTTAAAGTGAAAAAAGTTAACTGACGCTCTTATGGACGCGTGTAGTCACGTCCAGTGACACGTCAGCAACTGGGGTAGTAAATTTGATAAAAATAAGTTCAGGGGGTAATAGATCACATTAAAAGATTGAGTATATAGTTGAGATTTCGACTAAAGATTGGGAGGTATTTTCTCTAAAATTTATAAATGAACTATAGGATTAACAAAAAATGGAAGTCACGTACTTTTCTTTAAATTTTATAATTGAGTGCTTTTTTTGTTACAAAAGAAGATTAAATAACTTTTTGGAATAAAAAGTAATAGTAAGTGATCGTTTGACAAATTAACTTTGTAAAAGATTGACCCTTATGAGATGATCATTTAATTATTGAACACATCAAGCAGAATAATTTTAAGTAGTACCTGAATAATATATAGAATTTAAAAATTATGTTATTTATTAATTAATAAATCAGTTATTATTAAATATTAAATAATATGTTATGGATGTCCATGTGAATGCATGAAGGCATTCTTGTAAAACAAGATTCACAAAAGTATTCTTGTTAAGTAAGCTTTTTCATTAGCGAGAAGTTTGAAATTTGTCTATATATATATATAGTATTCCAATTCCATTGTATATAAGAAGAAAATGAGTAATAAGAAAAGTACCTGTTATCTTCATTTACTCACTGTTAGCGTTTTACAATTAAGTTTAATAATTTTGCTTTAATTATTTAATAGTTATAATATTTTTTATGTTACGGGTATTTTTTTTTTTAATCTAGCAACTACTGAGATATAATATTATACTAGACGGGAAGCCTACGCCCAATAAAAAAAAGTCAGAAAATTGCATGTCATAGACCCAAATATGGGTGGCTTTAGATATTTGATTCCAAATAAGAATGTATTTGAAGAATAGACTTCCTTACTTTTTAATACGCTAAAAGTATCATTTTGCACCTCTAGACCTCAACTATATTTTTAAACTTTTCATACTCATTTATCTCTCAAACTTTAATTTTTATTATTTTTACTTTTTATTTTTTCCCTTAATTTTATTATTCTATTTTTTATTATTTTCACTTTTTATTTTTTCCTTTAATTTTATTATTCTCTCTTTTATTATTTTCACTTTTTATTTTTTCGTTAATTATATTTTCATGTTTTAATTCATTTGTATCAACCTTTATTTTTTCTCTTTTTTCTTTTTTCTCAAGCATTATCTATTTCTTTTTTTTTTCCTTTTTTAATTCATTTGTCTTTAACCTATATTTTTCTTTTTTCTTTTTTTATTTTTATCAGTTCTCTTTTTTTCCCCTCATTTTTCTCAAACTTTATTTTTATTTTTTCCTCTCATTTTTTATTTTCTCAATTTTTTAGTTCTTTGCTTTTTTTTAATTTTTTCTTGCCTTTTTTTTTCTCACTATCTTTTTTTATTTCTCTATTTTGTTTGATTGCTTTTTTTATTTTTTCAGTTCTGTTTTTTCCCCCTCATTTTTCTCAAACTTTATTTTTATTTTTCTCAATTTTTTAGTTCTTTGCTTTTTCCATGATCTTTATTTTTTTTCCTTTTTTTTCTAATTTTTTTTATTTCTCTATTTTTTATCGTGTTTTTCTTTTTTCTCAACTTCTATTATATTTTGCTAATAAATAAAAAATTAGATAATCCGCAAAGAAATTTTCTTTTTTGACATCAAAGCAAAATTAAGGGCATGAATTTTTGTTATGAAGTTCTTTGAAAATTCTTGAGATAAGTCGTGTCTCTAAGGCAAGAGTTGTAGAATATCTCATAAATAAAGAAATAATATAGTAGTGTCAACTCTTGTCCGTGGGGCATGATTTATTATTTGAAAGTCCTTGAACAAAGTTTTGCCTCTAAGGCAAGAGTTATAGAACATCCCATAAATAAAGATATAATGTGGTAGTGTCAACTCTTACCCGTGGGACATAATTTATTATTTGAAAGTCTTTCAACTAAGCTTGCCTCTAAGGTAAGAGTTGCGGAACATATCATAAATGAAAACATAACGTTGTAGTGCCAACTCTTGCCCGTGGGGCATAATTTATAGTTTGAAAGTGTTTGAGCTAATTAAGTCTTGCCTCTAAGGCAATAATTGTAGAACATCTCATAATTGAAAACATAACATGGTAGAGTCAACTCTTGCCCGTGGGACATAATTTGTAGCTTGAAAGTCCTTGAGCTAATTAAGTTTTGCCTTTAAGGCAATAGTTGTAGAACATCTCATAAATGAAAACATAACGTTGTAAAGTTAACTCTTGCCCGTGAGGCATAATTTGTAGTTTGAAAGTCCTTAAGTCAAGTCTTGCTTCTAAGGCAATAGTAGTAGAACATCTCATAAATGAAAACATAACGTGGTAGAGTCAACTCTTGCCCGTGGGGCATAATTTGTAGTTTTAAAGTTCTTGAGCTAAGTTTTACCTCTAAGGCAATAGTTGGAGAACATCCCATAAATGAAAACATAATGTGGTAGAATCAACTCTTGCCCGTGGGGTATAATTTATTGTTTGAAAGTCCCTGAGCTAAGTCTTGCCTCTAAGGTAAGAGTTATAAAACATCTCATAAATCAAAATACAATGTAGTAGTGTCAACTCTTGCCCATAAAACATTACTTGTTGTTTGAAAGTCATAAGTCTTGCCTCTACAATGTAGTAGTGTCAACTCTTGCCCATGAAACATATCTTATTGTTCAAAAGTCGTAAGTCCTGCCTTTATAATGTGATAGTGTCAACTCTTGCTCATGAGATGTAATTTAAATGGATGAAATCGAAGAAAAGGATAAAAATAATAAAAATTGTGAAAAAAGAAGAAAATGAAGAAAAATATTAAAAAATTAAAAATCAAAGAAAACTAGAAGTTGAGAGAGAATAGGAAAAAAATAAAGATTGATAAAAAAATAATAATAAAGTTCGAAAAAAATTAAAAAGAAAAAGTAAAAGTCGAGAAAAATAAAAAAAGTTTTTTTTTTTTATATAAAAATAGACGTTGAAAGGTGTAAAGAAAAAAAAGTAAGGATTGAGAAAACTAAAAAGATAAAAAAAGAGGAAAGAAAAAATAAAAAATAAAAATAATATAAAAAAAAAAGTTAGGAGGAAAAAAGGAAAAAGTAAGGTTTGAGAAAATTAAAAATAAAAAGAGAAAAGAAAAAATAAAAATCAAAGTAAAACTAAAAAGAGAAAAAAAAAGTTGAAAGATATAAGTATGGAGTTATTATCATGAGGATCATTTATGTAATTTACTACATTGATCCGGGGCAATTTTGTTCAAAAAAATATGGATTAACAAGTAAAGTCATTTTAACAAAGCTTTTTTATTTGAATCTAAAATTTGAAAGTCACCCTAATTTGAGTCTATTTTTGAGATTCTCTCATAAAAAGCACGCATTGATTTTTATGTGAAGTAACGAAAACATTCTGATATAGTTAAGAAAAAAATTACATACATCACAACAAACATACATGAGCTTAACATTATGAGTCATCCTAGAAGTGAACACTATTATAAGGCTACAGAACAAGGAAGGAGAAGTAGCAACTTTGTGGCTATTAGATAAAACTAATGGGATAAAGGGGCAAGAGGAGATTGTTATCAGGAACAACTGAATTCAGCACTACGGTGGAGACACTCTTGCAGTCAGGATTAGCAGCCTTGAATGTCTGCCTAAACTCATCTCTGCATGTTTTTTGTCATGTCAAACTCCTGGCAATTTCTTAAACATAAAATGAGGGACTACATGAATACTGTTTTTTGTCATGTCAAACTACTGACAATTTCTTGAACACAAAATGAGGGACTACATGAATACAAAAAAAGCAGTAGGAGGGTGCTTTGGAGCATTTGGGTTCTTGGGTTTCTTTTCCCTTTTAGCCTTTGGCTCTGTTGATTTCTCCTTGTTATCAAGAATGCAGTCAACTGTTAAAGAGGTAACGACAAGGACAATCATAAAATAACAGTAACACTAATATAAGTAGTAGGAAATTACTTTGCTGCTGGTTTCTTTGTTTTACTTCACAAACAAACAGAAACCACCATTAACCCATTAACCCAGTTCTCACAGCCCCAAATCCACCAAGATTCCAAGAATATGAAATTTGGCCCATAGGATTAATTGCAAGTGAAAAGAGATAACATAGGCAAAGTGCTAATCAATGCAATGGGTACATCTTTGTTGCATTCTTCACTGCAACAATGAAAGAAAAACTCATAAAACCTTCTAATAGGAATAAAACCACAACACAATTCACGACTGCTAATATATGCTCTCTTTGTTTATACATTATGATCATGGTTGCACCGTTTATACATGTATTTACAAATTACGTGGTATGATGAATTTGAGAAGTTACCCTTCCACAGGATGCTGCTTCTCTTACATATGACCATAGACGTATACTAAGCCGAACCTAAAAACGAAAAAACAAACAAAGATTACATGACAAAGCTTAGGAGAATCTCCTATCTGTCAACGGTGCTAAAAGCACAAATTGTATCATTTTCTATCGCTACATTATATGACATATAAATAATTTTAAGGATAAACCTACAAGTAAAGTAGGGTACAGAGTAGAGCTACTAAAGTAATAAGTAAAGGCAAAATAAAAAAATAAAAAAAGAAGAAGGTAACAACGCAATCACCCCAACAAATATTGTATTTAAACTACCAACATTATACAATACAATATTTACAACCACAATAAGCAGTTAAGGAGAGAAAAATGAAGCTATGTTGCAGAAATAATATTAAGAAATTAAAAAGAATGAAGCATTTCATTTCAAACTTCAAACATTTATCAACATTTTCAATGACACGGTGAAGTATAGTTTTTGTCTTTAAGTTCAGAATATATACACAATTACGTTCAACTGGCCCCATAAATTTTTCATGGCATAAAACAATAAAACTTTATTCATTACAGACAAAGTAGAGTAAAATAAAGCGGAGGGAATCCTTAATTTTACCTTTGTTGCTTCAGCTTAAGAGATTCAGTTCAAGGACTGAAATTAAATCAAAGTGGATATGATATATCAAAAGGTTCTATTAATCCAGGCAAAAGAATGGGCCAAAATTGTCAATTTGGTCGCAAATCTTTGGGGTTGAACAGAAACACAATGGTGTAAACCAAATAGACAATACATACCAAACTGCTATCTTTTACCCAACAATAATATCTCTGTTCTGAAGCATGGAAATAACTGAAACAGCCCTGTGAGGAAGCACACATGACAACCGTCTCCTGTGTGCTTCACTCACATTTATATATAGTAAGAATTGAACAGAAACACAATGGTGTAAACCAAATAGAAAATACATACCAAGCTGATATCTTTTACCCAACAATAATATCTCTGTTCTGAAGCATGGAAATAACTGAAACAGCCTTGTGAGGAAGCACATATGACAACCGTCTCCTGTGTGCTTCACTCACATTTATATATAGTAAGAATTGAACAGAAACACAATGGTGTAAACCAAATAGAAAATACATACCAAGCTGATATCTTTTACCCAACAATAATATCTCTGTTCTGAAGCATGGAAATGACTGAAATAGCCTTGTGAGGAAGCACATATGACAACCGTCTCCTGTGTGCTTCACTCACATTTATATATAGTAAGAATTGAACAGAAACACAATGGTGTAAACCAAATAGAAAATACATACCAAGCTGATATCTTTTACCCAACAATAATATCTCTGTTCTGAAGCATGGAAATGACTGAAATAGCCTTGTGAGGAAGCACATATGACAACCGTCTCCTGTGTGCTTCACTCACATTTATATATAGTAAGAATTGAACAGAAACACAATGGTGTAAACCAAATAGAAAATACATACCAAGCTGACATCTTTTACCCAACAATAATATCTCCGTTCTGAAGCATGGAAATGACTGAAATAGCCTTGTGAGGAAGCACATATGACAACCGTCTCCTGTGTGCTTCACTCACATTTATATATAGTAAGAATTGAACAGAAACACAATGGTGTAAACCAAATAGAAAATACATACCAAGCTGATATCTTTTACCCAACAATAATATCTCTGTTCTGAAGCATGGAAATGACTGAAATAGCCTTGTGAGGAAGCACATATGACAACCGTCTCCTGTGTGCTTCACTCACATTTATATATAGTAAGAATTGAACAGAAACACAATGGTGTAAACCAAATAGAAAATACATACCAAGCTGACATCTTTTACCCAACAATAATATCTCTGTTCTGAAGCATGGAAATGACTGAAATAGCCTTGTGAGGAAGCACATATGACAACCGTCTCCTGTGTGCTTCACTCACATTTATATATAGTAAGAATTGAACAGAAACACAATGGTGTAAACCAAATAGAAAATACATACCAAGCTGATATCTTTTACCCAACAATAATATCTCTGTTCTGAAGCATGGAAATGACTGAAATAGCCTTGTGAGGAAGCACATATGACAACCGTCTCCTGTGTGCTTAACTCACATTTATATATAGTAAGAATTGAACAGAAACACAATGGTGTAAACCAAATAGAAAATACATACCAAGCTGATATCTTTTACCCAACAATAATATCTCTGTTCTGAAGCATGGAAATGACTGAAATAGCCTTGGGAGGAAGCACATATGACAACCGTCTCCTGTGTGCTTCACTCACATTTATATATAGTAAGAATTGAACAGAAACACAATGGTGTAAACCAAATAGAAAATACATACCAAGCTGATATCTTTTACCCAACAATAATATCTCTGTTCTGAAGCATGGAAATGACTGAAATAGCCTTGGGAGGAAGCACATATGACAACCGTCTCCTGTGTGCTTCACTCACATTTATATATAGTAAGAATTGAACAGAAACACAATAGTGTAAACCAAATAGAAAATACATACCAAGCTGCTATCTTTTACCCAGCAATAATATCTCTGTTCTGAAGCATGGAAATGACTGAAATAGCCCTGTGAGGAAGCACATATGACAACACAATGGTGTAAACCAAATAGAAAATACATACCAAGCTGATATCTTTTACCCAACAATAATATCTCTGTTCTGAAGCATGGAAATAACTGAAATAGCCATGTGAGGAAGCACACATGACAACCGTCTCCTGTGTGCTTCACTCACATTTATATATAGTAAGAATTGAACAGAAACACAATGGGGTAAACCAAATAGAAAATACATACCAAGCTGCTATCTTTTACCCAACAATAATATCTCTGTTCTGAAGCATGGAAATAACTGAAATAGCCCTGTGAGGAAGCACACATGACAACCGTCTCCTGTGTGCTTCACTCACATTTATATATAATAAGAATTGAACAAAAACACAATGGTGTAAACCAAATAGATAATACATACCATGCTGCTATCTTTTACCCAACAATAATATCTCTGTTCTGAAGCATGGAAATGACTGAAATAGCCTTGTGAGGAAGCACATATGACAACCGTCTCCTGTGTGCTTCACTCACATTTATATATAGTAAGAATTGAACAGAAACACAATGGTGTAAACCAAATAGAAAATACATACCAAGCTGATATCTTTTACCCAACAATAATATCTCTGTTCTGAAGCATGGAAATGACTGAAATAGCCTTGTGAGGAAGCACATATGACAACCGTCTCCTGTGTGCTTCACTCACATTTATATATAGTAAGAATTGAACAGAAACACAATAGTGCAAACCAAATAGAAAATACATACCAAGCTGCTATCTTTTACCCAGCAATAATATCTCTGTTCTGAAGCATGGAAATGACTGAAATAGCCCTGTGAGGAAGCACATATGACAACACAATGGTGTAAACCAAATAGAAAATACATACTAAGCTGCTATCTTTTACCCAACAATAATATCTCTGTTCTGAAGCATGGAAATAACTGAAATAGCCATGTGAGGAAGCACACATGACAACCGTCTCCTGTGTGCTTCACTCACATTTATATATAGTAAGAATTGAACAGAAACACAATGGGGTAAACCAAATAGAAAATACATACCAAGCTGCTATCTTTTACCCAACAATAATATCTCTGTTCTGAAGCATGGAAATAACTGAAATAGCCCTGTGAGGAAGCACACATGACAACCGTCTCCTGTGTGCTTCACTCACATTTATATATAATAAGAATTGAACAAAAACACAATGGTGTAAACCAAATAGATAATACGTACCATGCTGCTATCTTTTACCCAACAATAATATCTCTGTTCTGAAGCATGGAAATGACTGAAATAGCCTTGTGAGGAAGCACACATGACAACAGTCTCCTGTGTGCTTCACTCACATTTATATATAGTAAGAATTGAACAGAAACACAATGGTGAAAACCAAATAGAAAATACATACCAAGCTGCTATCTTTTACCCAATAATAATATCTCTGTTCTGAAGCATGGAAATAACTGAAATAGACCTGTGAGGAAGAACACATGACAACCGTCTCCTGTGCGCTTCACTCACATTTATATATAGTAAGAATTGAACAGAAACACAATGGTGTAAACCAAATAGAAAATACATACCAAGCTGCTATCTTTTACCCAACAATAATATCTCTGTTCTGAAGCGTGGAAATAATTGAAATAGCCCTATGAGGAAGCACACATGAAAACCGTCTCCTGTGTGCTTCACTCACATTTATATATAGTAAGAATTGAACAGAAACACAATGGTGTAAACCAAATAGATAATACATACCAAGCTGCTATCTTTTACCCAACAATAATATCTCTGTTCTGAAGCATGGAAATGACTGAAATAGCCCTGTGAGGAAGCACACATGACAACGTCTCCTGTGTGCTTCACTCACATTCATATATATAGCAAGAATAAGAACAGAAATGTAATTTCATACATAGATCATTGAGCTATCTTAGCATTGACTTCCTACAAGGAGTGAATGGGCAGTCGAACAGAATGCTGCCCATTCATGACTTCCTCAATATTGATTTTATGTCTGAGAAATTGTAAGGATACGTCGTTCAGACCAGTAAACACATTTGAGAGAACATTAAATCAATGCTATCTATAGTACACTTATCTACCTATATCACATACATGGAAAACACCACGGTAATGTATCTCCTTCAGACTGATTCCAAGCCTTCAGGGAGTGAGTCACTGTCCTTCTGTGGTGAGATAAATCTACGGCAAGCATAGAGTACAGCAGAATGGAATGCCGATGTGTTATCCATAAATACGAAGTGACCAGCCTGAGGGACCCTAATGATTTCACATGGAACCTTCATATTCTTTCTTGCCTGTTGCGCTCCTCTGTAATTCATCCAATCTTGGTGTCCATATATGAAAGCTGTTGGCACCTTCCAATCTGGTGCTCTGTATAAAAGAGGACTCTTGGCAAAAGCTCCAAAGGAAAATATATATTTTAAGCATAGCTCCCCACTAGGTTTTGCTGCCAAAGTGTGATATATATAATCTGAGAGTAGTCCAGACGACTCCTCTGTCAAATCAGTAAATCTAGCATTTGTGTATCTACGGACAAGGTTTGGACCCCAAGGGCCTAAGCCTCTGATAAGTTTCATTGGGGTAAAATTAGACTCCCACAGCTGATTCAAGACAGCTCCCTTCCAAGTTGCTCTGAACTGGGTCATCCGCTCGGACATATGTTCAGTCTCAGATGAAAATCCAGCTGGTCCTACCAGAATCAACTGCTGAACATGCTCGGGATGCTTGAGAGCATATTTTGCAGCGACATATCCTCCAAAAGAATGCCCAAGCAAAATAAAGCTGCTAAGATTTTTGGCTTTGCGCCACTCCTCAAGGGAATCGATAAACCAATCCTCAGTCTCTTCAGTACTTCTGCATGTGAAGTCGGGCCTGCTTGATCCACCCCAGCCAAGCTGATCAATAGCAATTACTTTGAAATGTTTTGCAAGGGCATCAAAATTCAGAAAGAAGAAACCTTGAGAGGCACCATATCCATGGACCATAACAAGAGTAGGAGAACCCTCTTTGCTGTCAAAAGTAACAGTATTGATAGATCTCGGTTCATTGCTCACCGATCGAAACCATCTTACTTTTGAACCTGGTGGACCAGTCCCAATGTTGACCTGTTCTTGAGTATAAGGAGTCCTAACAAGAGAAAGAAGGCGCTTTTCGGAAGCTATGATGCGGTCAGTAGATGTAGGTATCCAACGAAGAATAGAGGGCCAAAATGACCAACGTTTCGCTCCGGAACCTGTGGTATTGCCGGCTGCTGAATTGATTTGCTCTGCCATTTAATTTTCACAAATGAATTCCACAACCTCCTTTGCCCATACGATTGATGCAGCAGATTATTTATTTTCCCTTTCGAGTCCCCAAAATATAGACGTATGTGCTAGAGCGTCAACTATCCATGTGCCTTTCCAAGAAACTGAGGCTGATTCTCCCTCTATTTAGTTTAGTTTAATTTAATTATTTCTCCCGTTGACAACCGAATTGTATCAAATTGGATTTCAATTTTAGAAGCAGGGACAACGTCACGTAAGCAGTGACGTGAAAGAGCAAGGCCTGTTTGTTGGCACTTGATGAATGTTACGGGTTATTATATATGTGTAGAATTACTTGTTATTGCAAGTTAACATAATTTATAGTGAAAAAAAAATAAATCTTTTCACCATACAAAATAAACACATATAATAATCATAACGTTGCAACAATGAATTCATCTGAACTCATGTACTTTTAATAAAAGTATAAATTTATGCGTGAGAAAACTACAAAACTTGCAATAAATATTAAGTCTCATAATTTTAAAACACAACACGTCCAATGCTAATAATCTTAAAAGTTGAACTCATTGCAACGTTATTCATTGAGTATTTTTCATATGATTTTGTTGCTCAATAATGTCTTCAATTATAGATGTCAAGTTCTTTATACCATACAATATAAACACATATAGTAATTACGACGTTGAATTCATCCGAACTCAATACTTTCAACGAAAGTATAAATTTATGTGTAAGAAAAACTATTAAAATTGCAACAAATAGTAAGTCTGAATTCGTAATTTTATAAATACAACAGGTTCTGTCACGATCCGAACCGGGGCCCTGGCCGTAACGAGCATCCCGAACCCTGAAGGTCCGCACGCTCTTCTAAATCTGGTAATCATGCACAATATTCATATAGTATAAGAAAATTTATGGAAAACAATACATGACGGAACCATGGTCAATCTCATAAACTCGAACAATTTAAAAGGAAAATTCTGAATATTCTACACATGTGACAACCGTCTGCGAAATCTCTAACATTACAATAACCATCATATGTCTGAGACAAAACTGGGACAAGGCCCCAGCAGACCATAAAGAAGAAAGAAATAATAAAATCTAAAAATCAGGCCTTTCGGGATAGAGAAGGCTCACCAACTACAACTTCTGACAAGTCAATCTAGTGCTTAACGGGATCCCAAGACTGTGTCTCAGAATCCTGAAATATAAGGAGTCAATACAAATGTACTGGTATGTGAAGCAACTCAAAATAACATGTTTTTATGCAAAATAGATAAGAGCATATCGTAATAACAGTGAACATTATATAAATAAGAATACATGGGCATATTTAATAATTTCAAAGCAGTTCTTGAATACCTTGACTCACTCTTTGTTATTCTTCTGAGCTAATCAGTACACCCTACAATCTTTCATGGGCTATATGAAATTCTCCATTGACTCGGCGGCCAAGTCTCCAATCTAAGATTGCCGCAAGAATTGAAGTTTTTAATAAGATGGTATACCCCTTTATAAGTATATCGTGGCATCACCTTTACATAACGTCCACATTATCCCCCTTTTGAGATAATACCTGTATCGACAACTACGATTTCCAACAATGAGCCCTTACACTCAAACACATTTTTTGGGTAACCAATTAGCTCTCTTAAGCCCAAATTTTTAATTATTCAAAATCATGCTTCACGCTTTCAAAACAATCCATACTTTTTCTATTAAGGGCATGTCATCACCGGTTATAGTCATACCCTGACTTGCAAGTCAATATCATATCAAATTCACAACCCATCATATTCAAAACATGCACAAGACCACCCAAAATTTCATAAACTTTGAAATCTCAAGAAAACTTAGGCATTTATTATGTTTTTGCCAGATTCAAAACATGTGGTGGTCATGTTAATTTAATCAATCACATCCAATTCTTTTCCTTTTTAAAGCAAGAATGTAGTTATAGCAAGAAACTCTCTCTCATCATATATACACCATGTCAAATACCATGAAATTGAGAAGATCACTTTCAAATATTAAGGTGATACGAGAAAGACAACGGAAGCACGAAAACACACTCCAAATCAGTCCATTAATCTTAAGGATCCGAGGACCTTTTTGGAGACCACTCTCGAATTCACTACAACAACAATAATACGAGATAACAATGGTGTATTTGACACCAAAACAGTCACCACAAACTAACAAAGAGAGTATCAAGATAAAAAGATGAAGAACAAGATGAACAATAACACAATGGAAACAACAACACACGGTTTTGACTAGAACAACAACAAAGAGTCCAAGATATGTATGTAAAGATAGATAGATAGACAAAGTGAAGGTATAATCTTAAGAACCCAAGAGCCTATTCCACTCTTGGACCCTTAACACTACACATTAAAAATACCTATCTCTTCGATGAGCACAAGAGAGACCTCAACCTCCTCTAGCACCCAATGTTCCAAGCATGAATCCAATACAAATGATTCCACACTTAAGTTGAAAATCCTAGTTACAATGTTTCGGTCATAGGTATTTCTCATAAGAGAGAAATATTCTTCTTACAACTTTCAATATCATTAAACATCTAAGACTAAAAACCCTAAGAGGTTCTATATATAGTGTATTACAAAATAGAATACAAAATGACCACAATACCCCTCAAGGGTGAGGTGCCTATAAACTGTAACTTAGGGGCTGTTTTTAGTGCATTTAGGCCCTCTTTTACACTTCACTTGTGCACTTCCTTGGACGGATTCAATACACACTCATTCTCGTCCATCCTCGTGGTAGTACTCGTATCATCCTCCCCTTCTTGAAAAGGATTCGACCTTAAATCCGTACCTTGCAAATTAAGAGAAGACAATAAGAACACATCCTCATGATATGAGGGGTTAGGGTTAGCAAAAATAACACATCAACATGCCATGCCGAGACAGGACAAATTGGAAGTATTGCCACGGGTCCTTTGTTTTAATCATGAAAATATTAGTACAATTGCTACAAAGGAAGTGACTTAGACAAGCATCAAGACAAAAGGAAAATAGGTTGAGAGTCATCCTTTCCCACCCTAAGATGGTACCGGGATCAAATGAAATAATTAGCCAAGGGCCTAAGCCGAGGCTAGCCCTTCCTTTCCTTAGAATGTCACTCCCACATTCACACACAAAAATATTTTCATACACATGATCTCTATGAACAAAACTAATCGCAATGCTTTTACCACACAAGATTTTCAAAGAGTCATGTGAATTATCAAGATCAATTCTATAAACACCATCACTAACTTGCGAATTTTTAAGCACTTCATTCACATGCTCAAGTAGTGAACTACATTTAAGAGTAAATTGATCATCATGAACACTAAGAGTACTCATTTCCGAGACTACACATTCCTTGCACATAAGAGTACTATCATCTTCCAAAAAGAGATTTCCATCTTTAGGAGGAATGTTGTCATACCATAGTGGGTTAGCATATCGGCTATAGCCTTCAAGTCAAGCTATACCATAATTTTTACCACTAGGTTCATTAGGAGTGTTTATATCATCTTTAAACAAAACATTAAACCTAAAGAGAGCATGATCTATCTCACGGACAAATTTGGAACTAGCAAGTGCTTCACTTTCTATAAGTTCACTATCAAGTACCAAAGATGTTTCAATCTCTTCTTTACCCTGGTGTGGGTCGGGGCAGCCTACCTCTTCCTTTGGGAAGCTCTCAGCAAAAGGTTCTTGGACAAGGAAAGTTGGATTTTGTGGGATAAGTTTAGGTAACAATTGGTATAGCTTTTCCACGTACCATTTCATTTCTTCAATATCATCATTGATGCAATCAAATATGGCATCGAGATTAGTGGAAGCCATGGTACCTAAAGCAAAGGACAACAACAAAAAACAAAACAAACTTGTTAGTTCAAAATGCCTCACCACACCCTCACTCTCGGTTTTACCTCACACTTAGTTTCACAAGTATTAAAAGTTGGTTTGTACTTCGTGAGTGATTGAGGGATGAGTCCATCTTTGCTCGAAATAGATTTTCATTAGAGTTGACTCAAAAGAAAAATTGTTTACGGACTTGAACCAATAAGACACAACGAATTCACAAAAGAGAAAAAAAAACACACAACAAACGCTAAACACGAATGAACGAACACAAAGACTAACTAACAATCTAGTAAATGAGTACTAGTTTGCCAATTAGTATTGGAACCAACAAACGAAACTACGGAACAATAAAAAGAAACTAAGAAAATCTAAAATTTGAGCCAAAATTTGATGCGTGAATAGTAACTTGATGACGGGCAGCCACGTATTGGTTGCGGTTTCTACAATTTTTATTTTCCAAAGTCCAAGTCTTCACTAATTTTAATTTGGATGGATGGAATTTGTTTTAAGGAGGGAAGAATAAGTCTTGGAGCATTTTTTTCAAGTTTCACATTTCAAGACTTGACTTTTGTAGTACTTTTCCTTAAAACATGGACCCTTGTTTCATGGGAAAGTGGTTGAGAAGTGATGTAAAGTCTTTAGTGTGTAGGAAAAGTCTTTGAGTCACAAGTACTATACCTTGAAACTTGGATCTATGTCTTGCAAGACTAACACAATACACACTCTTTTTCTTCAACTTCTAAGATCAACAACCATTTTTTTCGTCAGCAATATATGGAGATGGTGAAGAACACCAAGAACACAAACTTTGAGTCTTGAAGTTCTAAGGTTCAAGTTGGACCTCCCAAACAACAACAACAACTTCCCAAGCTTAAATTCCACAACACAATCTCCACAATACACGTTCAAAACTTGAACCAACAATACATCACACGTTCAAGTCTTGAACCCGCAACAACAATACCAACAACAATTGGCCACACTTTGTTCACATTAACAACATCAACATTTCAAGCTCAAATCTAAGATACAGACTCAATGTGTTAGTGAGGAACAAAACTAACACTTATAGACAACAAAGACAAGTAAAAATATTGGCCAATACACAACAAAAACATAATTTTCGGCCAAGAACACTAAATGGACAGATTGTTTTTTTTTTTTTTGGAATTTTCAGTTTTTCGACAACAATTTTTTTTTATGAATTTTCTAAAAAGCAAGCCCAAGATTGATCTTGTAGGAATAATATCAAGCCATTCTCTGATACCAAATGATACAAGAAAGACAACGGAAGCACGAAAACACTCTCCAAATCAGTTCACTAATCTTAAGGATCCGAGGACCTATCTAGAGACCACTCTCGGATTCACTACAACAACAATAATATGAGAAAACACTGGTGTATTTGACACCAAAACAGCCACCACAAACTAACAAAGAGAGTATCAAGATAACAAGATGAAGAACAAGATGAACAATAACACAATGGAAACAACAACACACGGTTTTGACTAGAACAACAACAAAGAGTCCAAGAAATGTACGTAAAGATAGATAGATAAACAAAGTGAAGGTATAATCTTAAGAACCCAAGAGCCTATTCCACTCTTGGACCCTTAACACTACACACTAAAAATACCTATCTCTTCGGTGAGCACAAAAGAGACCTCAATCCCCTCTAGAACCCAACGTTCCAAGCATGAATCCAACACGAATGATTCCACACTCAAGTTGAAAATCCTAGTTACAATGTTTCGGCCATAGGCCTTTCTCACAAGAGAGAAATGTTCTTCTTACAACTTTCAATATCAATAAACATCTAAAACTAAAAACCCTAAGAGGTTCTATATATAGTGTATTTCAAAATAGAATACAAAATAACCACAATACCCCTTAAGGGTGAGGTGCCCATCAAGTGTAACTTAGGGGTTGTTTTAGTGCATTTAGGCCCTCTTTTATACTTCACTTGTGCACTTCCTTGGACGGATTCAATACACACTCATTCTCGTCCATCCTCATGATCGTACTCGTATCATAAGGCATGCATTTCAAATTATTCACCATGAAAATATAAACTTTAGTTCGCAACAAGAGAGGAAATTCATACTCATGCTCTCAATCAATCTTAAAAAATACACGAAATTCATATATATATATATATATATAGTTACAATTCAATTTTCATGAGAAGTAATTCAAGACAACATATATTTCCGTCAAAAACATCTCCATGATGCATAATCTTCGAAAATCATATCATATACTTTATTATAAATCATAATTGGGGATCTTTTTTTTTGGTTGAAAATGAGATTTTATTTAAATACAAAAAAACATCATACAGAGCTGTCGCAGGGGCCTTCGACGTAGAAGGTTCATGACCACTACTAGTAGTACATACAGTAGATACTAAGGGTTCATCAGACCCTGCAAAAGAAGTTCCTTCCTTGTCTATTTCTATAGCCCTTTGAATAAATACGGAAGGAACTGTCTATTCCTCAAAAAGGTTATTTGTTTCCATCATTCTGCCCGCCCTAGCAAGTTTATCCGCAACTCTATTTTCCTGTCGTCCCTTATGGCACACCTGCGGTCTTCCAGCTGCTGAAGAAGATCCCTGTAGGATGTAATGAGATTAATATCAGTCACCAGATCATTAGTGCATAGTGTAGCTAAAATTATGAAAACAGTTGCAATGCTCAGCTTGTTGCATTTTAAACGCACTGCTATAGCTAAACCAAAGTAGAGTGCAATGATTTGAGCCTCAAGTGGTGAAGTTACACTAATTCTTGTGTGGAAGCCTTTTATACAGTTACCCTTGTTATTGCGAAATAAACCTCCTACTCCACCTTTCCTACTGTTATAGTCAAAAGATCCATCAATGTTGAGTTTCCATCATCTGAAGGGGGGACCCAAGACTTCAAGCACAAATTTTTGGGAAAGCTTTGGTTAATAACTAGCATATGATATTCTAGAGCGTGATTATAGGAAAGGATAGCAGGAATAGGATTTTGCCTATTGTTAAAGGAGTTGTCATTTCTTGTTATCCAAATATTCCATAGATAAAAAGGAAAGACATCACTCGAAGTCAAGTAGGTTCATATGCGTTTGTTGCTCATTTTCCTAATTCTATCGAACCATCTTTTAAGATTGAGGTCGTTAAGAGGCTCTATAATCTTGCTGAGGTTGTTAATATGCGAGAAGTGTAGTGCCAAGGGGCATTCTCTTAAAATATGGTCAGCGATTTTCGGCTTATTACAAATGCTATATCTAGGGTCAATGTCAATACCTATTTGGTTTAGGAATTATTTTGTCGGAAGTCTGTTATGTAAGCAAAGCCAAAGAAAAAACTTAATTTTATTAGAGCACTTTAATTTCTAAATCTATTTATAGTTGTAGTTATAGTCAATACCACGAAAAGTCTTTTGAAGTAAGTAATGGTAAGCCATAACTGTGGAGAAACGATTCCCTGGTGCGAGAAAACATCGCATCTTGTCGTTAAGGTTGTGATACAGGATGGTGGTAGCGATGATTACTTCGGCTATGTTCTTGGGAAGGTTGTAACTTAAAGTATTTATATACCGTTTCCCATGATTAATCAAAGAGTCCACAGTTTGTTCTTCATCCTTTTTGTTCAAAGCTGTATGAATTAAGTTCCTTAGAGGAACATTAAAAGAGGACCACAAATCCTTCCAAACTGAATTTTTTTTCCATTCCTAAGTTCCCAATTTAAACAATTCAAATAGAGATGATGTTCTTCCAGGTACTGCTGCTATTTTTGGGACTGTTTTGAAGGTTATCCGGTCTTCCAAGGATGGAGTACTTTGCCAACAGTACGGAAGCCCAAAGGGAGTTTGGTTTATTTAAGATTCTCCGTGCCAACTTTTCATGGAAAGCTTGATTTCTGATCTTAGCTTTGTGTATACGTAGCCCTCATATATCTTTTGGCTTGGTGATTGTATCCCAATCCACAAGATGCATTTTTTTCTTGTTATCTTTTGATCCCCAGACAAAAGCCCTTTGAATTTTGTCTATTTGTTTGGAGATTTTTTGGGGAAGCTTAGTATATTGCATAATATGGGTAGGGACACTGTTAAGGCATGCTTTCGCTAACGTAGTTTGCCCGGCCATATTTAAGAAATTTGCCTTCCAACCCGATAGCTTCTTTCTGAGGTTGTCAATGACAAACTGAAAGTCCTGGGCACAAGATCTAGTAGAAATAATAGAAAATTCTAAATATTTTTTGAAGTTAGTACATGTGGAGATATTAAGGATGGCAGAGATATCTTTTTTTAAGTCGTTACCACAATTTTTGGAAAAAAGAATTTTTGATTTGTCATAGTTGATTCTTTGTCCTGACCAAGTGCAAAAATTTTGCAAAGTATTTTTAACATTAATACAACTATCCCTATCAGTTGTAGACATTAGGACTAGGTCGTCAGCAAAGAACAAGTAGGATAGGTTTGGCCCAGACCTGCTAATTTTTATGGGGGCCCACATATTATTGTTGATCTCTTGGTTGATGTTATGTGACAGAACTTCCATGCAAAGAATGAAGATATACCGGGACATTGGATCTCTCTGACGAATTTCTCTAGAAGGACTGAAAAAGTTTGTTCTCGTACCATTGACTAAAATAACAATAGAGCTAGTACATGATAAGATTTATAATATTCAAAAGAAAATTAAAATAGTGGAGAGTATGTCTGATAAAAGACCATTCTATTTTATTGAAGGCCTTTTCTAGGTCAATCAATGATATTTCCCTTATCCCCTTTCATTTTATTAAAGTTTCTGATTATTTCCTGGATGATGATAGCACTGTCAGATGCTTGTCTATTTTTAAGGAAGCTCGTCTGACACGAGCCTATGATTTTGTCCATAATAGGCCATAGCCTTTTTGAAATAACTTTTGTGATGATCTTATAAGAGGTATTACAAAGGCTGATGGGGCGGTAGTTTTTGAGGCTTTGAGCATCAGGGTTCTTTGAAATGAGACATATATGGGTTGAATTGATACTGGGATCCATGGTTGAGTCCTCAAACACTTTACGACAGAAAGAAAAAATAGAATTGCGTAAAATATCCCAATATTTTTAATAAAAGAAGGGGTGTAACCCATCGGGACCCGGAGCTTTAAAAGCAAGTAAAGAGAAGACGGCTTCAGTGACTTCTCTCTTGGAAGGCATTCTTCCTAGATCTAACTTATCTGCCGCAGAAAGATAAATTTTTGCTACCGGGACTGCTACGCGGAAGGATTTTTGGTGATTGGATTTAAACAGATCTTGGAAGAAGGAAAGAGTATGGATTAGTAAGTCCGGTTGGTCGTGGATGGATGAATTATTGTCCAGGTTTAGCGAGACTATCCTATTCCTTGTTCTTCTAATGAGGGTTGAGGTATGGAAAAATTATGTGTTTGCGTCCCCCTCATTCAATCAGGTTTCCTAGATTTGAGTTTTCAGTAATCTTCTTCCATCCTAAGTAAGACATTAAAATCATTAATAAGCTCCTTTTCTAGGTTTTGGAGGAACATGTTGTGGTAATAATTAGGGTATTTTTGAATCCCTGAGATCCTACGGAGCAACTTATCTTTTTTTCTAAAAATATTCCCTATGTTAGTGCAAGCCCATGCAGACGCTTCTTTTTCAAATCTAGCTTCCACCTCAACTAATGGAGGGTCGCTTTCCCAAACCTGGGAAACTATGTTAATAAACTCTGGATGAGTCGTCCACATTTTTTCAAACTTGAACATACGCTTTTGAAGATTATGGTCATACCTAAATAAGGTTAGAAGTAGTGGGCAGTGGTCAAAGTGAGTGTGAGGGAGGTGGATTACGCAGGCGTTAGGGTACTGAACAAGCCAATCATACTAGGATCCGATCCAGTCTCTCAAGTATTAACGCATTATGATTATTAAACCTCTTATTAAGCTAAGTATATTGGCTACCTTTATACCCTATATGTATAAATTCATAGTAGTTTATCACTTGATGAAATTCAGCGGATCGAGATTTATTTATTAACTTACCACCTTTCTTTTCTGAGTTCGATAGGAGCTCATAGAAATTACCTCCTATTAGCCACTTACGTGGGAAACTGTCCTTGATATGCTTGAGATTTTTCCATAAGTTCCTGCATTTATGAATATATATACTAGCATATATACAACTAAAATCCAAGTAACATCATTGTGTCTTACCTTAATAATAACATGAATATCCTGGTCTGTAGTAGCAATCTCATCCAGTTCCAGGATAGAGTCATCCCACATAACTACCAGGCCACCTGCATTACCAACTGTTGGTACCCCAATGATCCTATTAAAAAGAAAATCATTGAGCAGTAGTTGGTTGTCTTGCATCTTTGTTTCTAGCAAAGCGACTAGAGGCGGCTTGTGCCAATCTACTAAAGACCTAAAGTTCCTTCTAAAATCCTGGTCATTTGCCCCCTACAATTCTATATTATGAGGTTCATGGATTTGTTTCTTTGTGGGGAGTTTATCAGTGTAGTTTCCCTTGAGGTATTTCTCAAGGTGGATGTTTGGTTCGTCATCATTGGGTTCATGACCAGGACATAGTTCCCCACTTGTGGGTTGAAAGGTTGTTATATATTTAGAGAGGTCTTTATTAGACTTTGGGGGAAAATAAGGATGAATTTCTAGGCGAACTTGTCGTTGAACACCACTACTTTTATATCCTTTAGTACAGTTATTTAGGTTCTTATTGCTCGCATTATCTCTAGAGCTTCCTCTATCTCTCGAATAGAGGTATTCACTAGACTTGGATGAGTGTTTTGAGGAACTGCCGGTGTAGAGTATATCGGCATTGAGCCTTCCGGCAGCCTTGGGACTGGATAAAGATAGATCGGTGGGAAGGATATTAGAAACGTATATGGGTTCATCGTGTTTGGAAATAGGGTGGTTCTTTGGCTGGCTCGATGGTGTAGGGATCGTCTTAGGCGCCTGGGAATCATTGTTATTTACAGCAGGAATATTAGTTTGGTATGTGATTTTTGGAAAAGGAACAGTATTTGTTTTAGTAAGTGAAGGTACGGGAATGTTAGAAGTGAAAGATTGAGGATATTTGGTGGGGCCATTTCCTAAATCGGTAGTAATAGATTTTAAGATTTGATTACTCTTAGTAGTATCATTTACTGGGGGTGTTCCGCTAATAGTGATATTTTAGCCTATAGCATTTGTGGTGGAGGATTTTTCCACGTTTGAGTTAATATGTTGTGGCGTCCGAGTGTTGGAGCCTTTAGCGGCAGGTGGAGGACATGATATGTCCTTGCCCCCTACAGAGTCACTAGTTGTCAATGTAGGCCCCTTAGTTGGGATGGGGTCATTTACTGTGGCTCTTTTTGAGGGTAAATTGGTAAAAGAAGTGCCTTCGCTTTCTAGGTTGGTAAGGGTGACACCACACCCATTCTCCATGTTTTGGGAAAAGATCTGGGTAGACTTAGAATTTGAACTACTAGGGATGTTATCGTGACAACTTGTATTTATAATCTTAAATTGAGGGTTAGTTCCTTCTTTGGACGTGTAAGAAATATGCAAATCCTTATTTTTAGCAATGTACTTAGTCGTTTGAAAGTCAATGGACTTACCCGTGTTGGTGTTATTGAATCTGATAGTTTTGTCTTCAGATGGATGGTGATGATAAGTCACACCCTTTCCCTTTGGCATAGAAGTCTCTTTGAGCAGGTATCTTCATCCACGAAACGTGATGCCACCTTTGATTGGCTATTATTGGTGTGTTTTTTGAATTTTAACACCAATCAATCCTCTTTACCGCATTCATTGTGCCTATTCTGAGTTTGTGGTGTGATATCTACAGTATCCTTAGGAAGCGTAGTTGGGAGAATTGCACACCGATTGTGACACATCCCGTGCGTGTGTCCTATCATTCCACAATTTGTGCACAGAATGTCAGCCCCTTCGTAGACTATAGTATATTTTAAACTTCCAATGTATACATGAGTCTTGACCGGGACTCCCAATGGAACTTCAATACATATTCGAGCATATCGACCTCGAAGCGTTGCAGATGTACATATATATGTTTTAAATAGTTTCCCCAATTTGCTACTAATTTTTGATAGAATTGAGTGGTCGTAGTATTCCATTGGAAATTCCGGTAAGCGTATCCATATAACTGAAACAATTTTATGTGCTTCCGATGCTACGAAATTTGGGTGCCATCTTCTAACCGATAGAAAGGTGCCATTAATGAACCACAAGTCTTTTTGGAGGGCTATTTGCATACTATCATCTTTGAGGAATTTAACTATGAAATAATCACTACCCAGATCAATGAGGATTGATTCTTCCATAGGTTTCCACAACACTGAAAGTTTATTTTTGAGATGGGCGTGATTAATCTTCCTCCTCGTTAGTTTAATGATTACCGAGTATGACCATGGGTGATAGATTCGAGCTTTTTTCTCCGCAGTTAGGACGATGGTGTTATCCGTCGAATTGTTAATAAGTATCATCTCATCGAGATGCACATGCACCTCCATTGATTCAGAAGTTGTTCCCGGAGATTTTGCCGAATCACTGGCAGGAACAGTTTGGGAGAATGCGTTTAGGTAGTTCATGGCTGAGTCGTTTTCTCTGGGGTGCCGATATAAGAGTAGTGGCTGAGATTTGTAGGCTTCTGGTAGTTCCTTATCAAGGGGATCGGTTTGGATATGCTCCATGGTTGATGAACAGTTAGAGAGAAGGCAGACCTTCTCTCTCTAAAAGTAAAATTTTGATCAAATAAGTTGGGGGGTCTTTAATCTTGATAAAACATTTAAACTTATGCCCAAGGTTTTTAGACTAGTCCCACATACCTTAGATTATAAAATTTGAAAGATGAAACCCGAATCTTGATCCGTTTCTTAGAATTCTTGATCTTTGGGGATGAGTTCTTGATTTGAAGAATAAAGTCCTATTCTTGAAACCTTTTTGAGAATCTTGAACTTGAAAGGCTTGAATTCTAGATTACTTGGAGGAGAAGAGTTGAATTTTGTTCTTAGGTAAAGGGAAAGGTTTTTAGGTGAGTTGATTTGAAGAAGATGGGCAAATAATGCCCATCTTTAGGTTATAATTTGTGTTTGGACGGCTGGGGATGGGGGAAAAGGACTAAACTACCCCTTTGCCTCTCTTTCCCGTGTAAATGACCATCGTGGAGTGATTCCTAGAAAAAAAATGAAACTCGCATCATGACTCCCAGAAATGGGAATGAAACTCGCGTCGCGATCTTATCACGAGAGCTCACTGCCTCACACGAAAAATGACATAACTTTTTACTCGGGTATCGAATTTTAGCGAAATTGATATCGTTGGAAAGCTAATTTAATTATCTACGATTTGGTGGGTCTTATTATGTCAAATTATATATATACAAAATATTATACTCATTCAAATATGACCCTTGTAGAATCAAATTCCAAACTTTGGGTGAATCATAGGATTTTAGCTCAACTTGGCTCTAAATGATTTCTATGAACACTTTTCACCTCATAATCACTTTATAAACTAGGAGAAGGATCATGACGCATGAATTTAAATATAAATCATGGGATTAGAGCTTACACACGAAGGAATGACGGTTCGCTTTCTAGCTCGAAAAATGCGGGGTGTTACAGGTTCAATGCTAAAAAATTTAAAAACTCATGGAAACATTATTCATAACTATCTTGACTATTTTTCATGTGATTTTGTTGCTGAATAATGTCTTCAATTATAGATGTCAAGTTCTTTATATCATACAATATAAACACACTTATAATAATTAGAGCTTTAAATTCATTTGAACTCAATATTTTCAATGAAAGTATAAATTTATGTATAAGAAAAAAATATTAAAATCACAACAAATAGTAAGTCTGAATTCGTTATTTTATTAATACAACAGGTTCAATGCTAAAAATCTTAAAAGTTGAACTCATTGCAACGTTTTTCATAACTATCTTGACTATTTTTCATGTGATTTTGTTGCTCAATAATGTCTTCAAGTATAGATGCCTAAGTACTTTATACCATATAATATAAGCATATAATAATTATAGCACCGAATTCATCTGAACTCAATACTTTCAACAAAAGTATAAATTTATGTGTAAGAAAAACTTCTAACTTTGCAATAAATAGTAAGTTTGAATTCGCAATTTTATAAATACATCAGGTTCTATCTAAAAATCTTCAAAATTGAACTCATGAAAACGTTATTCATAACTATCTTGACTATTTTTTCTGTGATTTTGTTGCTCAATAATGTCTTCAATTATAGATGTTAAGTTCTTTATGCCATACAATACAAACACATATAATAGTTACAACGCTGAATTCACCTGAACTCAATACTTTCAATGAAAATATAAATTTATGTGTAAGAAAGCTACAAACTTGCAATAAGTAGTAGATCTGAATTCATAATTTTAGAAACACAGCACGTCCAATGCTTAAAATCTTAAAAGTTGAACTCATTGCAACGTTTTTCATAACTATCTTGACTATTTTTCCTATGATTTTGTTGCTCAATAATGTCTTCAAGTATAGATGCCTAAGTTCTTTATACCATACAATATAAACACATATAATAATCACAGTGCTGAATTCATCTGAACTCAATACTTTCAACGAAAGTATAAATTTATGCATAAGAAAACCACTAAAAGTGCAGTAGATGGTAAGTCCGAATTTATAATTTTATAAGTACAGTAGGTTCAATGCTAAAAATCTTCAAATTTGAACTCATAGAAATATTATTCATAACTATCTTGGCTATTTTTGTTGTGAATTTTTTGCTCAATGATGTCTTCAATTATAGATGTCAAGTTATTCATACTATACAATATAAACACATACAATAATTACAGCATCAAATTCATGTGAACTCAATACTTTTAATGGAAAAATAAATTTATGTATAAGAAAAATTACTAGAATTGCAACAAATAATGAGTCTAAATTCATAATTTTATAAACAAAGCATGTTAAGTAAAAATTTCAAAATTGGACTCATAGAACGTTATTCATAACTATCTTGACTATTATCTTGTGATTTTGTTGCTCAATGGTGGCTTCAATTATAGATGTCAAGTTCTTTATACCATACAATATAAATACATATAATAATTACAGCATCGAATTCATCTTAATTGAATACTTTCAGCGAAAATATAAATTTATGTGCAAGAAAAATTACTAAAATTGCGATAAATAGTAAGTCTAAATTCGTGATTTTATAAATACAACAGGTTCAATGCTAAAAATCTTTAAAATTAAACTCATAGAAAAGTTATTCATAACTATCTTGACTATTTTTCTTGTGATTTTTGTTGCTCAATGATGTCTTCAATCATAGCTGTCAAGCTTACATAAGATGACCCACTTTCTTCAAATGCCCTTTTAGCCAATTCTCCCAATTGTTTTGCTTTTGTTCTTCTTATTTGTCCTTCTTTTCCTTCATCCATTAGTTTGTCTAATGCCTTCTTAACATCATCCTTCTTCACCAAAATTCCAACATTTTCCTCATCTCCCCACTTGATAGGCACCTTCACACCTAGGCTTATTCCAATGTTTAGCACTTGGACAACTAACTTCTCATTGCAAAATTGCTCAGCAAAAAGTGGCCATGTTACCATAGGTAATCCGGCTGAAATACCTGTTGAAGACATAATTAAGTAAATTATAAAATGATGTTTTCTTAAATAACTAAAAAAAAAAATGATAAAATGGTACATGACAAAAGTTCTGGATATTTTATATTTCTACTCCAAGCTGTGTGATATTGGGTCACCTTGGGGGATGCATTCGCTAGTAAACTAAAGCCTCACACTGATTTTATCGTGACGCAAATTGTATCAAATCAAAAAATTAAAAAATGAAACTAAGTGCTATCCGTTTCGTCAAGTAGGCAAAGTAGCTAGGAATATACAAACCACAATTTTTAGATTTTATTGAAACAAAACAAAAAAAAAAAAAAGAAGGGGGAGGGGGCTGTTTTTGTTTTGGTTCACAATATTTCAACACTCCATACCTAAAAATATCTAAAAGTAGGGCTTCACGAGACCTAATGTGTACTCTAGTGCTTACATTTATGTATGATATGATATACTTTTTCATTTTACTCGTATCAAATTGGGATAACACAACTATAAAAAAAATAATAATTAATAATGTAACTTTATCATTTTTCCCTCTTAATTATGTCTTATTCTTAATTCCAATATTGATGAATGACTAATACCAAGGCATCATTTATATTCTTAATGGTATACTCTTAATGGTACTTTATTTGCAATATTTTTTAAGAATGTTAATAATAAGAAATAATCAATTACACTAAGGGTATAATGAAAAAAAAATTATCTTATCTTCGTAAATAAAAAATGATAAAAAATGAAACATTAAATTAAAAAATTTGGGACGAATAAAATGAGACTAAGGAGTACTAAAAAAGTCTTCTAGGTGGTATCACCTATACCAATTTTCAACTTCCTTACTAGATCTATCTGGATTTTGAGATCTTACACTGTATTCAAGGATCAATAAGACATAATTAAGTAAATAAACGAATAAATTAGTCATTTAAATAAGATGATTATATGTTTAGACAATAGTGCGAGTACCTTCCAACGTAGAATTCCATCCACAGTGAGTCAAGATTCCGCCAATAGCCGGGTGTGAAAGTATTAGCACTTGTGGTGCCCAACCTCTAATCAAAAGCCCCCTTTCTTTATTCCTTTCCTCAAATTCATTTTCAACAATCCATTTCTCTAAATCATGTAACTTATCACCTCCTCCTAATACCCAAACAAATGGCCTATTTGATTCTTCTAAACCAAGACCAAGTTCCACCATTTGCAATACTGTCAATCTTGATAAACTCCCAAGGCTTGCATAAATAACACTTCTTGGTTCTTTACTATCTAGCCATTTCAAGCAATCTTGATTAACAATTGCACTCTTGTTACCTCTTGTAACCAAATCTTCACTATCTTTATTGCACATAGAAACAGGTCCAACACACCAAACTTTTTTCCCTTTAACCTTTCTATACTCTTTCTCGTAAGTTGGCTCTAACTCCACAAAACTATTAACTATCACACCATACGATAATTCCTCAGCTAACCTGATTTGTTCTGTGACTTCTTTCAATACAGAGGAACTAACAGAACTGTTGGTTTTCGCGGAGCCTGATACCTGAGCTTTCGTTAGTTCAATCTTGTCATCCAAACCAGGAACAACAAAGTACTCCGAATCAGACGTTAAATTTTCAAGAATCTTGGAGGTGAGTATTTTGTAATTACATAAAAGAGAGAAACAACAAGTTCCATGGAAAACAATTCTTGGTATATGATTACTCTCAGCAATTTGAGTTGTCCATGGTAAGCCCATGTCTGATATTATACAACTTGGCTTAGGATTTAATGTGTCTACGAGATTTTCCACTTGTTGTTTGAGCATACTGATAGCTGCAAAGAATTTTGAAGCTAAGTCTAGTGAAGGAAGCATGTCAAGATTTTCGCAGCCTTTTGGTAAGCCTACCTCTTCACTAGGGAAATTGAGCGTGACAATTTGGATTTTTGAACCAGTTTGTGTTGCACGACTGATGGTTGAACTAAAGCGATTCGCGTTTACTGGAGTGGTGATGATAGTTGTGATAGCGCCGCGACTTGCTAGGATTTTGGCTATGTCTATCATAGGGATCATGTGGCCTGGTGCCATTAAAGGGAAGAGAATGAAATGAAGTTGTTGGACTAATTGTGTTGCCATGGCTAAAAGAAGGATGTGCTGAGAGAAATGAGTTGGGTTTTTGGGTTCTTGATTATAAGGTGTAAATGGAATATTAAGGCTGTTCAGGTAAAGATATCTATCACCAACTGATCAGAAGAAATCAGGGAGTTTGTGGTCCAGTTTGGTAGGAGTGTCATTTGGTACACCGGATAAGAAAATGGTTCTAAGATAAAATTAACTTTTATCTCATATTTGACGTCAGGTACTATCTAATTTCGATACTATTTATAAAAATGGTGGGACTGGGATTATAATATGATAAGAAAGGAATTTTCTTAATAATACAGTAGGAGTGAGCAAATTGAACACCTTTTTCTTTTAAGAAAAAATAAAATGTATAGGTCAGCTTGTAATCGATGACGGAGCGTAAATTTGTATAATTCAAAATATAAAAACGTAAATACTCGAAGAAGTCACTTAAATTCGATATTTAGTATTTTATTATACATAAGAAACCATGTTGACCTTGTATATTGATACTAGAAGTGCAAGATCCATGTCAGTACGGGTCAATAGTAGAACATGTGGATTGCAATTTTTAAGTTTTAAGATTTATCTTGGTGTAGAAAGTTTGAGCAGTAGAATATTTTCATTAGTATGATTGAGCTGAGGGGATTATAATTGAAACTTTCTTTTAATCTTCTTGTTGAATTTTGCGATCAGAAATATAAAGAAAGAGGAGGCGTAAATCTGATGAAATAGCTTAAATCAAATATCCAGCAGATTATTGATTTTCAATATCGCAAAGAATAAGAATCATGTAAACTTACCCGATAAAGAGAATACACACCTTAGATTCACTATTGTTTTGTTTAATTATTATTTTTAACACAGAAAAAAAGTGTTGTTTTTTAATAGGGAAGAAAGAGTTGAGATTTTCTTTTCTTTATTTTATTTTTAAAACAGAGAAATGTTAATTAATATTGAGGAGTTGTTCAAAGTTGAAAAAAATGGCTACACATATTTGATAGAAAATTTACTAATGTTAAGAAAGTGCGAAGTATTTGATAGCAAATTTGTGATAGATACAAGTTTTTTGTACCTAAATTTACTTTATTTATATTTAAATTAGTTTGTACAAAATCTTTTAAATAATCTTTATACTTCTTTTCTTTAATTTATTTAAAATATAGTAATAAAATTTACTTATGTTTTATTCTGTCACACTTTACTACATACATTTTATCCTCTTTAAATCTCATTATGTCATTTTACCCTCTTTAAACATCACTGTACATTAAAATTACGATTGAAACAGCTGAAGCATAAATCAGTCAATTTTTTTAAAAAAAATTGTTAATTATTGTTATTTACAGTACTTTTTATTTCATTTTCAAATAATATATTTTGCTTTATATCTTCTTTTGTCTCGTCCCAATTTATGTGGTACTATATAATTTTGATAGTCAATCAAATATTTTATATTGACATATCATTTTGTTATTCTTATTTTTCTAATACATAAATGACTTATAATAAGGAGTGATATAGTATAATCATCGTTCGAATGATAAAAATTTATTTAAAACATTAAGAGTTAATTTCTCATTTTATGTCTATTTTATTTTTCATTAAATATTATTTATTTCTTAATACCTAGATGACTCATGATAATTAATTAAGAGCGATTGATAACGTTATTACTATAAAAATTAATATAATTTTATCATATCCAATAGTAATCATCAATAATTTACCGGAATAGTATATTAATTAAATACGGAATGCTATATTTGCATATACAAAATATGATATCATTAAATATTATTGGATAGTGCATTATATTTATCTTTCACAATAATAAATTTTACCATATATTTTTCTTTATTTCTTTTTAACTTGATACATATTGACCCAACACAAATTCTAAGAAAATATTCATTAGAAATTTATTTTATTAAAATAAATTTATTAATTTTGTACTTTAAAAACTTAAAGCTAAGTTTCAATATTAGTATTTCTATATAATAAAATAATAATTTTAAAAATTAAATTTACTAAAATAAATAAATAAAAATATTAATTTTTTTTTATATAAAAGTCAATTAAAATAATAAAATTGATTTAATTTAAATATTTAGTTGCAATTAATTAAGATAATTTTTTATTTTGTCATGATTTATGCTGCACCAATAAAATTTTGAGAGTTGAATAGAACTTTTATCTATTTTAAAAAAGTATTTTATCTTGTTAATTATTGTGATTTATAATAATTTTTACGTAATTATCTAATAATATATTTACTCCTTGTGTCCCAATTTATGTGGCTTCGATACAATTTTGAGAGTCAACTAAAATTTTTATATATCTTTTAAATATTTTAAGTTGTTAATTATTATGATTTGCAGTACTTTTTCTTTTATCTCAATTTATGTGGCACTGCTAAAATAATGAGAGTCAATAAAGTTTCTATATGTCTTTTAAATATTTTAAGTTATTAATTATTCTGATTTGTGGTAACAAATTAGTTTTGAACATGATAATTATAGACACATAATTTTGTCTCTCCGAAAAATTAATTTTCACCTTTTTACCCATCCTACCGTGTACCCTCAACCATATAATTATCCCCCACAAAAATATAAAAATAATAACTCTCTAACAAATTTTATCCTATCCTAACCCTCTCTACACCTCACCTACTACCCCACTTACCCTATACCCTACCCCTTCCCTTCACATTTAATCACTAACAGAAAAAGGGAATAAAAAGGGAATGGAACAAAAATAGGTGCGACCCCTAGTAAAACAAGAATTCACTCCATTTTCATTTGAACACCTCACGTGATACCCCCCATTTTTTTCATTTCATAACCATCTACACTACATTCCAAAAGAGGATAACAACTTGTGGGGCCCACGGTGCAAGGAATCACAATTTTTCCTTTGCTTTTTCCATTCCACACATCTACTGAGGGACTGGACCATTTCTATATATATATATATATATATATATAGTCCTTACACATATACAAAAGAGAGAGCACAAAAAGTAAAGGGAGAGGGGCCCATGGATAAGGATCAAAGGAGAAGAAAAAACTTCTTCTTCTTGACCAAGGAATTCACTCACAAGAAAAAATCCTCCATCATCATACACAGGGGATATCACTCAAAAAGGGAGGACCCATTTTCTTCTTCTTCTTTTTCAAAAAAGGGACCCCTCTGCTATTCTTATTCTTACCAGTAACACGCACATGCACACTCTCAGAAAATACACACGCGACACTCACTGTTTCACCTCACTGAATTGATAAACACACATAAAGAGAGAGTTGCGAGGGAGAGATGGGAGAGAGCAGCTGAACGAGAGAGAGGGAAAAGGAGAATAGGGTGGAGAACACTGTTTCGACGACTGTTCGCTCACCAGAAGCCCCATCTCAGGTTTTGTACTGGCCAAGTTCGGCGAGATCTTTGCCGGTAGTCGATCATCATTCGTCGACTTAACCGACCAGTTTGAAATCACCAAAAATCTCATTGTTTCTTTTGATTTTCAAGTAAATCCGGCTTGAATACGTTGCAACTCATCTGAATCCTCCCTTTCTCATCGTTTTGCCGTTGTCCGAGCTTACCGAAGCTCAGGCTATACTGTTCTTTGGTTCTGTTGTGTATTGGGGTTTCTGGGTTCGTCTGACTTTGTGTTCCGTCGCGAGAATCGGGCTTCGGGGGATTCATCATTTTTTGTTCCTTTTTTGGGGTTTAGTATTTCGCGCGTCTCAACCAATTTTTGGTTTCAAATTCCTCAATATCAGAGTTGGAGTTTGTCACTGTTAAGGTTCGGTTCGAGGTTTTCGGACGCGGATTCTATCCTTTCATTGAAGTATTATTGAATTTCGAAATCTTCAAATTGAGGTCCAATCCTATTCCCTTTTTCTGTTAGTTCATTATTCATTATATTCAGATGCATCAAATTGCGTGTTATATCTTGCTTGATCTGTGTTGGTGGAGAATCTTTAGTTGTTTTGAATTGTGAATTAATTTGAGTGGGGTGGGGTGGGGTGAGAATTAAAAACTTGACATAATTGGTGAATTTTGGTTTGTTTAATTCATTGGTTGTTTGACTTGAAATGAACGTTAATCAAACTTGGTAGTATCTTGATACGTCGATTGGTTTAGGCAAACATAGTTTGGGTAGGCAAAGTTTAGAATTTCTGGCTTCGGTTGAATGTTGGAAATTTTGTGGAATGTTTGAAATTTTATTGAATAGTTTTACTTTCCTGCACTAAAAATGTATTTATTTTGCCGGGGATGCCTCGAGGGATTTGTATTGATTTATCCGGGGAATGCCCCGAAGTATCTTGTACTTGGAGGACGTTCGCGAGGAAGGCCCGAGGCATCGGGTGAGGCATTAGAGCTTAGTTTAGGATTAGTTTAGAATAAGATTTATATTTTCGTATTTTTCTATTTTGGGATTGTATAACTCGGACTGGACACTATATTTTGGATCCCCTTTGTTTTGTTTGTTTGTTTGTTTGATTGTTTTACATGTTTTTGTGTGGTTTGTACATCGTAGTGCCAAATTAGTCGATACCCTCCACCAAACGACTATGGTCAAACCACGGGACCGAAGGGTGCCTAACACCTTCCCCGCGGTCAACAGAATTCCTTAATCGGAATCTCTGTTCGCAAATCAGTTTAAGAGTCAAATCGTTTTAAGAAAGATCTTTCAAAGGTGACTTGGCACACCGGATTATGCCAAGTGGTGACTCTGAATAAAAATCTAAATAATTGTTTTTCGAAACAACCTTCAATCTTTTGTCACCTTAATAACAAAACCCTTTCAAACTTAAAACAAATCTTTTTTTTGGAGTGTAAAAAGGGGTGTGACAGCTCTGACGATCCTGTTGGGGATTTTTCAGAATTTTGGCTTATTTGTTTTAGTCGTATCGACTTTGTGTGGCATTATGGATGTATAAACATTGTTTGTGATTATTGTTTGTGTTATTGTTATCATTGTTGTGCGTTTCTGTGCTCTTTGTTTACAGTTTTTCTTTATGTGTTACCGCTTTATATCTAGCATTATTTGCATAACCCGAGTCAATTCTTTTTGCAATAAGTCCCGGAGTGCATGTCGTGCGCACGAACTCTAGTTGAGTCACCTTTATTTTAGGGGGGGAGCCGTTGGATGTATGGAGTAGGTGGAAAGCAAAGCAGCCATTATCGACCATATGCTCCCCCGAACGGTCTTGTTAGTAAACCACAACGTAGGTCAGCCTTTAGGTCATGCTTATGTGCATCATATTGAGACCTAGCGGGACCCACTTGGTCCTTTGTAGGAGACTCACCTTTAAAGCATCCCTACATGCTAAATGTTGCATCTCTGAGGGTAACACGGTCATTTGACGGACTGATTTGGGAAAAAACATGGGCTAGAATTAAAGAAAGATATCTAGGCATGGAAAAATAAAAAAAAAAGGAAAAAGAAAAAAAGTGAATCAAAAAGAGTTTCGTAGTTTTTTTAGATTTCTTTATGTCTTTTATTTTTCACAATTCAAAAATTCAAAAAGATTTTCTTACCTTTTTCACGCATTTACTCAAAAATAAAAAAAAATAAAAAAAAAAGATTTTCCCTTTATCTCCTTTAGCATGCATTCATAATTCAAAAAAAATCCAAAAAAAAAGTATTTTTTAGGAGTTTTTTTTTAATAAAAGGAAAATTCAAAAATGTTAGAAGTTCTATACATTTTATATAACGAAAATGCCAAAAAGATTTTTTTTCTCTTTCATAATTGTTGGTGTCAGTTTTGTGTGAAGCATCTAATTGAAAATCCAAAAAGATTTTATTTCTCATCGTCCGTCTATAATTGCGTCTCTCAAGTCAAGTCTTAGTTCGTTTTAATCCTTAATTGTCCAATCTGGACGAACTACACACCCCTGATTCTCCTCTCCCGAGAGTGAGATCCGCAGGCAGCCTATTGTTGGTTTGGAGATCTTATTTCAAAAATCCAAAAAGATTTTCTTCACTCTTTATTTAGAGTAGGTGTCATATACTTCGTTAATAGAAAACTGCAAAAAGATCTTTCTTTGATAGTTTCAATTTTCATTTTCATATAAAATTCAAAATTGAAAACCCAAAAAGATTTTCTTTGGTAATCATTGGTTTCATTTCGTATAGAAATATGAAAGATCCACAAAGATTTTCTTCACTTTTCCTTTAGGGTAGGTGTTTCATATACATCTTTAAGAGAAAACTCCAAAAAAGATTTTCCTTTAATAGGTTCAAGTTTCATTTTCGTATTAAATGTAAAAAAAATAAAAAAATCTTTCTTTGGTAATCTTAGATTTCATTTTGTATAGGGATGTTAAAACTGAAAAAAATTAAAAAAAAATTTCGTCAATTCTTTTGACAAATTATTATTTTCTTTTCTTAAAGTTTCAAGGAATAGAAAAAAGAGTTTAATTGGCCATTTTGGCAAGAATTCACGAACTACGTACACCTGATTCTCCTCTTTCGGGGTGAGATATGTAGGCGCCCTTCTCGGGTTCGGTGATCTTATAAAAAAAAAAGAAAAAAGGGTTTTGAAAAAGTGTTGAACTCTAACACATTTGCTATCTCTTGTTCAGTTGGTTTATGATGGTTGGTTTGTGGCATTCTGGCTGGTCCTCCACATCACACCAACTCCAAAGGGTTAGTTGTGTTCAACAAGGATATAGAGAGTGACATCATGGATCAAACAAAGAGTCAAGAAATTGAGAGTTTAAAGAAAGAGAATTGGAGACTAAGACAACAAGTAATAGAAATGTATCGAGCCTGGGCCAGTGGGCTGCCTCCCCCTCCGTTCCCCACTTTTGACCTTGCAAATACTTTGAGTCTTCCACCAAAATTGCAAAGTCAGTTTCTTGATGTTGTTGATGAATCACAACATGTTGCAAAATACATTCCACGTCAAATGCACCTTAATACTTTCGCCACTCATTCTTTAGCTCCTCAGTGTAAGCCTACCACATTCATAGCACCACATACCGTCTGTGCCTTTGTTGCTCAACCTTCTAGTGAGTCTTCCACTTTGGATATCAACTCAATGGTTGTGCCACCCCAATCTGCTAATGGACCCATATTCAAGGCTCTTGATGATCATTTCTATACTCTTGAGCCTCCAATTAAGTTAAGTGGACCGCCAAAATATCTTACCAAGAAGCCTAGCATACTAGAAAAGCCAGAGGAAATTGTGGGGA
This sequence comes from Capsicum baccatum var. pendulum, assembly GCA_030864225.1. Lineage (NCBI taxonomy): Eukaryota > Viridiplantae > Streptophyta > Magnoliopsida > Solanales > Solanaceae > Capsicum > Capsicum baccatum. Next base: position 243,528,836 of record CM061559.1, on the reverse strand, counting down.
AGGTGAAGAATGTAGAAAATGACATGGAAAGTTTCCTGGGACTTGTGGGTAAAGAAGATGTTTCATATAAAGACTGGGGTATGTCTTCAGAGGTCAACCTTCTTCAAAGCTTTGAAATATCAAAATTTGAGGAACATGATGGACAGAAGGATTCTGAGAAACATTTAAAACGATATTGCAATCAATCCAGGGAAACTGAAAGAAAGAAGAAGAAAAACACACCTATTGTCCACCAGGGCAAAAACAAAGTTTGAGAGGTCCAACTTACCAATATTGTCAGCCTCAATCCCGAGCTTACATATCAAATCCATATACTCACCTGCAATAAGGTTCCTCTTTTCAAAATCCAAGATATTTTATTTCATGTCCTCAGTATCCTTTTAACAATGCATAGTCGTATGCTGGTCTATCTTTCTATCCACAATGGCATGCACCGGTACCTCAACATCGTCCTCAGCCCCCACAAATTTACCAAGGAACCTCTAAATCCAAGTTTTATTCGAGGTCAGAGTTCACAAAGAGGGGGAAGGAAAAAGATAATTTCACTCCCATTGGGGAATCCTATGCCAGTTTGTTCCAGATATTGAGACAGAGGGGATTAATTACTCCTCTCCTTGGGTGTACTCCTAAACCTTATTCAAGAAAGTTTGACCCTAGTGTACAGTGTGCTTATCATTCTGATGTTCAGGGTTATAGTACTGAAGATTGTCGTACTTTGAAAAGAGAAATAGAAAAGATGATTCAGGAAAAAATGATTGTAGTGGAAAATGTTGATACCTCGAGCGTCACACAGAATACTACACCAACACATGGCGATGCACAATACGTGGGAAGCAACGAGTTAAACATAAAGATCCAGAACTTATTTGTGGAGGGAAAGGTGTTTGATGGTGATGAAAGCTTTAGTCATGATGTGCAAATCAGTGGCTAAGTTGTTAGACTGAGCGATTGAGAAGTCACCTCTCTCCCTACTTGGAAGGGTTCTGGTAGTTTGGTTTGTTTTCTTTTCTATTCTCCAAATTACTTCAAGGTTATAGTTCGGGATCTATCTTGTTATGTCCCTGTGTCATTTATGTTCAAACCTTTCTATATTATATTTCAACTAAATAAAGTGTCCCTTTTACTTTATGTTTTAAATATGTGTTTGTTTTCTTTCCACATTACTTTTTATGTTGACTCTAGCGATATGACATGCTAAGGAAATTTTTATCCAGATCTTAAAATCTAGTTTAACCATGAACATTGAATCAGAGGGTTAAAGTTAGAAAAAGAGAGCATATGAGAAAATAGATAGAGTGCTGAGACATTTGGTGATAAGTTAAGGTAATTATTTTGAGAATCACAAGAACAACTTGGTTATCGATCGAAAAGAAGGTCCTAATTAGGTCAAATAGTGGGCGTGTGATCCCTATATTAAGAGAAACAAGAAGATATACAGCTCTAGATCTTTCAATGTGAGGGATGTACAACAAATGTGGAGTTGTATGTTTGACAAGTATATAGAAAGAGGTGAAACACATGTTCGGGGCAAGTTAGTGTCGTAAAATATGTCATAAGTGATGTTGATCGTGTACTTTCACATTGCATGCTATGTACTAGTATTTTCAAGGATTGACATGATGAAGGCATTTTATTCTTCTATCCAAACATTATGTCATCCTTTGTTTACCCCATTTGAGCCTTAGTGTTATTTTATTTCATACCCCTCTTTTGGAATCAAGATAGAGTCAACAAAGCTTAAAAGAAAAGTGTCAAGCAAAAATAGTGTTAGAAAAAAAAGAGAAAAATGTATCCAAAAAGAAAGAAAAGAGAAGAATATCAAGAAAAATAGAGTCAGAAAAAAGAGTGAAAGGGTCAATAAAAGAAACATAGAAGAAAAAAAATTAGATTCAAACAAAACAAGCTTCCAGAACTACGCATGACCTGATTCTCCTCTTTCGGGGGTGAGATACGTAGGCTGCCCTACCTGGAGCTCGGTCCAACCAAATAAACAATTTAGCATCACCCAGTCAAAAGAAACTGAGGCATGAGTTAATCCTCACTTTTTGAGTCAATTCCAAAAGTTGTAAGTCCCACTCCACTTCAAGTGTTGTTTAGGCCTCATGCCATCCTTTTTTCTAACCCTATCCAAAAGCCAAGTTACAACCAAAGAAATACCTTCAGATTAATCTTTGAGAATGATAAGGCTAAGCATGAAATGGATGTGATGACGCATTTTGGGACTGCTTGTCTTCCTCAGCATAAGGAATCATGAGAGAAATGAAAATGAGAGAGTCTTATCGGTGAAAACCCTTATGAGCATCATAAGATGATAGTAAGCTGAGAGAAATAAAAATGAGAGAGTCTGATTGGTGAAAACCCTCATGGGCACTGTAAAATGATTGTGAGTTGGGAAAAATAAGAATAAAAGAGTCTTATTGGTGAAAAACCCTTACAGATACCATAAGAAAATGGTGAGCTGAGAAAAAGAAAATGAGAGAAGTTTGATGACGAAAACCCTTCAAGGTGCCACTAGTCGGATGAGGTCTTAAAAAAAATTGACCCAAGGAAGCAACTTAGTTTTAAGGACAATAACTCAATAACAATTTGTGAGCGTTTTGGATGGAAAGATCAGGCAGTTTAATCCAAAATGCATGGCATAATCATTAGAGTTGACTGTCATTTTTAGATAATTTTTCATTTCTTCAAATGGGGACATTCACTATCTTTTCTTTCTTCTCTTTATATTCATTTTATTTTTCTTGAGTCAGTTATCCCAAATAAAAACTATTGTCATTTTCCTCTTGTCTTTGAGTCAAATCCATGTCAAAACAAGTGAGAAAAGATTTTAAAACTAGCTGCCAGCTTCTTCAATTGCAGAAAGCAAAACAAAAGGCCAGCATATGAAAGGGATATGATTGTGAGCTGAAATAAGGCATGCAAAAGTTTGTCAACAAACGAGTCTGGAAACTCATGGAAATATCAAGGTTTAAAGGGTCTATCTAAGAAGCATGGCAGAGCAGAAATAATGTGTTTACTTTAGAGTCACTCTTAATAATCTGAGTTTGGATCAATGACACGACAAAACAGGGGCAAGTGCCAGCAATCTGAAACAAAATGAAGGGAATGAACACTGGAGCAGGTATCGGGACAGCCAAGTGCCGCAAGCCACCACTAAGTTTTTAACTGACAAATTTTCTTTGTTGAAACAGGGGCAAATTCGCTTCACTTAATTCAGCTACTACTGGAAATGCACATCCGTGGGGACTTTACTTTCTATTCAGAACCCTCCTGAAAAATGTGATTTTTCTTTTTGTTCAGGACCCTCCTGAAAAAATGAGAATTTATTTTATGTTCAGGACCCTCCTGGAAAATGGGAATTTACTTTCAACTCAGGACCCTCCTGAAAAATGAGAATTTACTTTATGTTCAGGACCCTCCTGAAAAATAGGAATTTACTTTATGTTCAGGACCCTCCTGAAAAATGGAAATTTACTTTATGTTCAGGACCCTCCTGGAAAATGAGAATTTACTTTCAACTCAGGATCCTCCTGGAAAATGGAAATTTACTTTATGTTCAGGACCCTCCTGGAAAATGGAAATTTACTTTCAATTCAGGACCCTCCTGGAAAATGAGAATTTACTTTATATTCAGGACCCTCCTAGAAAAATGGAAATTTACTTTTAATTCAGGACCCTCATGAAAAATGGAATTTTTCTTTCAACTCAGGACCCTCCTAGAAAATGAGAATTTACTTTATGTTCAGGACCCTCCTGAAAAATGGGAATTTACTTTATGTTCAGGACCCTCCTGAAAAATGGGAATTTACTTTATGTTCAGGACCCTCCTGAAAAATGGGAATTTACTTTATGTTAGGACTCTCCTGGAAAATGGAAATTTACTTTCAACTCAGGACCCTTCTGGAAAATGAGAATTTACTTTATGTTCAAGGCCCTCCTGGAAAATGGGAATTTACTTTATGTACAGGACCCTTCTGGAAAATAGAAATTTACTTTATGTTCAGGACCCTCCAAGAAAATGGGAATTTACTTTCAATTCAGGACCCTCCTGGAAAATGAGAATTTACTTTATGTTCAGGACCCTCCTGGAAAATGGGAATTTACTTTCAATTCAGGACCCTCCTAGAAAATGAAAATTTACTTTATGTTTAGGACCCTCCTGAAAAATGGGAATTTAATTTACGTTCAGGACCCTCCTGGAAAATGAGAATTTACTTTCAAGTCAGGAACCTCCTGAAAAATGGGAATTTACTTTCAATTCAGGACCCTCCTGGAAAATGAGAATTTACTTTATGTTCAGGATCCTCCTGAAAAATGGGATTTTACTTTCTGTTCAGGACCCTCCTGAAAAATAAGATTTTACTTTATGTTCAGGACCCTCCTGAAATGAGAGTTTACTTTATGTTCAGGACCTTCCTGGAAAATGAGATTTACTTTATGTTCAGGACCCTCCTGGAAAATGGGACATTACTTTCAGAAAAATGAAACCTCTTTATAATAATCTTTATTTGGAATAATTTTCTTTTTAGTTTTGATGTGATTTTAGGAGTCCGCCAAAAGAATAGGGTAAAGAAATTGAAAGATAAGCAATGAGGTGAAACATTTGAAAGCTAAACAACAAGTTGATGAAATTGCAAGCCAGGAGCTCGCCTGAAGAATATGGTGAGGAAATTACAAGTCAGGAGCCCGCCCAAGGCACAAAGTGATGAAATGGGAAGTCAGAAGCCCGCCCGAAGCACAGGGTGAATAAATAAAAAGTTAAGCAACAAGGTGAAACTATTGAAAACCAGGCAACAAGTGATGAAATTGCAAATCAGGAGCCTGCCTGAAGAATAGGGTGATGAAACTTAAGTTAGAAGTCTAACAGAAGCTGTATATATAGGATTTTTGTAATTTCATTTATGTTTTAACTTGTAATTTTCATTTTAATGTAATGACAGTGGACCGGAACCTCGATGGAACCTCACTCGACTCTCCAACTCGGTATAGCCTTTCTCCTTCCTTTGAAAGTACCTGTGATGGATTTGTTTTCTTAACTTAGGTAGGTAGGATGCCCTAAGTCAAGACCTGGTTTCGCTCCTTTCTCTTGCTCCGTGCTTTTGAATAAAGATCGAGACAAAATTCCATCTGGTTTTCTACTTCTTTGTCTGAAAACATTGTATGTTTACATTCAAAGGGGGCATGATGTAGACACGTAATTTTGTCCCTCCGAAAGATTAGTTTTCATATTTTTACCTATCCTACCGTGTACCCTCAACCATGTAATTATTCCCCCACAAAAATACAAAAATAATAACTCCCTAACAAATTTTATCCTATCCTAACCCCCTCTACACCTCACCTACTACCCCACCTACCCTATACCCCACCCCTTCCTTTCACATTTAATTATCACTAACAGAAAAAGAGAACAAAAAGGGAATGGAACAAAAATAGATGGGCCCAGAGTAAAACAAGAATTCACTCCATTTTTATTTGAACACCTCACGTGATCCCTCTATTTTTTTACATTTCATAATCATCTACACCACATTCCAAAAGAGGATAACAACTTGTGGGGCCCACAGTGCAAGGAATCACAATTATTCCTTTGCTTTTTACATTCCACACACCTACTGAGGGACTGGACTATTTCCATATATATATATATAGTCCTTACACATATACAGAAGAGAGCACAAAAAGTAAAGGAAGAGGGGCCCACGGATAAGGATCAAAGGAGAAGAAAAAACTTCTTCTTGACCAAAGAATTCACTCACAAGAAGGAAAAAATCCTCCATCGTCATACACAGGGGATATCACTCAAAAAGGGAGGACCCATCTTTTTTCTATTCAAAAAATGGACCCCTCTGTTATTCTCATTCTCACTAGTAACATGCACACGCACACTCTTAGAGCTGTCCGAGCTTACCGAAGCTCAGGCTACACTGTTCTTTGGTTCTGCTGTATATTGGGGTTTCTGGGTTCGCCTGACTTTGTGTTCCGTCGCCAGAATCATGCTTCGGGGGATTCATCAGTTTTTGTTCCTATTTTGGGGTTTAGTATTTCGTGCATCTCAACTAGTTTTTGGTTTTGAATTCTTCAATATCGGAGTTGGAGTTCGTCACTGTTGAGGTTCGGTTTGAGGTTTTCAGGTACGGATTCTATCCTTTTATTGAAGTATTATTGAATTTCGAAATCTTTGAATTGAGGTCCAATCCTATTCCCTCTTTCTGGTAGTTCACTATTCATTATATTCGGATGCATCAAATTACGTGTTATGTCTTGCTTGATCTGTGTTGGTGGTGAATCTTTAGTTGTTTTGAATCGTGAATTAATTTGGGGTGGGGGGGGGTGAGAATTGAAAACTTGACATAATTGGTGAATTTTGGTTAGTTTGATTCATTGGTTGTTTGACTAGAAATGAACGTTAATCGAACTTGGTAGTATCTTGATACGTCGATTGGTTTAGGCAAATATAATTTGGGTAGGCAAAGTTTAGAATTTGTGGCTTCGGTTGAATGTTGGAAATTCTGTGGAATGTTTGAAATTTTGTTGAATAGTTTTATTTTCCCGTACTAAAAATGTATTCATTTGGCCGGGGGATGCCTCGAGGGATTTGTATTGATTTATTCGGAGAATGCCCCAAAGTATCTTGTACTTGGACTATGTTCGCGAGGAAGGCCCGAGGCATCGGGTGAGGCATTGGAGCTTAATTTAGGATTAGCTTAGAATAGGATTTACATTTCCGTATTTTTCTATTTCGGGACTGTATAACTCGAACTGGACACTATATTTTGGATCCCTTTTGTTTTGTTTGTTTGTTTGTTTGATTGTTTTACATATTTTTGTGTGGTTTGTACATCGTAATGCCAAATTAGCCGATACCCTTCATCAAGCGACGGTGGTCAAACCACGGGACCGAAGGGTGCCTAACACCTTCCCCGCGGTCAACAGAATTCCTTAGTCGGAATCTCTATTCGCAAATCAGTTTAAAGAGTCAAATTATTTTGAAAAGGATCTTTCAAAGGTGACTTGGCACACCGGATTATGCCAAGCGACGACTCTGAATAAAAATGTAAATAATCCTTTTTCGAAACAACCTTCAATCTTTTGTCACCTTAATAATAAAACCCTTTCAAACTTAAAACAAATCTTTTTTTGGAGTGTAAAAAGTGGTGTGACAATAGCCAATTAAATAAATAAATAAAATTTACTTTCAATATGTAGTTATAGTTAATTAATATAAATTAATAGAATATATTAAATATTTAAACTATTTTGATGAAACAATGGAATAATTATATATTGGGGCATGATATGTAATTAGGTGAGAGTAGAGGAGTTTTTTGGTAATTGCATAAGATGTGGTTGAAACTATCTCTTTTATATAATAGAAATTTAAATATTTTAAATTGTTAATTATTATGATTTGCAGTACTTTTTCTTTTATCTCAATTTATGTGGCATTACTAAAATAATGAGAGTCAATAAAATTTCTATATGTCTTTTAATTATTTTAAATTATTAATTATTGTGATTTGTGGTAACAAATTAGTTTTGAATATGATAGTCAATTAAATAAATAAAAAAAAACTACTTTCAATATGTAGTTATAATTACCAAAAAGTACTTCCACTTTTTTAATTACTTTTCTCTCTCCCTATTAATATAAACAACATGGCCGACATATACATATCATTCTGTGTATATGTGGGATTTTTGTAATATGTTTAGGGAGTTGAGATTTTTTATAATATTGAAAACATAAGTTATATATTTGTGTAATTTTAATTTTTTTTTATAAAAAATATAAATATCAACCCTTTTGAAAGTAATTACACTCTCTTCTATTTTTTAATTACTTTACTCTCTCCCTATTAATATACATAACATAGCCGGCATATACATAACATTCAGTGTATATGTTGAGATTTTTGTAATATATTTAGAGAGTTGAGATTTTTTGTAATATTGAAAACATAAGTTATATATTTGTATAATTTTTAGAAGTTTTATTATGTATCTCTCGCAACTGAGCAATTAGTATCAAATTAAGTTATTTCCAATAATAGAATGGAATAATAGTATCAAAATTAATTATTTCAAAATAAATAAAAGTGCTTCACTTAGTATTTAGTATTTACTTTTTAATTTTAATTAATTTAAATTTACATTAAAAAGAAAAATGTCTCATTTTAAAAATAAAAATGCTAAAGTAACTCTATTTACAAGATCTGAATTCTGACACTTTAAAAAATAAAAAATATGTACCACTTTTATCACAACATTTGGATGGTGTGAAGATAACCTACTTCTTTATGAGAGTTATTTATAGGTTGTATTTTATTTTAGAGTTATCCTACTATTTATAAGAGAGAATGTAATTTTTTTAGTAGTCCTTGGTTACATACCAATCAAGGCTTATCAAATAAAAATTCTTCTCTTTCAAATCTGCCCCTACATTTGTTTTTAATTGCTTTCTATACTATATAAAAGTTAAAGATCTTTCAAGTTTTTTTTTTTTTTGGTAAATACCACTACATAAAAGTTAAGAAAATTTCAAGTTTTTTTTAATAAATACATGATTTGTTACACTAAATTTTTTAAAAGTAATGTCACATGTACTATAACATCTTCATAGGTTTCATTTTTACCTCTAATATATTTCTTTATTATTTGAGTTGCTACATTTATTTTGATAAATTTAAATTTATAGAACTACAAAATCCTCTTAAAATACTTAAGAAGTTGTGAACTCTGATAAAGTGTTTAAAAAAGAAAATATTATCTCAAAATATCACTTTAGAAATTCAGAACAAAAGTTTGTACTCCCTCAATTTTTGTTTGTTTGCCACAATTTCCTTCACGAGAGTAAATTTGACTATTTTTTTAAACTAAATTGGATTAGAATAATTTAATTTTAAAATTTAAAATTTAGTTGTTTGAAAACTATATGAAAAATACTATAAGTTTCAACTCTTCTCATAGTAATATGATGAAAAAATACATTTTAAAAATGATGATCAAAGTTCATACAATTTGACATTTCGAAAATGAATGTGGTCATTAAAGAGGTTATATTAAGCATTCTAAAAAAAATCATCTAATTAATAAAAATAACTCAATAGAATATCCTTTGTATTTGTTATTTTTTTTCTTAATTGGCTTAGAAAAAAACTAAATGACAGTTAAAATGAAATAAAGAGAATAAAAGTACCATGTGATTACACAATCTAATAGGTGACAAAAAGAGTTGCTCAAATGTTAAATATCACCAACCTCCAACCTTAAGGTTTTAGGCTCGAGTTATTTGTGGAGCAAAATGGGTAGAAGTTTCCGGGGAGAGGTAAATTTCTTTTTTTTAAAAAATAAAATAAAAGTATCTGTAGCTTAATTAGTTGGCTATCTGAACTTTTGTCAATGATTCAGTTCCCCACTAGCAAGAAAAAAGTAAATAAATAAATAAATTATAATTTAAATTTCATTTTTAATTTTGAGTCCCGACTTAGCACGGGCCAAATGTCACTTGTTTTATCCTTTTCATTTTTTTTGTGTGAAGAAAATGATTTTGATCTCTTAAAACTATTTCAAAAGATTCAGAAAAATAATTTTGAGAAATTCACGGAGTCGCCACTTAATTTTTATAGAAAAAACTTAAAAGAATTTTAAAGGTTCAAAACAGAAATAAACTTTTAAACTTATAGAAACTGGGTAAGGGTTCAATTAACGCCCTAAGAAGATTTTAAGGCACTTAGGAGTGTTCGTTTAAAACGGTTTACCAAAAAGAACTAACTTGATTAATTTTCGCAAAGACTTGATTTTATAGAAAATATTAAAATTATTTATTTAAACATTTAAAAATGACATCTATTTATTCAAAGGAGAAAATAATTTATTTGAATTGAACTAAACTGTAATTTTTCCGACTTAAGAGAAAAATGATTTTTGCTTTCGTGGAGAAAGAAAAGATTACGAAATTATTTTATTACTATTAATTATTATAGAAAAAATCGATTATGTAGAGATAAAATATTAAGAGAGTATTTAATTAAAAGTGCCTTGCTAATTTTGGAAAAAAGTTAATTTTTGAACCAATTAGTTTTCTAGATTTGGAGAAAATTATTTTAGTCTAAATGAGCTATTAGTTACATGAACAAGTCAAATACCATTTTGGAATAAAGCATTTAATTTTTTAAGGACTTGCTAACAAAAGTCGAAGGAGCCGATTTAAATTATATTTTAGATAAAATAAATTAGGTGAAAAAAAATATTAATTAAGTAAAAAAAAATTAAGATAAGATAAAAATGACAACACTTTAGAAAATTTATCTAGATTAATTGAGTTAAAGTATTAGTTAATACAAATAAAGTATTAGTTAATACAAATAAACAATAGAAAAAATTTCATAAAAGCACAACTTTAGTTTTAAAATTACTAAAAATTCCTTCAGTTTGAAAAAACTACAAATATCCCAACTTTTATTAATTTAGGTTAAAAATTGAGATACATCCTTAAACACTTTTTTCCCCCAATTTTAACTTTACCAACCCTTCCTACATTAATGGTTACATCAACGTCAAAATTTTGGTCACGATTTTATCCCACAATTTTCTCTTCTTCTTCTTCATTTTTTTAATTAAGATATTTTTTCCCCTAAATTCATCTTCACTTTTTTCTTATTATGTTCAATGGTTTTTCTCAAAAATCAAATTAAACAACATCATATCTCTTTAGCTCACCCAATTGATCGTTTGGAGTTTCGTGTTAAAGATGATGATGTTTTTGGTGCACGAGTTATGGGTAAAGTTACTATTTCAGCGAAGAAAATTATCTCCGGTGAGGTTATTTTTGACTGTTTTTTCATTATCGGTACTTCAAATAAACCTTCTATTCCAATAATATTTTGCTGCGCGAAGCAAAAAATCAATCGAAACCTCTGACAAAAGATGATACAGTGACCAACGGATTTAAAGTCATTCATCTTAAAGAGGAAGAAAAAATCCAACTACACTCACCTTGCAAATACTCTCTAATCATCAAGTTACTGGGAAAAAAGATTGTGCATCATTATCTCATAACAAAAATTCAAGATCTATGGAGACCTTCAGAGCAATTTCTTGTATATGTTGCTCTCCATATTTGTTGTTATATCTCTCTCTTATTTTTTAAGTTTTAGTGAAATAGACATATTAAAGATACATGTTAGTAAACTTAAAGATATATATTGTGTACGAATTTGTTTTGTATATATCTCACACTATTTTTTATTTTGATTCAAATATTTATACAAAAGATACACATTCTGTAAAACAACAGATACATTTTAAGCTTTTTGTATATCCGATTTTGTGTTATTGTGCATTGATGTATCTTTTGTTATTTCAGATCTGGATAATTTCAAGCTTAGATACATATTTACACATACATGATACTTTTTTTCAATATTTTGTATCTATAGTTATCTGTTTAACTCTTATTTTAAAGTTTTAGTAAAATCAACATACTAAAGATACATGTTAATAGGCTTAAAGATACATATAGTGTATGAGGGGTATGTTATATGTATCTCTCATTTTTTTAATTCAATAATTTTTTTTTGAATTCAATTATTTAGCCCTCGTACGTTATATCGTTAATCCAAACGCCAGAATAACGTAACAACACTAAAATGTTCATTGCAATTACTTCAAACAAAATCAAGAAAAAACAATAAAAAGGTCGTAGGAATTGTTTATAACTGGAAACGAAATACGAAATTTTTTTTATTTAAAAATGTGGAATAACAAACAAACTACCTATTTTCGTGGAATTTTGTTTAGTTTTTACCATTATTAGTTAGGTTAATAGCTAAATTAAAGGAACTTTAACCGTTACAACCCTTAAATTATGTAAATTAATTCAATTATTAAATGTATCTGTATGTATCTCACGTTAATTATATGTATCTTCAACGGTAATATGTTAAAAAATTAAGATGTATTTTATCGTACAGAAAAAATTAATGAGAGACACATATATGTACTATCATGCCCATTATGTATATTTAACACTACTAATTTGTATCTTTGGTATGTTTATATCACTAAAACTAAAACATCAAGAGATACATATATATAAACAACACGAACCAGAGATACAAGATGAAGAAAAAATATATCTAATTAGACCAAATATGTATCTCAGCCTACTAAAAATAACAAAAACAGAATTACGTAAAACAACAATCAATTTTACGTTAAATGCATAATTGAATAGTCAAAAGACAAATAACTACTTTTGAAACATTAAACACACAAATCTTTTTTTGTATCTTTTCACATAGAAATTGAAGGAATGCTCAATGGCATACCATGCCATAACTGAAATAAGAGTACACTTGTCCATCGCTAACAACGAGTTCATCGCTCTTATAGCCCTCGTACTTTATATCATTAATCCAAAAAAGGTCGTAGGAATCGTTTATAATTGGAAACAAAATATGAAAGAATTTTTGTTTAAAAATATGGAATAACAAGAGATACATTTATATACATAAGTGTTTTGTTACATCAATATATATATATATATATATATGCAAGAGTGTTTTGGAGAATAAGACTCTAAAGTCATTACTGCTAAGGACTCCTAATTTAAAACAACTGCACCACTCATTCAAGTAAAGTCCTAATAATAAATAACTATATACAAATAGATATTCACTTGAACACCTACGTTACATTATCGTTACATAAAGTATATCACCAATAAAGGCAGAAAAGAGTTATTTGGTTAGTGTCTTTATTGAGATTCTTGATGTCATTCATCTTTTTGTTCATAGGTTGAAAACAACAAAAAATAGTACATGAAATTTAGCGTCTGTTTGTATCTATTCAACATTCTTCTTTCCTTTTTTTTTATAAACGAGGATAATATTAAGGAAAAATTACCTAAAAGAATCTGTACGATGTATCTCACGTTAGTTATATGTATTTTCAACGGCAATATGTTAAAAATTAAGATGTATTTTATCGTATAGAAAAAATTAATGGGAGATACATAGATGTACAATCGCGCACAATATGTATCTTTAACACTACTAATATGTATTTTTGGTATGCTGACATCATTAAAACTAAAACATCAAGAGATACATATATACATAATCCGAACCAGAGATACAAGATGATGGAAAAATGGATATAGTTAGACCAAATATGTGTCTCAGCCTACTAAAAATAACAAAAAGTAGAACTACGTAAAACAACAATCAATTTTACGTTAAATGCATAATTGAATAAACAAGAGACAAATAACTACTTTTGAAATGTTAAACAAGATATAAATTTTTTTTGTCAGATCTTTTTTCGCATAAAAAAGATACAAGTCTTTTTTTTTTTTTTTTCAGATTAATTGCAAGGAATGCTCAATGGCATACCACGCCATAACTGAAATAACAATACACTTGTTCTTGTAGATTTGTCCAACCTTAACTTCACTATTTTCACAACCTGTAATGATCTTGTTTCCCTTCATATCGAACAACAACAACGAAAGTGGTTTGAGTGATTAGGGTATAATATCGCTAATCCAAACGTTGGAATGACGTACGGACACTGAAATATTCATTGCAATCGATGAAAGAAAATCAACAAATAAAAAAGAGAGGTCCTATAAATTTTTTTTGATGGAGCGTATGATCTTTCATAGCAATTGATGAAAGAAAATCAACAAATAAAAAAAAAAGAGGTATGGATTTATTTTGATGGAACGTATGAACTTTTTGCAACCTGAAAACTGATTATGGAAAGGTTTTTGTTTAAAATGGTGGAATAACAAACTAATTACCATATATTGTGGAATATTATTTATTTTTTACCATAATTAGTAAGGTTAATTGCTATATTAATGCTAGTTTAGCTGTTACATTCCTTAAAACATGCTAATTAGTTTAATTAATCTCTTAAAATATGCTAATTAGTTTAACTAATACATGTATCTGTAGGACGTATCTAACTGAACTTATATGTATCTTCAAAGGCTAAATGTTGGGATTTAATGAAATTCTGAAAATAGCTGGAATTTTTAATAAATACTAATAAACATGTCGTTATATATGTAATTTTCACTAAACAACATAAGCTACAAAAAAGAATACAAGAATTGAAATTGGGCCCTTAATTAGCCCATTTTAAAATCTGGACAGCATTGGTTTTGGGCCTATTTAAATGGCCTTTTTTTTTTTTTTAAATCCTCTTTCAGCTATGTATACTATATGTATATTAGTCCCCTTTTTTTCTGCGTTTTTAGGTATACCATCGTGTATACGCCATATATCAACGTAGAAATCAGCATGTTTGACACCATTTTTTCATGTACATGCATGATAGTGTACAGATGCAACTATTTCGGTGTATATCTGCTGTATACGAATGTATACCAGCCCCTGGATTGATTTTGATTGAGATTTTTGACTCGACTGAGAATGGTTTTGGTCGCGAGGAAATGTAGGGGCGATGGAGTGCAGATGGACTCGCCAAGAAGCACATAAACAAGAGAGAAAAATAAAAATTAGTAGATATTCAAGTGCTCTTAACACCTAACTTAAAAGGGGAGAAATACATATAACCATTTACTCAATGATGTGATAAATGAAGGAAAAACATACCACAAAAAAAGGTTGTCAAAGGTATTTAGCTAAGTAATTCATATGACACGAATAAGTTAACCAACTAAAATAGCTTTACAAATGGTTGAAAGCTTGAAGAAACAAATATTGGTGAAAATTAAGCTATTAAGTCCAAGCTTTCCATGAGAGAAACTTAAGGTCATAACATAATTCATGTATATGTAATATCAACAACTCATGCATTTATCTAAATTTTTTTCAACCAATGCAATTAAATTGTCCTAAAAAATGCCATGAGAAAAAGAAACACCAACTATTATCTCTTTTGGCACTAACAAAATAATTATTCCAAGCAACAAATAAATTTCAAGAGATTATGATAATAACTTTTGACAAAAATAATTATTCCGAGCAACAAAGTAATAAATTTCAAGAGACGAGGATAATAACTTCTAAAGGCTTATATAATCAGTGAATCACACTACCTGAACTTAAATTCTAAGACAAGTGTATATATTTTTTTCATGGTTTCAAAACTTGATAAACATAGCCCCAAATAATGAAACCACCAACAACCCAACACTTGATGAAGCAACAACTTCCCAAACAACGGATTCAAGTAAAAGAAAGAGGAAAACTAGGAACAATATTGTATGCTAACGGAATATCATTCTAAAAGAAAAAGCCTTTCACGATTTGACAAACATACAATGAACCACAGAAACTGTAACGAGAACCCAACATGAGTGTTATGGCAATTCATCAACAAAAAAACATAAATATGATAACTGAGGAAAAAATAGGATCTCTCTCTAGAACTTAACAAAAATTTACTTTATACAAAAGAAAACATGTAGAGTGCAGGCAACATTGAGACTTGCTAATTTGGATTTAATCAAGCGGAAAGACTAAAACAAAAAAAATGAAACAACAAGGTTGTTCGAGATCCAATCGAGCAGTTACAACCCTGTTTTGATGATAAAGTGAAGCTAGAGTTCATACACAAGCAAGATCAGTTTGGGTTTCATCAGATAGCTAATCAAACAACTTTATACTTATACCAGCTGAACACAGATGATCATAACACTCTGAAGAAGATTACGGCTAAACAAGGACAAGCACTACTAACGCGAACAATTAAATTATGCTACTTCAAATAAAATAGATAAAGGGAGCTAAGTTTACCTTTTTGTGGGCGGCGAATGGGAATTCGTCCATGTTCATATCAGATTGAATGATTTTGAGGAAAATCTGGATTAATAGATATTGTTGTTGCGTTCAAATTGTTGTGTTGTTGTCAAAGTTGCTGTTGAACGTTGAAATTGTGTCTGTTTGTTTGGGGATTGGGTTTTGTCGTTATTTTACTGTTGGCTGTTGCTGTCGTGGATATTGTTTGCTGTTGTTATTTTTTTTTTCCATTTTCTTGTACACTGTTGGAGCATTATTGATGGGGGTTGTACGTTGTTGTTGTTGTTGGTCTGAGGGTAAAGGAGAAGTAACAAGGGTGTGGGCTGCGTCAGAGCTGTATAAGGGTTTTTGGTTGGGCCTGGATCGGGTAATAAGGCTGGTGGGTTGGTTGTTATTATGTTAGGCTGATGGGTTATGGGTTCTTTAATCTAAAATTTACATACGTACATAAAGTAACTTTACCTTATTATAATAAATCCCATATTGAAAAAGTAATTACATAAATTCCAAAGTAATTACTGAAATTTCCTCTTTTTCTACTTTCTTTCTCCTTCCTCTTATACATAAAAAAAAAGGCCGCCTTTTGCTTCCATTTTTTCTCCCATTACACATTAGATTTTTTTCTCCATTATTGAAACCTTTTTTTCATGCCCAAATTTAGATTTTTCCTCCATTATTGAAATCTTTTAGTCCGATATTTCCTCCATTACTGCTCTGCATATTTCACGCCCAAAATCAAGTTAGGAAATATGGAGATATTTTGTTGAGTTTTCAATCCCACTTAAGTTATTTGTTGAGTTTTCAAGCTTATAATTTAAATTTTAAAATGAAAAAATACTCAATTACCCCCCTGAACTATACCCAAAAAGGCTATAACACACCTTAACTTAAAAGGGGTCCTATTACCCTCCCCGAACTAATTTAAAGTGTAATTTTGACACCCTTAGTGCCTACGTGGCACATATGTGGCACACACGTGCGCCTACGTGGATACTTTAGTGTGTTGTGCCACGTATGTGCCACGTAGGCACTAAGGGTCTCAAAATTACACTTTTAGTTAGTTGGGGGTAATAGGACCCCCTTTAAGTTGAGGTGTGTCATAACCTTTTTGGGTATAGTTCAGGGGGGTAATTGAGTATTATCTCTTTTAAAATCTTGAGAATAATCTAATTACGTTAAGTTAATGAGATGTGTCGATGTTGTAAATTTTCGAACATTAACTGAAAATATTGATTAACTTCATTACCACCCTAACATAATTTTTGAGTTCTTTTTTCAACTTTACCAAATCAAAATTAGTTTAGATTTTTTTTGTTGCATATATGTATTTATGAAATTAATTGCTTTTGCAATGTCATTCCAGTGTGTTAGTTATTGTTTTTTAGTATTTTTCATATAATACAAGTCAGATCTTTATTTTTTTAGTTGCAAGCGCTTAATTAATAACAATATTTCCATTTTTGATTTTGTTTCTGGTACATTTGATTATGAATAATCCAATTTTGCATAGTTCCGATCCAAGCACCGAAATGATCCGATAACTATGAAAAAATTAAGAAAAGCTGTTAGTTTGAGTTCAAAGAAGTCGGCTTCAAAATCGACAAGTAAAAAGAAGGTCGATGATTCAGGACGACCACATCTTTCAAAGATATAGTTTTTAAATTACTTTATTTTCTTCAGTAAATGAGAATACGTTGATAAATATTTTGTGGGACTGTATAGTATGAGAAGCTGAATATTATACATTATCAAGCTTATATTACATTTATTGAGGTGTGCTTTATGTATGTGGTTTCATTATACATATTGAAGTTATCAATTATGTATAAAGTTATGTTATACAGTAAGCAAGGTATTCTTTACAATATGTAAAAGGTGCTCATACAATTTTGTATTATGTTTCCTTATACATTAAGCAAGATTACTTAATAATATTTACAAGGTTTACATACACATGTGAACATGTTGTATCATTTTATCTTTATTATGTATAAGTTTGTTGCAATGTTGTTACTTTTAATTTGTGTATTCTATTTTGTGTTTTATGTATGAGGTTTCATTATACATCTTGAAAGTATCAATTATATATAAAGTTATGCTATATAGTAAGCAAGATATTCTTTACAATATGTAAAAGGTGTTCATACAATTTTGTATAATATTTTCTTATACATTAAGCAAGATTACTTAATAATATGTATAATGTTTACATATACATGTGAACATGTTGTATTGTGGTACCTTTAATATGTATAAGTTTGCTGCAATGTTGTTAACCTTAATTTGTGTTTTTCTATTATGTGCTTTATGTATGAGGTTTCATTATACATCTTGAAAGTATCATTTATGTATAAGTTTGTGTTATACATTAAGCAAGGTATTCTTTACAATATGTAAAAGGTGCTCATACAATCTTTGGGGTATTTCTCGACATGCCCCAGTACAATTGGATAGGGAAAATATACTTTTTACATGTATAATCATGGATTAACTTTTGAATGAATTGTTAAAAGTAATTTGTTTTTAATTATAGGGACTATGACGTTTTTGTTGCTGCATATGCAGAAATCCTAAGTGAAGGACTGGAAGTGTATTCATATGGTTTTGACGCACAAACTCAACATGCACGCTGTGTCTCTTTACTATGAAATTATGGAGTAACCAAGATAATGAAAGGATACACAAGTGATAATGACGATCCTCCACGTCCAAGGAAGAGTTGCCTTCAATCGATTGATGAAACTGTCATAGTTACTTTAGAGTAGCATAGTTTTTTAACCATTCTGCATGGAACCATCTAATTCTTGTTTTAGTAATGGATGTTAAACAATTACATCACTTGTTAGTTTTTTATGTTTGTTTGGATTTTAGTTTTTATTGATCTCTTGGAACTGCTTATACATACATAAGTTATTTATAGTTAAAGCATTTTTTAATAGGGTCATGTTTACGATTTTCATTATGTATATTACAATGACGTAAAATCTATTGAATTTGATACTTCTCAAATGTTAGAACGCTATTTATACATTATATATAATTTAAATACACTACATTATACGTTAAATATAAAATACAATTATAATACCATTGTAAAATTAGATGTTTGTAATACCATTGTTTAATTAAACCTTATACATAAATATGTACAAATACTATCTCAGTTTGCAGCTATTACATTAAACTATCATTTATAACTATAGTATAAGAAACTAATATACTTTAAACTGTCATTATAAGTAATGTATAACAAATAATAAAACATTAGATATTTAAAGCTCAAACATTAAATGCATAATACATTAAACATGTGATTATACATAGGTACATTTTATCATATTTTGATATTTTACTGCCTATACAATATAATAACATTAGACATTTCTCATGTCTTCATACAATGAACTACATGTATAACATACCATCATACTTTTAGGAAAAAACAATATAATATATAAATCATTTATGTGTTGAACAACTTATATTTTTACTCAATGTACGAAACAATAGTTCAACATATAAATCATTTATGTACGAACCAACTTATACATATGTCCATAACATGATTAAATATACATGCTTCCCCAAACTTCAATCCCATTTCACACATTGAATTGCTTTATACTTTATTAAAAATGTGATTATAAACATAGTTAACTTTCATCAATCTTACACAATTAAAGACTGCATAATGTAATAATAGTTAGTAATTGAAAACATCGCAATTGCTTTATCTTTTGTGCGTCATGCTTTCATGTAGTTAATATCAACTCTATACATGACCTTCATCTCTTCAATTATATCCATTGGTGTGTGTATTCTCTTGTGGTTAACTAATTTTGGTGCTGTAAACTCACTCACAAAAGAAGCTGTTGTAGCAATCAAGTTTTTCAGCACTTTATCACTAAGACGACAAGTATGTTCCGAATCAAATCGAAGAATTTAAAAAATATTCAATTTATTCATACAAGAGGTCTTCAGTAGCCATTTTCAGTCTTTGTTACGATAGTGCAGGACATAGCTACAAAAAAAATTATCACAAAAATAATGTACGATGATATAGATATCATGTCAAAATATTTCATCATACATAAGTCTATATATATATGATGAGTCATTATACATTAGTACACCAAATTTTTACACATTTTATAATGTATAGGAACAAGCAATACAATAGTAATTACATTAACCGCGGTAGCACATTAAAATACGAACTTCTTTAAAATCTATAACAATCAATTTTTTCATATTTATTCAACGTATAATATAATACAATTCATATAAAAAATAACAAAACTTAATAAATATAATTCGACAACTGCAATTTCTATTAATGATTTGTAAATTTATAAAGAAATAATGCACATTCAACAAAAGCATCAGATTCAGTTCCTTTAACACAAAGAACAACACCGATTTCACGATCAAAATTAATTTCCTTATTGGACTTGTCAAACATTGTAATACACAACGAATAATTAACAAAACCTGAAAAAATTTTCTTCAACTCAATGTATACTCTCACTCCATTATCATTCCTTATAATAATTAGAGAGAAATTACCTTCAACAACGTACTTTACTTTAATTTTTTCCGACATTCATCAATATTCAATTCCGTACCAATAGTCGAAATCAATTTCAAGAATGTTAAACTTTCTGAAATCATGATTCCATCACTTTTGTATTGTTCATAAATAATTTTCGATTACCAAGAACCGGAATGCTGCAATAATACAGGAATGTTTATATTGATTTTGGAAAAAGGACGAAAAAAGATGTCAACTAGTTTTTTTCAATTTGTATTCAAATAGAAATTTCAAAAAAAAAAAATATATTGTGGTGATGTTTTTGAATTTGAATATGAGGTACTACTTTTAAGCATCCAATAAATCACAACATCTATTAATGCTGTAAATTACGCAATTGAATAAGGGTAGTTGATATTTTGTTTAAATATAGGTCAAATGGTTTTATCATACATTGGATTAATGTATGAGGATCAACGACATGTATATGTATTTTTTTAAAATCGGGAGAGAGAAATAACATAAGGGATATTATGTAATTAGTTTCATTAAGGAAGGTATTTATGTTGTTTATACTTGTTTAATTATTACAAGGGGAATGGGCTGCTGGGTTGGGTAGGTTAGGAGGGTTTGGGGTTATTTTTTTAAAAAATAACCCAATTAAATTAGAATTTAACCATCTCATTTAATTTTTAATCAAATTGAGAACAAAATGGTCAATTTAATTTTAATTATGATAAAATTTAATAAGTTAGCTAAACTAAATTGTAATTAGACACAAATTAATATCCAATTGAATCGAGTTTCTTGATCTAATAAAATCAAACAAATATTTTTCAAATAAATAATTTTCAAGAAAAAATTATACTTAAATCAAGATCTTGTCTATTTTAATAATTTTTCACATAACTTTTGATTAAAAATAACTTTTAATAAAATAATTATTTAAGTAAGAGAATTATACAATTTCATATATACGAGAATCTATAATTGCCACTTAAAATGAAAAAATTACGTACACAATTTTTTTTTTATTTGGATAAAATAAATGTTGTAATTTTATCTAAAATCAAAGAAACTCATAATTAAACTTAGTCGTGGAGGGTAAAAATTAGGTGACAGTATCATTAGTTTATTTAATAAATAAAGGTGCTTGTTGTTTTTGCTTTTGTACTAGTGAAAAAAAATATTAAGTACTGTCTAAATATAAGTACTAATGAGATTAGTTATGAAATATATAGCAAAGAAGAAGAAGAATAGAGAGAAAAGAGAGAGGGATTCTTAATTCTCTTGAGGAATTTCTTTAGAGGTCAATTACAATGAAGGAAAACCCTTTTATTTATAGGGAAAACTAACTATGTCCCAAAAGTTGGGGTTTCTAACTAGGCTAAATACATCGCTAGACCCCCAAATTTGGCATGAACTTTCACTTTGTCACCTGAATGGAAGATTTTCATTTTAAACACCTAAACCAGCTATTAACTATGTCATTTTAACACTTTTTTTTTACAATCAGATGATATTATAAAGTGTGTGTAATGCACATGTTGCTGACATGGCATACAACCAATTAAAAAAGGACACATGACATTTGTCACGATCCAAACTAACGAACTGTACGGGCACCTACTATAATACCCCATACTTTTTTCAAGCTTGAAATTGTCTCAAGAATGTTAGAAGCTTTCTTTGAAGATGAATCCACTTTTTTACACGTAGTATTTTTAAGATTTTCTTGTTTGTTGAGTAGGAAATTGAATTAGCTTTCCAACGATACCAATTTCGTCAAAATCCGACATCGGACGAGGAAATTATGGCCATTTTACAGAGAGTAGTCTGGATTGCCCAGTTGTGACGGAGCGGGCCGACAGACCGTCGCATCGAGGTAGTGATTCCACTCTCTGGGTGAGTGAGAAGTAGAGGTCCGATGGACCGTCGAGATAGCAACGGACCATCGCAGCCCACCATCGCACCAAGGCAGTAAGTTTCAGTTCTGATCTCAGTGCAATGGTCAGTCCGACGGATCGTCGACCCAGCGATGGACCATTGCACCCCACCGTCTCATATTCCGTTTAGTTATTTTAAGTCATTTAAAGGGGCTTTTTAGTCTTTTTACCACCGTTAATATACCTAATTATATCCGATCCAAGCTTAGAAGTTCATTATCTATCTACAACATTAAAACTAGGGTTTTCTCTCTAAGATTAATCCTTAGAACAAAATCCAAATCTTCTTCAAGAACCAAGATATTCAAATTCTTCAAGTTCAAGAACTTCAAGAAGCTCACTACCAGGTATGCATAGTATTCATTCATGGACTCCTTTCGTCCATGAAGTCCAGGAATCTCTTTTCAAGTTCAAGTGTATGGATTTTTGTGTGAATTCCATGTTGGGTTTGTGTTGTTCATGTTGATAATGACCAATTGAATTCTATTCCATGTTTTAGTGATAAATATTAAGGGGAATTTATTATTATAGGTGTAGCTTCTTGTGAATTCATGATTAACCCCTTGGATGATAAAATTAGAGTTGAATCATGATGTTTATTTGTTGTATAATGTTGTTTACATATACTACGCCTACTATGTGTTTGATTAAATTCTTACGTGAAGGAAAAGTGCCCAACTAGTATGATATTATGAAATCCCCATCTATGTACAGGTTTATGCATATCACATGTTTGATGAAATGCTTCAATAAATAAATTATGGATTGTGATGTTTGGTCATTTATTCAAGAAAGTCATGTTTTGTCAGTCTCTTTCCATCGAGTCCTGGGGATACTTGTACCCAAAAGATTAGCTGTGTACCTAGAGCCATGTCATGTTTTCACGATACTCTCAGTCAAGCCATGATCCTTAGACTTCAGACAGTGTTATGGCTCAGTAAATCTCAATAATCTCATGAACTCAGTTAGTTGTCAGGTATCAGTAGTATTCCGCCAGTCAACGGGATTAAGTAACTCAGTCCATATTCTGATCAGTTAATCATGTTTAGTATCTAATCAGATGGGAGTAGGAATCAACACTGAGTGAACCCAAGGATGGGAACTCACCTGCAATCCTTGCGTTCCAGAACTATGTAGCCAGCGTAGGTTGAGACATCATACCTGCTAGTTGAGGGTAGATGAGATGGCTTAACCTGCTAGTTGAGGATTCCCACCATTCTCATTAGAGTAACCTTCTAGTTGAGGGTCACTCATATGTTGTACTTACCAGTGGCGCGGTATTGACATCCTTCCAATTTGGGCATAGATTGGACCCCAATTTAGCTATAATACATCATTTGGGGTATGTCGGTTAAATGACTACTTCCCACAGTTTTATGTTAGAGAATCAGGACTGTCAGATACAGTCATTCAGTCTTAGTAATAGAACTCAGATAGTTCTATAGAATTCAGGACTGTTAGATACAATCAACTAATATACAGTACAAAACTCAGCTAGTTCCATCATATTCAGAACTGTCAGATGCAGTCACTCATGTTATCAGTTATATCAGTTATCAGAACTCAGTCATTAGTCATGTTAGTGATCAGTAAGTTCATGTTATAACAATTTCAGATATAATTACTATGTATGCATGCATGTATTCTCACGCTCATATTAGTCAGTTAGCCAGTATTGTTCATGCATATGGACCCCATGCATTCATCCTACCCCACATGCATACCAGTACATTCAAAGTACTGACGCATTTGCGCTATGTGTCTTATACTATAGGTTCAGAGAAACGAGCTCCAGAGCATCAATAGATTCCAGTTATCCGTAGACAGAGTTAGCTGTGAGTCCTCATCCTTCGAGGACATGATCATTTCTTATTTATCTCATTAATTAGTTTATTAGTTGGAGTTAGTTGGGGACATGTCCCATCAACTCCTTATTTAGACAGTCATGTTTTAGAGGTTTTCTAGACAGCAGTATGTTTAGATAGTTTAATTCAGTTGTTTTGGATATTTCATACCCCACCCAAATGTTATATTTTATCAGATATTATGTCTCAGTTTTGAACCTTATGGCCTTTCAGTTCATGTTTTTACATTATAAAGTATTTTATACAGTATACAGGTACAAATATCAGTTATGGGTTAGCTTGTGGTCCTTTGGGATCATGAGCAACGTGTAGCATTTCGGGTATCAGATTTGGGGCGTTACAAACTTGGTATCAGAGCCTAAGGTTTAATAGAGTCCTAGGAAGTCTGAAAGCCGTATCTAGTAGAGTTTTGTACATGGGTGTGTTGCGTGCCACATTTATGTGTAGGACGCTATAAGATGTTTTAGGAATAGTTTCCCTTCTTTCAGTATTCATGTCGTGCCAGTGAGCATAATCTCAAGTCAATCTCTCAGTCTAATCCATTTCTCCTCTTGATTTCAGAACATGCCTCCCAAGAGAAGAACCCAGCCTGTCCAAGAAAATCCCTTGGACGAACATGTTTCTCATGCAGAGTTCAGAGTTGCATTCACTACTCTTGCTCAGTCAGTTGCTGCTTACAATAAACGACTAGCTACCGTTCTGGCTAACCCAGTGGCCAATTCAACTGCAGCCAGGATTTAGGAATTCACCCAAATAAATCCTCCATCCTTTCTTGGGTCAAAGGCAGATGAGGACCCTCAGGAATTTCTAGATCAGGTGCAGAAGGTTACAGACATAATGGGGGTCACTTCTAGTGAGAGTGCTGAGCTAGCTGTATATCAGCTGTAGGATATTGCTCACACTTGGTTCAAGCAGTGGACATTAGAGAGGGTAGTTGATGCAGGGTTAGTTGAGTGGGAGGAGTTTACTTCTGCTTTTCTTGATAAATTCTTTCCCCTAGAGCTTAGAGAATCTAAGGTGTTAGAATTCTTCAACCTCAGGCAGGGCAACATGATGGTAAAGGGTATTCTCTTAAGTTTAGTCAATTAGCCAGATATGCCCCTTATGTGGTTGAAGATAGCAGGGCCAAGATGAGTAAGTTCGTTTTAGGGGTGAATGATAACATGGTTAATAAGTGCAGATCCATCATTCTGAATAGTGACATAACTTTAGCTAGGCTTATGACTTATGCTCAGCAGATAGAAGAGCAGAATATTAAGATGAGGGATAAGCAGAATAAGAGAGCAAGGACAGGTAGTTTCAACTTTGCTTAGCCCAAATTGAAAGGACGAAACTGTTCTTAGTTTCATCCTAAGTCATCAATTCTAGCTCCTTCTTCAGCTAGTGCTCCTGTGGTGAAATTCAGAGACGTCAGTAGAGATAGAGCACCAGGCTCTAAGTCTCAGGGCAGTGTTAGTAGTGCCCGCACCTATCCCCTTTGTCAGACTTGTGGCAAGAACCACCAGGGTACTTGCAGAGCTGGCAGTTATACTTATTTTAGGTGTGGCAAGCTAGGCCATAGAGTTAGAAATTGTCCGCAGTCAGGTCCATAGGGTCAACAGAACCATTCCTCAGCTCAGTCTGGTCGCCTGAATCAGCAGGGTGCTACCTCTAGTGCTACTAGTGGGCAACGCCTAAATAGACTCTATTCTCTCTAGTCCCAACAAGATTAGAAAAATTCTCCTTATGTGGTTACTGGTACGTTAGAGATCTTTCATGTGTATGTTTACCCTCTGCTAGATCCAGATGCTTTCTTATCTTTTGTTACTTTTTATATAGCAGGCGATTTTGGAACCAGTCTTGAAATTCTAACAGAGCCCTTTTTAGTCTCTACCCCAGTTGGTAAAACCATCATAGCCCGACGGGTATACAGGAATTACCCGATTATGATATTTTAAAAAGTCACCTCAGCAGATTTAGTCGAATTAAAGATGACTGATTTTGATATCATTCTCAGCATGGATTAGCTTCATTCCTGCTATGCCACAGTTGACTGCAGAAATAGAATATTCCAGTTTTAGTTTCCAAATGAACCTTTCTTGGAGTGGAATGGTAGTACTTCAGCTTTCAGAGGTCAACTTATTTCCTACCTTCGGGCAAGGAAAATGATATCTAAGGAATGTGTGTATCATCTTGTTTGAGTTAAGGATTCTAGTTTCAAGACTCCTAGTATTGAATCAGTCCCAGTTGTGAATGAATACTCAGATGTCTTTCCCGAAGATCTTCCAAGAATCCTCCCAAAAGGGAAATAGACTTCGGCATTAATCTTCTTCTAGATACTCAGCCTATATCTATTCCACCATATAAAATGGCACCAGCAAAGCTCAGAGAATTGAAAGAATAGTTGAAAGATCTACCACATGAGGGATTTATCAGTCCCAGTATGTCCCTGTGGGGTGCACCAGTGTAATTCGTGCGCAAAAAAGATGGTTCTCTCAGAATGTGTATTGATTACCGCCAACTTAATAAAGTCACAGTCAAGAATAAGTACCCTCTTCCCAGAATTGTGACTTGTTTGATCAACTTTAGGGTGCTAGCTATTTCTCTAAGATAGACCTCAGATCCAGCTATCATTAGCTCAGAGTTAGACAATGTGACATTCCAAAGACAACTTTCGGTACTCGGTATGGCCACTTCGAGTTTCTAGTTATGTCCTTTGGTTTTACCAATGTCCCAGCAGCTTTCATGGACTTGATGAACCATGTTTTCAAGTAGTACTTGGAAATGTTCATTATAGTCTTCATAGATGATATTCTAGTCTATTCCCGTAGTGAGCATGATCATGCAAACCATATCAAAATCGTACTTTAGACTATCAAAAATCATCAACTATTCGTCAAATTTAGTAAGTGCGAGTTTTGGCTAAGGTCAGTAGTATTCCTTGGTTATATCATTTTCGGTGATTGAATTAGGGTTGATCCTCAAAAGATTGAAGCGGTAAGAAACTGGCCCAGACCTATCTCTCCATCAGATATCAAGAGTTTCTTAGGTTTAGATGGCTATTACATATGGTTTGTTGAGGGATTTTCTTCTATTGCATCCCCTATTGATGATAGGCGAATTTACACGCCTATATCAATATATTTTGCCCATATTTTAGCCTAGTTTTGAGAACAAATTATATATTTCATGCACTTTTAGTCCTTTTTCCTGTAAATGAGCTAACAAACATGATTAGGAAAGTTTCAGGTATAAATGATGCAAAATACAACATTTTATGGCTTACTTGACGCAAAAGAAAGCTCACAAACGAAGTAGAAGGGAGCTGGACGCCTAAGGACCAAATCTGCTGCATGAAAAATCTGTCCTGGGCTAAAACAACATTTCTGAAGACTTTGGGGACTTACAGACACAAAGCTGGATTTTTACAAAGATACATTAACCTAATACATTTAGGTTATGTATTTCACTATTCTATTTGGATTATGATATTGTAACCTTACCCTAGTACATTTGGGTCAAGGATTTCATTAGTATAGTAGGATTTGACTATTTATTTCATTAGCTTAGTAGGAGTAGGATAGGAGTATTATAAATACCCTATCATGTTAGAGATTTTTATTAATTCTTCACTTAATTCAACAATTAATTTTCTTCCATCCCTCTCATCTTCCACCACAAACGCTTCTAATCTACTCTTCTATTCTTAAATTCCACAACAAGAGAATCGTTACTTGCTAGGGAATCACCAAAACCACACGCCTATCACCTACTTCTCACGCCATCAACCATGCAAATCGTGATATCCTTCGCATTCATGGGTAACTAAACCTCTTAGTTGGGGTTATGGAAGCCGAATGAGTTACTATCTATTGCTGTGAGTTTGTGAGTTCAAGACACGTATATTGCTTATATCATTATTCTCTTCATCTTAATCTACATTCTTTGCGGTTGCAAACGCAAGAATACGCCAGTCTAACATTTAACTTGTTCGCGAGAAAGGTTATTTGTCTGGAAAAGAGATAATGTCAAGGTAGTAGGACACCCTTTCCTATTAAAAAGCTAGTGCTGTAACTGGACTAACCTCTTGGAGAATTCGTACCGTTAGACACGCTTTAAGCTCGCGAGAGTTAAAGTGAAATAGTCCTTGTTTAGGTCGCGAGACGCTTGGATTTACCATCGACTACAATTCTCCGTAAGCAATTGCATGTCAAGACTCTACACACTCATAGCCGATAGAGACGTATACCTCAGAAGGTGGACATAACCCCAACGCTTCAATTCTCATTGTTCCACAACCTACGAAATACTCTCTTTTTACTTTGCTATTTTCAACTTTTATTTCATTACTTTGGTTACTTATTACAATCCCCCCTTCTTACGAGACTTGCACCAAAAGTCTATTAATTTTGCTTACTTGTTGACCAAGCTATTCCCTGTGGGATCGACACCCAACCCAGGTTGGGTTCTATATTTGCTAACGACCGCTTTACACTCCCACGAGAGCTGTAGATTGAGCGTTATCAAAAATTGGCACCGTTGCCGGGGAATACGAGTGTCAATCAAGTTTGTGATAATTACTAGACCCTTTGGTCAAAGATTCTTGTACTTTTACTTTTAGTTTTTGTTTTTGTTTCTTGCAGGTTTTTACTTTAGTGCATGCCCCATACTAGAAGTTTTGGTCAACCGTTATTACCAATCAATCCTGAACCACAACGAATTAGAAGAATGGAAGCACAAGCTGAAATCGACAGGATGGCTGCTCAACACGAGCAAGCAAGATTAGCTGCTCTTGCCGCTGCTCAAGTCTAACAACAAAACATTGATAATCCTGGGCGAGCAACAAATCCTGACGATGAAGATTTAGGTGATGACGAGTTACTAAACCCTAGGCGTGATTCTGAAATTATAACACCTGCCAATCGAAGAGGTCGACAAGCTCGGTATAGGTATGATCGCCAACCTTTCCAACCAATTTTCGACGATGATGATGATGATCTTGATGGTGCCGGAGCCACTGGAGCTATAATTCCACCACCATTAGCGCCCGGAGCCAAATTCAACATCACTAGCACCATGATTCAGTTATTGTAACTCAAGGGGTTATTTGGTGGACTAGCAGGCGATGATCCGAATATGCATCTCATCAACTTTATTTCTACATGCAAGTCTTTTGACAATCCTGGTGTTGGTCAGAATGCTATTCGATTACGTCTATTTCCATTGTCTCTGTCTGGGGAGGCAACACTATGGTTGAATGGGCTGACTCCTGATTCAATTACAAATTGGAGGCAATTGAGAGACGCTTTCCTAGAAAGATTCTTTCCGCCATCCAAAAGAGCATAATTGAGAGATGAAATCAGCAACTTTCTTCAGCTTCCCTCTGAAGCTCTTCATGAAACATGGGAGAGGTTCAAGACAAAGCTAGCGAGATGCCCAAACCATCACATGACTAATGTTCACCTCATGGAGATCTTGTATAGAGCCTTGAATTCAATAACTAAACCAGTGGTGGACAACGCAGCTGGAGGTTCTTTCATGGACCTCACCTTTGGTCAAGCAAGCAATATGCTATATCGCATGACAAAGCAAAGTAGAGCTTGGCATACCAGGGATTCTGAGGTAGCAAGCCCCACTTTATCTATTGGCATGTCTGCAGACCAAAGAATAAGAGAAGAAGAACGTGAGCAAGACATGGCGCACATGAAAACACAATTGGATCTTCTGACAAAGCACTTATTATCAGGGAAGACCGAAAAAGTGAAAGCTGTAGCGCTAAAAGGAAGAGACGAATCTAATTCTGAAGAGGAGGCCAACTACTTGAACAATCAGGGGGGTTTCCGTGGGAGTGCCCAAGGAAAACAAGGTCGGAACTATTATGATAAATCTGGAAGCAAAGACCAAGGTAGCTGGAAGAAAAATAATGAAAAGAGTGGTTTGTACGTTCCCCCTGGTAAACGTGATACCACCACATCTAATTCTATGGAAGACATGATGGCTAAGTTATTGAAAGGAGTGGAAGCAACGAGCGCGGGAGTTAAGGAGGTGATTGATGATTTGTCCTCCATGAAGCAACTAGTTGATTCTCATTCCACTTCTATCAAGCAAATAGAGCAGCAATTGAGCCAACTTTCAGCAGCATTCAATCAAAGAAAGGCTGGCACCTTACCGAGCGATACTGTGCAAAACCCAAGGAATGATGGGTCATGCATGGCCATCACTACCAGAAGTGGTAAGGTGCTGGAAACTTCAGCAAAAGGCAAGCAAGTGGTTGACGTAGCAGCAGACATTGACGCCACACCTAGTGACGTTACAAGAGAAGAAGCCGCAACAACTACTTCAAACGTCAAGAATGTTTTACCTAGTGGCGTGCAGCCTGAAAATAATAATAAACGAAAGCAAGAGAAGAAGAAAGCCATGGAGAGAACACTTCCATACCCACCATCACATTTTCCACAAAGACTGAAGAAGGTGGCCGATGACACTAAGTTCAGCAAATTCATGACTATGTTGAAGCAGCTGACCATCAATGTTCCATTAGTGGAAGCACTTGAACAAATGCCTGGGTATGCGAAGTTTATGAAAGATATTTTGACTAAAAAGAGGGCAGCAAGTTATGAGCTGAAGGATGATGTGCATCATTGTAGTGCAATTGCTACCCGATCGATAGTTCAGAAGAAGGCCGACCCCGGAGCTTTCACGATTCCTTGCACCGTCGGATCTTTGGATTTTGCTAAAGCATTGTGTGACTTAGGAGCCAGCATCAACTTGATGCCATTAATGATCTACAAGAAGTTGGGGTTAGGAGATCCTACACCAACTAATATGAGGCTTGTGATGGCGGATAGGTCGGTAAAACGACCGGTTGGTATTCTATGCGATGTCTTGGTGAAGGTATCTTCATTCATATTTCCAGCAGACTTTGTCATCTTGGATTGTGAAGCAGATTCAGAGGTTCCCATAATCTTGGGACGCCCTTTCCTTGCTACAGGAAGTGTGCTCATAGATTTGAGAGCTAATGAGCTTTCATTCCGAATAAATGACGAAGTGGTTCGCTTTGATGTTTGCAAATCAATGAAGCAACCCAAAGATCTGAGTGTATTTTTTGTGGCTGATGTTGTCGTTGATGATGAGGAAGAATGACTTGAAGAAGAACAAATTCTTGATGATTCTTTGGAGGTTTCGCTCATGAAAGGAGAGAATGAGGATGCTGAAATTTCTGAAGAAGCTATTTGTGCTCTATCGGGATTAGGAACATATCGTTATACTCCCAAGAAGCTGGATCTTGATCTCAAAAATTGACCCACACCACCAGCTAAGCAATCTATTGAAGAGCCACCCACGTTAGAATTGAAGGAGCTGCCAAGCCATTTGAAGTACGCATTCTTAGGAAGCGGAAATACTCTTCCAGTCATAGTGGCAGCCGAGTTGGGTGAGCAACAAGTTGCAGCTCTTATTGCGATCCTACGCAAGTATATTAGAGCTATTGGATGGACCATTGCGGACATTATTGGTATTCCACCTGGGATTTGCACTCATAAAATTCAGCTTCAAGAAAAGTGCACACCCACCATTGAACATCAAAGACGTCTAAACCCACCTATGCAAGAAGTGGTGAAGAAGGAGATTATCAAGTGGTTAGACGCAGGAGTCGTGTATCCTATTTCTTATAGTACATGGGTAAGCCTAGTACAATGTGTTCCCAAGAAAGGAGGCATGACGGTGGTCGCGAATGCAAAGAATGAACTTATTCCACTCAGGCCCGTTACTGGATGGAGAGTATGCATGGACTACCGCAGGCTGAATTCTTGGACACTCAAGGATCACTTCCCCATGCCATTTATGGACCAAATGCTAGATCGATTAGCGGGGAAAGGATGGTTTTGCTTCTTGGATGGTTATTCGGGTTATAATCAGATTTGTATTGCACCTGAAGACCAAGAGAAGACAATGTTTACATGCCCATATGGTACGTTTGCCTTCAAACGCATGCCATTCGGGTTGTGTAATGCACCAACCACCTTTCAACGTTGTATGATGTCTATTTTCTCTGATATGGTTGAAGACACTTTGGAGGTATTTATGGACGACTTTTCAGTTGTTGGTGAGTCTTTTGAAGCATGTTTGGCAAACTTGAGCATGGCATTGCAAAGATGTGTAGAGTTCAACCTTGTGCTGAATTGGGAGAAGTGCCACTTCATGATAAAAAAAGGAATCGTTCTTGGGCACAAGATCTCCGATAGAGGAATAGAAGTTGATCGCTCAAAAATAGAGGTAATCGAGAAGCTGCCACCTCCAATTTTGGTGAAGAGAGTTCGTAGTTTTCTTGGCCATGCCGGGTTTTATCGTAGATTCATCAAAGACTTCTCCAAAATTTCTAGTCTATTGTGCAAACTATTGGAGAAAGATGCGAAGTTTGACTTTAATGACGATTACTTAAAGGCATTCGAATGCCTTAAAGGAAAACTCATTGAAGCCCCTATCATGGTAGCACCAGATTGGACGCTCCCGTTCGAAGTCATGTGTGATGCTAGTGGTGTAGCCGTTGGTGCTGTTCTTGGACAAAGAAAGGAGAAATTGTTTCATCCTATCTATTATGCAAGTAAGGTCCTAAATGAAGCCCAAAGGAACTACACCGTTACTGAACAAGAGCTCCTAGCAGTTGTGTATGCGTTTGAGAAGTTTTGTGCCTATCTATTGGGTACTAAGGTGATCGTTCATACAGACCATGCAGCTCTTAGGTATCTAATGACGAAGAAGGATGCAAAACCAAGTCTGATTCGATGGGTATTGCTGTTGCAAGAGTTTGATTTCAAAGTCAAAGATAGAAGAGGTTGCGAGAACCAAGTGGCTGATCACCTATCTAGACTTGAGAAAGAGTATGTGGCGCAACCAGAAAATCAGATTGATGATGCATTCCCTGACGAGGAGATACTAGCGACCACAATGGAGCAATTACCATGGTATGCCGACTTTGCAAATTTCATGGTGAGTAGTGTGTTACCTTCCAATTTATCTTACCACCAAAGGAGGAAGTTTATGCATGACGTTCAGCACTACTATTGGGATGAGCCATATTTGTTTCGAAGATGCGCGGATGGTATCATTCTATGATGCATAACCCATGAAGAAGTGCCTGCTATATTGGAAGCATGCCACACTTCGCAAGTTGGAGGACATCATGCAGGAAATCGAACGGCGAGGAAAGTCTTGCAAAGTGGTTATTATTGGCCTACAATATTCAGAGATGCACACGACTATGTGAGAAGGTGTAACCAATGCCAACGTCAAGGTGCTATTTCAAAACACCATGAAATGCCCATGTCCAAAATTCTGGAGGTAGAACTCTTCGATGTGTGGGGTATTGATTTCATGGGACCATTCGTGAATTCGTTTGGAATGAAGTACATCTTGGTTGCTATGGATTATGTGTCAAAATGGGTTGAAGCTGTAGCATTGGCCGACAACGAAGGAAAGCGTGTTGTAGCGTTTTTAAAGAAGAATATCTTCTCTCGCTTTGGAGTACCTCGTACTATCATAAGTGATGGAGGATCTCACTTTTGCAACAAGCTATTCAAATCTGTATTGGCCAAGTATGGAGTCAAGCAACACAAGGTAGCTACGCCTTATCATCCCCAAACCAGTGGACAAGTTGAGGTTTCCAACCACGAGATCAAGCAAATCCTTGCCAAGACGGTTAATGCGAATAGGAAGGACTGGTGTCGAAAGCTAGATGATGCACTATGGGCGTATAGGACTGCATTCAAGACACCCATTGGCATGTCACCTTATCAGCTAGTTTATGGGAAGGCATGTCATCTACCCATCGAGCTTGAATACAAGGCATTGTGGGCATTGAAGCACTTGAATCTGAATTGGGAAGATGTGAAGAATCTGAGGTTGGAGCAGCTGAACGAACTAGATGAATTTCGTCTCCATGCATATGAAAGATCAGATTTATACAAGGAGCGGATGAAGAAGTATCATGATCAGCGGATTGTTCGACGAAACTTCCAAAAAGGTGACATGGTACTACTCTTTAACTCCAGACTCAAGCTCTTCCCAGGTAAGTTAAAATCAAAGTGGTCTGGTCCATTTAAAGTCATCCAAGTCTACTCGTCTGGAGTAGTCGAATTGGAAGACAATGATGGTGTTGTCTTCAAAGTGAATGGCCAACGTGTTAAGCCATATATCGGCCCTCTTGACTCGATGAATGACAAGGCCATCACTTATTTCGACGAAGTCTAAGTACTCGAGATTACTACGTCGAGCCACGACAATAAATAAGGCGCTAGATGGGAGGCAACCCATCGTTTTATTGTTTTATCGTTTCGTCGTTTTAGTATTTTTCTTTTTGATAAATGAAAATTCAAAAAATCCAAAAATAAGAGTCGTGACACGACCAAAACTAAGGCGCTTGGTGGGAGGCAACCCATCGTACTAATCATTTTCATTTTGAGCAAATATAGGTGCAAGAAGTATGCGACGAGGAGATTGATCTCCATCAACAATTTGGATGCATTGTGTGGTAAAGTCGGTAAGTTAGGCATGGTGATGCATAAGGCGATGAATTGAGCCTTTCTCACGTCAAAATAGGCTTCGAGGAAGGCTAGGCCTTGGTAAAAATAGGCCACAAACGATGCACAACCTATTCTATAGCCTAAGGACTCGGAAACTAGTGTGCTATACACTATGCGCCGCCTATACCTAGGTATGCTTTTGACTATGCGCCGCCTATGCTATGGCATTTGGTCTCAGTATCTCATGTGCCATAGACTATGCGGCGCATATGTCTACAAATGCCATAGACTATGCGGCACATATGTCCCATTATGCCATAGACAATGCGCCGCATATGTCATTGATATGCCGAGTGATATGCGCCGCATATGTGGTGTTCTTGTCCCCAAATCCGATTGTAAATGGGTCATAACCCGACCCATACTCTTCCTATATAAAGGGGACTTAGTTTTATAACACAACCACATTAGAAACAACCCTAAAGGCGCCGCATAACCCTCCAAATCTTCTCAAAATTTTCTTCTTTTGCTCTTCCAATTCACAACAACTTCTCCACAAGCTTCAAGCAAGTAAGTACTCTCTTATTCTTCATCTAATTATCATAAGTACTATGTTGCTATGCTAAATCATGTGGGATTGGTAGGTGATGTTCATGTGTTTGGATTGTTGTTGCAAAATCATGTGAGTGAATATATACGTAGGGAATTCTTGACTTGTTTCCGACTTGAATTTTGTTTCGAACGCATTGTTATGATATTTGCTGAATTGATATGGCTATGAATATTGCTTAAGAGTGTTGTTTGGATGCTTACATGATAGACTATCCCGGCCATCGGGATAAGATTATAGTGCCTATCGTCTTAGGAGGTTGTGCTTGTTGTAAGAATAACGATTCTATGTGATAACCCCTATGTCGTAGTGTTGCTATATCTACCATGAAAGTAGACCAATGACTGCAAATAAGTGATGCAATGCTGATTTTCTTGTCGGAACACCATCCTAAAACGTATGTCGATGAAATCTGAGTAAATCGACTACGTTCACCTCGCTGATTTGTGCAACAAAACTATGTGTGGGGTGGTACCCCTAGTGCTTGCATATAGATTGTATCAAGTGAGATTGTGCTGCAACTAACGTTATTTCTAGTCTCAGGTACAATGGCACCTAAAGCGAGGCAAGGCAAGGAGAAGGTTACCACGTCCCAAAAGGGCAAGAAGAGAAGTCGAAAAGACCAAGGAGAATCATCCTCAGCACACCTACCACGCAGAATGTTTGGAATAAAATGGGTTCTTGAGGAAGAAGCCAAAGCATGGTACAGCAGCAACAAAGAAAGAAAATATGTGCACGTCGACTTGATCAACAAGGAGACCTTAGCAAAGAAGGAGCCGCGAATGTTGGCGAAAATAATGGCTTTGAAGCTGGATTTCATCTTCCGCGACATGGGAGAGTGCAATCTTGACTTAACAAGAGAGTTTTATGCTAACTGGTCGCCGAACACAACAGGCAATGAAGTCAAAATTCGGGGCCAAGTGTTACATCTTACAGCGGATTGGATCAACTCTTTTATTGGCTTACCTTCGGTCGACACTGCACCATTCAAAGAGCTGTACAGCAGTCCTCCTTACAGAGCAATACCACACACGCTTTGTGGAAGCAGATCGATGGCAAGATGGGGCAGACATAAGGAAACAGGCCATCACAATACCTTCCCCTATGCTCCACTAAATAGGGAAGCAAGAATCTGGATGCGCATTGTCAACTCATGCCTTATTCCTGGGACTCAATACACCAAGATATCAAGAGATAGAGTGTGTTTGGTCTATGCTTTGATGACGAATGTCCCTATCAACTTTGGGGCAATCATTCGATCTACCATGAGGAAGGCCAGACTCCACAAAAGGTCTCATTTCACATTCGGCAATTTGTTGACAGCAATGTTGCGGATGGAGGATATCGAAGAGGAACCAGCTGACCACAAACTCCCACATAACCCAAAGAAGGTTGACCTCACCAAGGTCAAAGATGCTGAAACAACTCATGGAGTCAACCTTACTACTGCGGAGAGACATGCTCGTGACGAGAGTTTCTTCCGTCATCTCTATGGCATGACACGATTCACTATGATGAGTGGTGGACGTATTCCAACCGCTGAAGAGCTCCAACAGCTGGACCACGACTACCCAATGAACATGCATGCCCGGGAGATGTGTGGAGTGGGCGTATATTTTGAGGAACCTCTAGACGATGACGTGCCGACTGATGATGATCGATGCTTGCCTGATTCTGATGATGAGGAGAACTCTGACGACGACTCTTATGATGATTCCGACGAAGGGGGTATGACCCCCGACATTGATGAAGGGTCCGACTAACCAGGTTCTTCGAATTTATTTTCCACTGAGGGCAGTGTCCCGTCTAAGTGTGGGGTGGCAGAATCGCATGCTATACTTCTTTGTTTGCACCTTTGTTTGTATGTTTGTTTGTTTATGTTTGTTTGTTTACTTTGTTTTTTTTTTGAGTCCGTTTTTTTGTTGTTTTTTTTCGTTTGACGTTTTTTTAGTTTTTTTAGGAGTCAAATTTTTCTAGCTTCGCATGAAATTATTTTGATAGGCATCATGAGATTATAACAAGTATGTGCTACAATTGTGACTATTGAGACGTTTAGGCTCTAGTTGTGACTCATTATGTGATATTGTGTGATTCAATTCCTTCAATTGTTGGGTCGAGAGTCTATATTACTTCCAATCAAGTCGACCATGTGCCTTGTGTGTGTGAGATAATAGTATATTCTATGTTTGTGGCTGATGCTAGAACTTGCCTGGTATGTATGCAAAGCGAAAATAAGGAGTGTAAGTTTAGGATATGATTTAGGCATTTCTTTGGCAACCTATACATGTTTACCTTCAGTTTTACCTACCCATGGACGTCATCCTAGTTAAACCCTTTTGAGCATTTAGCCTATTTCTTTGACAACCTTGTATGTAAGCCTAATCCATTTTTTTCAAGACCGTAATTTGATCCAAATTCCTAAGTGCTTTAAAGTGAAAAAGTCATGTGACAACATAAGAGGAAATTGGGTGAGTATGATGCTATAAATTGTAATGGTGCTTGAATGTGCTATGAAAAAGAAAGTGCTATCATAAGAGGTATGTTGTGAAAAGAAAAAGGAAAAGAAAGCTGAAAAGTGAGTTGTGATTAAAATAGAAAAACAAAAGATGAGAACAAGGGTGGAAGAATAAAATAAAGAAAGGTTGAAAGAAAAAAGTGTCAATGATACAATGTGATGTATTAAAGTGCTTAGGAACCTAGTCACTATTCTTGGCCAAAATAGTCCTACCCGTCCCTTAGCCTACATTACAACCATCAAAAGACCTACTTGATCCTAATCTTAACATTCCGACATTTAGTAGAGTACTACATTAAAGGCAAGCCTATGGTCATTAGTTGCTACATATGGATACCCATGTTTGAAAAATATGCTATACTTGTGAGTGGTTATGGGTACTATATTGTGAGACACACATGGTTGATGAGCTTTGGATAGTTGTATATGATTCTATGTACCTTAATGTTTGCATACGAGTTGATCACCATCACTAGTCTACGCTAGAGGTTAAACTGTTTCTACTTATAATCAGAAAGCTACTCTTTGTTGATAATTGTTGTGCTTGTCTTGATAAATGTTTTGTGTTGTTGCTGTAAAAACCTTAAGTCGATGCTTAGAAGGACATGATATTTTGTTCGAGGACGAACAAAGCTGCAAGTGTGGGGTGTTGATGATAGGCGAATTTACACGCCTATATCAATATATTTTGCCCATATTTTAGCCTAGTTTTGAGAACAAATTATATATTTCATGCACTTTTAGTCCTTTTTCCTGTAAATGAGCTAACAAACATGATTAGGAAAGTTTCAGGTATAAATGATGCAAAATACAGCATTTTATGGCTTACTTGACGCAAAAGAAAGCTCACAAACGAAGTAGAAGGGAGCTGGACGCCTAAGGACCAAATCTGCTGCATGAAAAATCTGTCCCGGGCTAAAACAACATTTCTGAAGACTTTGGGGACTTACAGACACAAAGCTGGATTTTTACAAAGATACATTAACCTAATACAATTAGGTTATGTATTTCACTATTCTATTTGGATTATGATATTGTAACCTTACCCTAGTACATTTGGGTCAAGGATTTCATTAGTATAGTAGGATTTGGCTATTTATTTCATTAGCTTAGTAGGAGTAGGATAGGAGTATTATAAATACCCTATCATGTTAGAGATTTTTATTAATTCTTCACTTAATTCAACAATTAATTTTCTTCCATCCCTCTCATCTTCCACCACAAACGCTTCTAATCTACTCTTCTATTCTTAAATTCCACAACAAGAGAATCGTTACTTGCTAGGGAATCACCAAAACCACACGCCTATCACCTACTTCTCACGCCATCAACCATGCAAATCGTGATATCCTTCGCATTCATGGGTAACTAAACCTCTTAGTTGGGGTTATGGAAGCCGAATGAGTTACTATCTATTGCTGTGAGTTTGTGAGTTCAAGACACGTATATTGCTTATATCATTATTCTCTTCATCTTAATCTACATTCTTTGCGGTTGCAAACGCAAGAATACGCCAGTCTAACATTTAACTTGTTCGCGAGAAAGGTTATTTGTCTGGAAAAGAGATAATGTCAAGGTAGTAGTTCAGAATCATCTCTAGTTTCTGAGGTAAAAGAAAAGCAAGATAGAGATCCCGACCTTGTCAAGTTGAAAGAGTCAGTCAAGGATCAGAAAATAGAGGTTTTCTCTTAAGGGGGAGATAATGTTTTGTGTTGTCAGGGTCGTCTTTATGTTCCAGGTGTAGATGACCTAAGGCAGCGAATTCTTCCAGAAGTGCATAGTGCGCACTACTCTATTCATCCAGGGGCCACTAAGATATACCACGACTTGTGGGAGATGTATTGGTGGAGTGGGATAAAGAGAGATATTACAGAGTTTATGGATAGGTGCTCTACATGTCAGTATAGAGCATCAGAATCCTAGTGGTCCTATGCAGGAGTTTATTATTCCTACTTAGAAGTGGGAAGAAGTGAACATGGACTTTGTGACGAGTTTTCCTCGAACTCGTCATCAACATGATTCAGTCTGGGTCATTGTAGATAGAATGACCAAATCAGTTCATTTCCTTCCAGTTTATACCTCTTATTCAATTGAGGATTACACCAAGCTCTACATTAGAGGGTTGGTTAGATTGCATGGTATTTCATTATCTATTATCTCAGACAGAGGTACCCAGTTCACCTCTCACTTCTGGAAAGCATTCTAAAAGGGTCTTGGTACCAAAGTTCATCTCAGTACAACCTTCCATCCTCAGACAAATGGTCAAGCAGAAAAGACCATTTAGACTCTAGAAGTTATGCTAAGGGCGTGTGCAATTGATTTCAAGGGTAGTTGGGATGACCACTTGCTTTTGATCGAGTTTGCATACAACAATAGCTATCATTCCAGCATTAAGATGGTTCCATTCGAAGGTCTCTATGGTAGGATATGCAGATCTGTAGTTGGTTGGTTTAAAGTTAGTGAGGCCTTAGTCATAGGGACTGACTTGGTATTCGATGCCTTAGAGAAAGTTTAGTTGATTAGAGAGAGACTTTGGGCTGCTTAGATATGACAAAAGTCTTATACAGATGCTCGTGAAAAAGATCTCGAGTTCAAGATTGGTGACTGTCTATCTAAAGATCTCTCCCATGAATGGAGTGAAGAGATTCGACAAAAAGGGAAAGCTCAGTCCCCAATATGTCGGTCCTTTCAAAATTCTCAGTCGTTTTGGCAAAGTAGCGTATGAGCTTAAATTTCCTTCAGATCTAGCCTCAGTTCATCCAGTATTCCATGTCTCTTTGATCAAGAAGTGCATAGGTGACCCAACAAGTGTAGTACCGATTTAGAGCATAGATGTTTAGAACAATCTCTCATATGAAGAGATTTCGATCAAAATACTGGACTATCAGACTCATAGACTGAGGAACAAAGAAGTCCCTCAAAGTTCTTTGAAAAAATCAGTCCGTTGAGGGAGCTACTTGGGAAGAAGAAGCAGACATGCGTACCATGTATCCTCACCTCTTTTCCACCAACTCAGATCAAGCTCAAGGTAACAGTTCTTCTTAAGCTTACTCAGTTTCATGTTCAACGTTCATCACCAACTTGGTATCAAATACCATTGCATATTCAGTCATGCATTCATCTATCAGTTCATTTATATAATCATGCATCATATATGCATTCTCATTGTGAGAAACTTAGTTCATCAGAAAACCCAGTCATGCATTCATGAATCAGGTACACATGCATCAGATATGCATGTTCAGTATGATATGTTTAGTTATCAGTCAAGTCAGCCATGGGATCATATTTCAGTTATTCATGTTCAGTATGTACGTTATTTTATGTTCTTCCTCTCACTCTTAGTCTCACTCGAGGATGAATGTTCTCAAGGGGGAGATATTGAAATACCCCGTACTTTTTTTTAGCTTGAAATTGTCTCAAGAATATTAGAAGCTTTCTTTGAAAGATGAATCCACTTTTGTACACTTGGTATTTTTAATATTTTCACTTTTGTTGAGTAGGAAATTGAATTATCTTTCCAACGATACCACTTTCATCAAAATTCGACATCGGATGAGGAGGTTATGGCCGTTTTACAGAGAGTAGTCTGGATCTCCCAGGTATGACGGAGTGGGCCGACGGACCGTCGCACCCCACCGTCCATCGAGGCAGTGAGTCCAC
The DNA here is from genome assembly GCA_030864225.1 of Capsicum baccatum var. pendulum. NCBI lineage: Eukaryota > Viridiplantae > Streptophyta > Magnoliopsida > Solanales > Solanaceae > Capsicum > Capsicum baccatum. The sequence continues at coordinate 243,487,431 of CM061559.1, read as the reverse complement.
TCTTTGGCTGAGTGTGACAAAGAGGTCCGACAGACCATCGAGATAGCGACGGACCGTCGCAGCCCACCATCGCACCAAGGCAGTAAGTTCCAGTTCTGGTCCCAGTACGACGGTCAGTCCGATGGACCGTCGAACCCCATTGTCGTATGTTCCGTTCAGTTGTTTTAAGTCACTTTAAAGGGGCTTTTTGATCTTTTACCACTCGTTTATATACCTAATTATATCCGATCCAAGCTCAGAAGTTCATTATCCATCTACAATATTAAAACTAGGGTTTTCTCTCTAAGATTAATCCTTAGGAAAAAATCCAAATCTTTTTCAAGAACAAAGAGATTTAAATTCTTCAAGTTCAAGAACTTCAAGAAGCTTACTACCAGGTATGCATAGTGTTCATTCATGGACTCCTTTCGTCCATGAAGTCCAAGAATCTCTTTTCAAGTTCAAGTGTATGGATTTTTATGTGAATTCCATGTTGGGTTTGTGTTGTTCATGTTGATAATGACCAATTGAATTCTATTCCATATTTTAGTGATAAATCTTAAGGGGAATTTATTATTATAGGTGTAGCTTCTAGTGAATTCATGATTAACCCCTTGGATGATGAAATTAGAGTTGAATCATGATGTTTATTTGTTGTATAATGTTGTTTACATATACTACGCCTACCATGTGTTTGATTAAATTCTTACGTGAAGGAAAAGTTCCCAACTAGTATGATATTATGAAATTCCTATCTATGTACAAGTTTATGCATATCACATGTTTGATGAAATGTTTCAATAAATGACTTATGGATTGTGATGTTTGGTCATGTATTCAAGAAAGTCATATTTTGTCAGTCTCTTCCCATTGAGTCCTGGGGGTACTTATACCCTAAAGATTAGCTGTGTGCCTATAGCCATGTCCTGTTTTCATGATACTCTCAGTCAAGCCATGATTCTTAGACTTCAGACAGTGTTATGACTTAAGAAATCTCAATAATCTCATGAACTCAGTCAGTTGTCAGGTATCAGTAGTATTTTGTCAGTCAACGGGATTCATTAACTCAGTCCATGTTCAAATTAGTTAATCATGTTCAGTGTCTAATCAGATGGGAGTAAAAATCAGCATCGAGGAACCCAAGGATGGAAATTCACCTTCTAGTTGAGGGTGTGATTCTTAGATGCAATCCTTGCATTCCAGAACTACGTAGACAACATAGGTTGAGATATCATACCTGCTAGTTGAGGGTAGATGAGGTGGATTAACCTGCTAATTGAGGGTTCCCACCATTCTCATTAGAGGAATTTTCTAGTTAAGGGTCACTCACATGTTGTCCTTACCAGTGGCGCGGTATTGACACCCTTCTAATCAGCACACAGATTGGAACCCAATTTAGCTATAATACATCATTTGGGGCATATCGGTTAGATGACTACTTCCCACAGTTTTATGTTACAGAATCAGGACTATCAGATACAGTCATTCAGTCTCAATAATAGAACTCAAATAGGTTTACAGAATTCAAGACTGTCAGATACAGTCAACTCAGATATAGTACGGAACTCAGCTAGTTCCATCAGATTCAGGACTGTCAGATGCAGTCACTCATATTATCAGTTATATCAGTTATCAGAACTCAGTCATTAGTCATGTTAGTTATCAGTAAGTTCATGTTATCACAATTTTAGATATAATTACTATGTATGCATGCATGTATTCTCACGCTCATATTAGTCAGTTAGCCAGTATTGTTCATGCATATGGACCCCATGCATTCATCCTACCCCACATGCATACCAGTACATTCAAAGTACTGACGCATTTGCGCTATGTGTCTTATACTATAGGTTCAGAGAAACGAGCTCTAGAGCATCAATAGATTCCAGTTATCCATAGATAGAGTAAGCTGTGAGTCCTTATCCTTCGAGGACATGATCATTTCTTATTTATCTTATTAATTAGTTTATTAGTTGGAGTTAGTTGGGGACATGTCCCATCAACTCCTTATTCAGACAGTCATGTTTTAGAGGGTTTTCAGACTGTAGTATGTTCATATAGTTTAATTAAGTTATTTTGGGTATTTCATAGCCCACCCAAATGTTATATTTTATCAGATATTATATCTCAGTTTTGAACCTTATGGCCTTTCAGTTCATGTTTCCGCATTATAACGTATTTTATGCAGTATACAGGTACAAATATTAGTCATGGGTTAGTTTGTGGTCCTTCGGGGTCATGAGCACCATGTAGCATTTTGGGTATTAGATTCGGGGCATTACACCTACGCTATTCTAAGTATCTAGGAGAACCCTTATTACCCAACTAAAATATGCAGAAGACTTCTGTTTTTAAGGAAATATAAAGTAAATTAAATACTAATAAACAAACTTTTTACAAATACTTCTTATAAATGTCCTTCACTATCCCAAGACTTGGCCATACATGTACAAGAGATACCGATTACAACATAGATTGACAATGAAATAAATAATACAAAGACTTTAACATCTGCTAGGAAAAAAGTGCAGAAGTTTGTGTTGAATATCATCATCCATCTAGTAACTGTAACTAGCCTATGTAAAACCCCGTAAAGTTTCCTCATCGTTAAGGTCTTCGAAATAGGTCAAAAGAAGCTTAACACTTAGAATATTAGCTAAGTGTTGAACACGTAGTTCATTTTTGAGCCTTCAAACTTCGATGAATTATTTCGCGACCTCTCCGACTTCCTTTTCTTGATTTTTTTATTGTATTGGATGGGGCAAGGTCGTAATGTATCTCGAGTGAGTTTGGAAATTTTTAGAATTCATGTAGGGCACGTTTGGGGTGCTAAACCAGTAGCTAAAGGCACTGGTGAGGCGCCACCCAGCTTGGGAAAGGCGCTAACCAAGGCGCCCCCTTGGTTCCCCAAGGTTATAGCCTGGGCGCCGCCTTTTGCACAACCTTTGTGCCCAGTTTTCAGCTTCTTTTCTTCGTCTCATTGGGGGAAAAGTTGGTATTTTCCATCCCTTTTTCCTTTTAAACACAAAATCAAGCCCCCAAATCACTATTCTATTGATACTTTCATTAAAATTGATCAAGTAAATTCATTAGGGTTTTAACCTAAAGATCCAAATATCTTAAGATTCAATCGTAGGTTGTCAATAATTTATCGAGATTTGGAATCCCCATTGCAAGGGATACAAGAAGCACCCATTAGTTTCACGAATAGAGTTTCAAAGTTAAGAGTTCATCCAAAGTCATCCAAAGCTTACATTTTCAAGGTATGTGGGGTTTGAACAAGAACACTCCTTTCATTCTTGTGCCCAAAATTTGTATGTACTTAAGAAGATACATGATTTTACATGTTTTACTATGAATTTAAAATATTAATTATATACTATGTTGTTTTTCAAGAGATTATGATAATTTTCAATGCCTAGAAGATAAATTCCATGAGTTTGATGTTATTATTATACTTAAAGCTGAAATTTTCAGATTTCCATATAAATTATGCATGTTTGTGATATAAAGCACGAATCTTGAAATGTTTTGATCAAGTATTGTTATATGGGTCATGGAACCCTCATCAAGATTGATGTTTTGAGAATTGATATGCTATATGCACCCATGTCTTGACTATTTAGAAAAAATTTAGAAAGATTTGACCTTTTGGTCATCATAGAGTTAAAAATCCACTTTACGAAAGAGATTACAGGCTTTATAATTGATTTCCTTATGACATATGAGATTTCTTTAAAGTGGATTTTCTTGAGAATTTTGAGCATAGTATTGGGAGTAGTATTTAGCACCGATTTGGGTACGTTACTATGGTTTCATACCCCAGAACTACGTGCCACCATAGGTTGAGATATTTATTTCCACTATACATAGATAACTGAGATAGTGATACTGAGATGAGATTGTTCTATTCTGATGGCAAGGGTAGAACGGCCCTAACCTTATGGGGGCAAGTCGTGGGGCATCATGGATACTCACATGGTGTACATGTCGGTTAGAAGAACCTCCCAAATAAATGTCCCTCATTCCTAGAACAGTTTACTGATTTAAAAGAATTTATATGTAGATTTACTATGCAGACTATGTTCCAGATTTCACTTAGCTCATTTGATTTGAGAATAAGAGAAAAACATTGATATTTGAATTAAGCGTAATGGCTCATGACATTCAGATTTTATGCTTTGCTATTCATTATGTATGATCTCAGATTTTAGTTTTCATCAAGCTATATGAGCCATTTACAATTGACATGTAAGATTTAAAAACTTGTGATATTATTGTTATATATATATTGCATGTACTCCCATATACTCAGTACATTCCCAAGTACTGATCCACATACTCATCTAAGTGCTACATTTCCTCATAATGTTGGTTCAGGTGCTGAATCCCAGCCTTGTCAGTAATTCCTGAGTACCTTGTCTATATCTCCACAGTGGTGAGTCCTCATGGGTCAAGGACCTATGTCCAGACATTTCAGTATTTCTAATAGATGTTTTATTTCTTTTGGTTCAGTTTGAGTCAGTTGGGGATTTATCCCAATGGCTCTCTAGTTCATTGAGTAGTAGAGGCTTTGTTAGACTAGATTGTCAGTATATTTAGATATTCAATATTTTGTTACTTTCACAGTACTCTTTCATATTTCAGATAGACAAGATGTGATATGTTTCATTATGTTGCTCTCAATATCTTGATTTAAGCATTTAGAGGTAGTAGCAGTCTCAAAGGGTTGGCTTGGGGCTACTTGTAGCCTTGAGCATCGTGTGACGTCTCGGAACCCATTTTTGGGGCGTTATAAACTTAGTATTAGAGCATAAGGTTTAAGGAGTCCTAGGGAGTATTATAAGCCGCGTTGAGTAGAGTCTTGATCATTGGTATATAGCACGCCACATCTATGAGCAAGAGGCTATGAAACATTTTAGGAAAAAGTCATTTCTTTCTTTCAGAGTCTATCGTTCTTAAAGTTGTCTCTCTCAGCTATTATTTTGTTCTCTCTTATTTCAGTAAAAATGCCTCCTCATCGAGCCCACAAAAATAACAATGAACAGCAACCCCAGCATGCTGACTCTCTGAACACAAATGTGTCTCATGCTGAATTTCGGGCAGCTTTTCAGGCATTAGCCCAAGAAGTCACCACAAATGTTCAGGCCAATTCGTCTATAGTTTAATCCCTTGAGGAAGGTGAATTAGCTGCTGCTAGAATTTGTGATTTCATGCTGATGAATTCGCTAGAGTTCTGTGAGTGTAAGGCAGGTGAGGACCCACAGTTATATCTTAAGGAGGTGAGAAAGAACACGCAGGTGATGCATATATTTGAGAAAGAAAGTATTGAGTTGGCATCTTACAAATTGAAGGATATTGCGTATGACTGGGTTGTTTCTTGGAGGAAGAATAGAGGGAAAGATAATGCTCCCGTTACTTGGCAGGTGTTCAAAGATGCATTCTTGGACAAGTTCTTTCCGTTAGAGTTGAGGGAGGCGAAAGTAGAGGAGTTTATGAACTTAAGGTAGGGCTCCATAACTGTTAAGGAGTACTGATATAAGTTCAACCAGTTAGCCAAATATGCTCCTAACTTGATTGATAGCACCCGCTCCAGCATGAGCAAGTTTGTGACATGTGTTTCTGGTTTGGTGTTGAAAGAGTGCAGGACTGCTATGTTAAACAGGGATATGGAGCTATCTAGATTGATGATACATGTGTAACAGATAGAAATGGATAAGATAAGGGAAAGAGACAGAGTAAGGGGAAACAAGAGAGCTAGATCTGAGCAACATGAGTATAGCCAGGCTAGATCCCATAGAGTGAATCGCCCTCAGTTTCAGAGACGTTCGTCCATGCCTGTACCTTCGTCAGCTAGTGCTCCCACACACGGAGGCAGGCAGGAGCAGGGAAACAAATCGATTATGTCCAGGTCTCATAACACTTTGAGTAAAAGGCCTAACCATCCCCCATGCGCTAAGTGTGGTAAGGACCTTAGAGGTAAATATTTATGGGGCCAGAGGGGTTGCTATGGTTGTGGCCAGGAAGGTCACTGTATTAGAGATTTCCCACATGCCAGGCAGGGGAACCGTGATGTTTGTCTTAGACTTATACTGCTAGTGCTCCAGCTCCTATAGCCCGTCCAACCCCTCCTAAGGGTGTTTCTTCGAGCACTGCTGGCAGTCAGCGCCAGAATAGATTTTATGCTCTACCATATTATCAGGAGCAGAAGGATTCTCCCGATGTTGTTATTGGTATGCTCCGTGTATTTCACTTTGATGTTTATGTATTGTTAGGCCTTGGGTCAAGTTTTTCTTATGTGACACCATTGGTTGCTGTAAATTTTGAGATGAACTCTGAAAAAATCTCCAAGCCCATTCTAGTTTCTATCCTGGTAGGTGAGTCAATTGTTTCCAAGAAAGTGTACAAAAAGTGTCCTGTTACAGTCCTTCATAGAATCATGCTTACAGACTTGATAGAGTTAGAAATGGTGGATTTTGATATTATTCTGGGTATGGACTGGCTTCACTCTTGTTATGCATCTATAGACTGTCGTACCCGTATGGTTAAGATTAAGTTCCCTGATGAACCATTTGAAGTTCAGTATCTCCCAAAAGTCATTTGATTTCCTATCTTAAAGCCAGAAAGCTAATCTCAAAAGGTTGCATCTATCATTTATTTAGAGTTAAAGACACAAAGTCTGAGTCTCCAACCATTCAGTTAGTCAGTCAGTATAGTTAATGAATTTCCTAATTTTTTTCTGGAAGATCTCCCAGGGGTACCTCCTTATAGAGAGATAGAGTTCGGAATTGACCTTCTTCCTAATACACATCCCATTTCTATTTTTCCTTACCGTATGGCACCCGCCGAGCTTAAGAAGTTGAAGGAGCAAATCAAAGATCTTCTAGATAAGGGTTTTATAAGGCCCAATGATTCACCTTGGGGCGCATCTATCCTATTCGTGCAAAATAAAGATGGTTCTTTGAGTATGTGCACGGACTATTGTTAGCTTAATAAAGTCACTATTAAAAAAAGTATCGTCTTCTGAGAATAGATGACCTATTTGATCAGTTGCAAGGTGCAAGTTATTTCTGCAAGAAAGACCTTAGATCCGGCTATCACCAACTTAAAGTAAGGGAGTGTGACATCCCAAAGATAACTTTTCAGACCCGTTATGGTCATTTTAGGTTTTTTGTCATGTCTTTTGGGCTAATCAATGCTCCGGCAGCTTTCATGGACCTCATGAATTGAGTGTTCAAACTATATCTTGATATGTTTGTCATAGTGTTCATAGATGATATTCTTGTATACTCCCATAGTGAGGGTGACCATGCAGACCATCTCTGAATTATCTTGCAAACTCTGAGAGATCACCAATTGTTTGCCAAGTTCAGCAAGTGCGAATTTTGGCTAAGGTCAGTTGTTTATCTGGGTCATATCATTTTAGCCAAAGGCATTAGAGTTGATCCCTAAAAGATAGAAGCTATAAGAAATTGGCCTAGACCTATCTCTCTATCCGACATTAGGAGTTTCTCAGGTCTAGTTGGCTATTACCGCCATTTTCTAGAAGGTTTCTCTTCTATAGCGTATCCCATGACCTGGTTGACCCAAAAGAAAGTTATGTTCCTATGGTCAGACTCTTGTGAGAAGAATTTTCAAGAGTTGAAGATTTGACTCACCTCAGCCCTTGTGTTGACTTTGCCTGATGGTGCTGATGGTTTTATGGTATACGGTGATGCTTCTAGAGTTGGGTTGGGTTGTGTGTTGATGCATAAAGATAAGGTTATAACCTACGCCTCTAGACAGTTGAAGCCCCATGAAAAGAATTACCCAACTCATGATCTTGAATTAGCTGTTGTGGTCTTTGCTTTGAGAATCTGAAGGCGCTATCTTTATGGTGTTCATATTAATGTGTTTACTGATCATAAAAGCCTTCAGTATGTTTTTTCTCAGAAGGAGTTGAATTTTAGATAGAGGAGGTGGTTAGAATTACTAAAAGATTATGATATGAGTGTGTTGTATCATCCGAGAAAGGCCAATGTAGTGGCAGATGCCCTTAGCAGGTTATCTATGTGTAGTGTTTTGCATGTGGAAGAAGGTAAGAAGGAGTTAGCTCGTTATGTGCATCATTTGGCTAGATTGGGGGTTAGGTTCCTTGATTCCGCCGAAGGGAGTATATTAGTGCAAAATAGTTCTGAATCCTTCTTAGTTTCAGAAGTGACGGGGAAACAAGACTTAGATGCTAGTTTGGTTAGACTGAAGGAGTTAGTCAAGGACCAAAAGGTGGAGGTTTTCTCCCAAGGGGTAGATGGTGTACTAAGAGTGCAGAATAGACTGTGTGTTCCTGATATTGATGATTTGAGGCAAAGAGTTATGGATAAAGTGCATGGTGTACGATATTCCATTCATCCCAGCGCTACCAAGATGTACCGCAATTTGTCGGAAGTCTATTGGTAGAGTGGTATGAAGAAGGATATAGCAGTGTTTGTTGAAAAATATACAACATGCCAATAGGTTAAGGTAGAGCACCAAAGACCTGGTGGTGTGATGCAAGAGTTTAGTATTCCCACTTAGAAGTGGGAAGAGGTGAATATGGATTTTATGACTGGTTTACCTCTTTCCCGATGCCATCAAATTCCATATGGGTTGTGGTTGACAGGCTGACTAAGTCAGAGCATTTCTTGCCTATACATCTTATACAGTTGAGGATTAAGCTAGATTGTATATTCGGGAATTAGTCAGATTGCATGAAGTTCCCTTGTCTATTATTTTGGATAGGGTTACTCAATTTAATGCACAGTTTTGGAGGGCTTTCCATAGGGGTCTTGGTACCAAAGTGCATTTGAGTTTCGCTTTCTATCCGCAGACAGATGGTCAGGCTGAGAGGACCATTTAAACTCTGGAAGATATGTTGAGAACATGTACTCTTGATTTCAAAGGCAGTTGGGATGAGCATTTACCATTGATAGAATTTGCTTATAACAATAGTTATCACTCTAGTATCCGGATGGCGCCATTTGAGGCTCTGTATGGTCAGAGGTATAGATCACCCATAGGTTGGTTCGTAGTGGGTGAAGCTACTGTGATTGGACCTGATGTAATATTTGAGGCTATGGAGAAATTCAGGCTAATTAGAGAAAGGTTGAAGAACGCTCAGAGTCGTCAAAAATCCTATGCAGATGTGAGAAGGAGGGATCTTGAGTTTGAAGATGGTGACATGGTGTATCTGAAAATTTTGCCCATGAAAGGGGTGAAGAGGTTCAGGAGGTCCCTATAGAATCCTAAGTCATGTTGGGAAAGTAGCCTATGAGATTGAGTTGCCTGCAGAGTTGTTAGCTGTCCATCCTATCTTTCATGTGTCTATGCTTAAGAAGCACATTAGTAATTCTGTTGTTGTAGATCCTTCAAAAAGCATAGATATTCAAAACTGTCTTTCATTTGATGAGGTTCTAGTTGAGATTCTAGATTACCAAGTCCGTATGCTAAGGAACAAAGAAGTTCCCTTGGTCAAAGTCCTATGGTAAAACCAGTCTGTTGAGGGTGCTACTTGGGAAGCCGAAGCAGATATGAGATCCAAATACTCGTACCTCTTCTCCGCAAGTTCAGATCAAGCTGAAGGTACTATTCTTTCTTAATTCAGTCCCTTTCTAATCAAGGTTGCAGCTGTATAGCCATTCTTATTATAAGTGTATGCATTCTATGAAGTATCCGGAAGTTTAGAATAAAGTAGAGTCAGTGTATCAAGATGTTTCAGCTGTGTATCCTTAGTTTTCTCTGCGTTCTTAGACTATCTAACAACATTCGAGGACAAATGTTTCCAAGGGGGAGATATTGTAATACCCCGTAAAGTTTCCTCGTCATTAAGGTCTTCGAAACAAGTCAATAAAAGCTTAACACTTAGAATATTAGCTAAGTATTCAACACTTAGTTTATTTTAAACCTTTGAACTTCGATGAATTATTTTGCGGCCTCCCCGACCTCCGTTTCTTGATTTTTTTATTGCTTTACGATGGGGCAAGGTTGTAATATATCTCGGGTGAGTTTTGAAATTTTTGGAATCTATTTAGGGCACGTTTGGGGTGCCAAACCAGTAGCTAAAGGCGTTGGTGAGGTGCCACCCAGCTTGGCAAAGGCGCTAACCAAGGTGCCGCCTTGGTTCCCCAAGTCTCTATCCTAGGCGCCGCCTTTTGCACAACTTTTGTGCCCAATTTTCAGCTTCTTTTCTCCGTCTCATTGAGGGCAAAGTTGGTATTGGCCATCACTTTTTCCTCTTAAGCACGAAATCAAGTCCCCAAATCACTATTCTATTGATACTTTCATTAAAATTGCTCAAGAACATTCATTAGGGTTTCAACCTAAAGATTCAAATATCTCAAGATTCAACCATAGGTTGTCAATAATTAATCGAGATTCGGAATTCCCATTGCAAGGGCTACAAGAAGCACCCATTAGTTTCACAAAAGTTCTTAAGTTAAGAGTTCATCCAAAACTTCAATTTCAAGGTATGTGAGGTTTGAATAAGAACACTCCTTTCGTTCTTGTGCCAAAAATTTGTATGTATTTATGAAGATACATGATTTTACATGTTTTACTATGAATTTGAAATATTAATTTATATACTATGTTGTTGTTCAAGAGATTATGATATTTTTCAATGCCTAGAAGATAATTCCATGAATTTGATGTTATTATTATACTTAAAGATGAAATTTCCAGATTTCCATGTAAATTATGGATGTTTATGATATAAAGCACGAATCTTGAAATGTTTTGATCAAGTATTGTTATATGGGTCATGGAACCCTCATCGAAATTGATGTTTTGAGAAGCGATATGCTATATGCACCCACGTCTTGACTATTTAGAAACAATTTAGAAAGATTTGACCTTTTGGTCATCATAGAGTTAAAAATCCACTTTACGAAAGAGATTACAGGCTTTATAATTGATTTCCTTATGACATATGAGATTTCTTTAAAGTGGATTTTCTTGAGAATTTTGAGCATAGTATTGGGAGTAGTATTTAGCATCGAGTTGGGTACGTTACTATGGTTTCATACCCCAGAACTACGTGCCACCGTAGGTTGAGATATTTATTTCCACTATACGTGGATAACTGAGATAGTGATCACTGAGATGAGATTGTTCTATTCCGATGGCAAGGGTAGAACGACTCTAAACTTACGGGGGAAAGTTGTGGGACATCATGGATACTCACATGGTGTACATGTCGGTTAGAAAAACCTCCCAAATAGATGTCCCTCATTCCTAGAACAATTTACTGATTTAAAAGAATTTATATGCAGATTTGCTATGCAGACTATGTTCCAGATTTCACTTAGCTCATTTGATTTGAGAACAAGAGAAGAACATTGATATTTGAATTAAGTGTAATGGCTCATGACATTCATATTTTATGCTTTGCTATTCATTATGTATGATCTCAGATTTTAGTTTTCATCGAGCTATATGAGCCATTTACAATTGACATGTATGATTTAAAAACTTGTGATATTATTGTTATATATCTATTGCATGCACCCCCATATACTCAGTACATTCCCAAGTACTGATCCACATACTCTTCTGTGTGCTACATTTCCTCATCATGTAGGTTCAGGTGCTCAGTCCCAGCCTCGTCAGTGATTCCCAAGTACCTTGTCTATATCTCCATAGTGGTGAGTCCTCATGGTTCGAGGACCTATCTCCAGACATTTCAGTATTTCTAATAGATGTTTTATTGCTTTCAGTTCAGTTCGAGTCAGTTGGGGATCTATCCCAACGGCTCTCTAGTTCATTGAGTAGTAGAGGCTTTGTTAGACTAGATTTTCAGTATAATTAGACATTCAGTATTTTGTTACTTTCACAGTACTCTTTCATATTTCAGTTAGACAGGATGTGATATGTTTTATTATGTTGCTCTCAGTATCTTGATTTAAGCATTTAGAGGTAGTAGCAGGCTCAAAGGGTTGGCTTGGGGCTACTTGTAGCCTTAAGCACCGTGTAACATCTCGGAACCCATTTTCAGGGCGTTACAACCTACATCCAGTCTATACTCCAAGAAGGAATGTAGAAGAGTAGGGTCAGTACAACCGCACATACTGGTAGGCATCATCAGTCGACCGTGTTAGTTCATATAATCATAAAATAGAATTAAGAAAAATAAATCATGACATCTTTAATGGAATATAATTCAACTAAGGTTGTAATAATATTATTACTTTGCCTATATAAGTTAAAACATCCAACTCCTCTTCCAACTCCATCAATATTATATTCGCTACTTACATACTCTAGCCTCATTAGTTCATACCATCAACCACAATCCAATGCTAATACATTACTATTCCTCTTTATTCACCTTATCTTACATCACTATTCCTCTTTATTCATCTTATCTTTTTCATTACTCATATTCATAGGAACAAATCCGTAATCATAGGCAACCCACACTAAACTCTCGGGCTAACAACCAAATGCTCTATTATAATATTAAAGAATGATAACTAGTCTTTATGGTAAGCTACGATTAAAACATGTATAAATGAAGCAAGTCAACCAACATATAAGTAAGTACAAAGTTTTACTTTTTCAAATACATATCAAACAATCAAATACCCAATGAATCAACAACACAACAATAACAAATCAACAGTGCTCATAATCAAGTCACATAACTATCAAGAGTATCAACCATACTGTAAACATCCACAGACTCAACACAAATATGTACTCACATACTATGAGACTTATTTTTTCCCAAATAGTCATAACCTACAGGGAACAATCTATGTTCATGTACCATACCGGTGTGGTACCCAATCCAACATATACATATCCGTACTGGTGTGGTACTCGATCCAACATATACATATCCGTACCGGTGTGGTACCCGATACAACATATATATATCCATATCGGCATGGTACCCGATCCAACATATACATATCTGTACCGGCATAGCACTTTATCCAACATATACATATCCATACCGCCGTTGTACCCGATCCAACATATACATATCCGTACCGGCATAGTACCCGATCCAACATATACATATCCGTACCGGCATGGTACCTGATCCAACATATACATATTCGTACCAGCGTGGTACCCGATCCAACATATACATATTCATACCGGAGTGGTACCCGATCCAACATATACATATCCATACCGGCGTGGTACCCGATCCAACATATACATATCTGTACCGGCATGGTACCTGATCCAACATAATTATATCCGTACCGACGTGATACCCAATCCAACATAAGCAAGTATTATCAATATCAAATTTACACAACCTCACAGCATACAACACAATGTACAAGTTTACAAGTACACTTAAAGTCATTAGATAATTCCATCAAGTAAATTTTCAATAATCCTTTATACACGCATTAACAATCCAAACATCAATAATACCATGCATGTCCGAATACCAATCAACGAGTATTCATATCATTACTTAAAGGATTTGTCATTATCAAACAAGCCACTCATTGGCACAATTCAATAAACCATAATTATCACCAATTTAGCCTCTCATGGGCATCAAATAGATATCGTATTTTTATCAATATCAAAACAAGAATATCATAACATAAATCACAATTTAATTCTCACGTATACAAGTCAATTCTGGAGCCTTAGTTACTCATTAATTATTAAAATATCATTATCTTCTTAAATACCGCAATTTGGGTTCAAACACACCACCTATAACTAGCACATTCTCACGTATCATTATCCTCTACCTCTTTCCACATAATACAATCATCACACTAATTCAAGTCATCTATCCCTTAGATATTACTATGCTCATCAATATTCGATCTTAGCATAATTCTCCTCATCATATTACTGCACAATACCTACAACTTAATACCATTACAACTCAACTAGGTTCATCACTAGAACAACTAAAAAAAATATCATGTTCATATACTACATTTACAACAATCTCCTTTCGGACACATAAAATATAATATCATAAATATCACATAATCAATCAATGATATAGTTTTTGGGATTAAAGTTAAGTACTCGTATCTTTACCTACCTCAACTTCATGTCCGCAGGCCTAGACATGTTTTCTCCCATCAATTCTAAATTATAAAATATAAAATAACACTATCTTCTACTTATTAAACCTATCCTACCTAGACGCCAATCTTTTGGAAGAAACAAGATGCAACAAAGATGCTCTTTCCTTTCCTTCATGCCTTGAAATAATCAATCATCTAAAAATCAAGAAATTATAAGAGTTATAAGTAATTACTCTTCAATCAAATATCTTGGAGATTCAAACCCACTAATTCTACCCTTCATTCAAGGTGTATATCATCCCCCAAATTCAATTAATCATTAATTATCTCTTTCAAGCTTAACCCATCTCCATTAATGGAGCTTTTATATTAAAAGTTTCATCTTTATGGAATTCAAGGTTCCTAACCATCAAAATTCATAATCTATTTATGAAATTCATTTTAGGAATCTTTAATTTATAGTTTAAAATCAGCTCCAGGTCATATTAAAAACACCCATGAGTATTCTCTTAAAGAATTCCACAATTAACATCTTTCAAAGGATTCTAAGTTATTAAATTATTAAAAGACGAAGAAAATAATGGAAAAACTTACTTCCACGAAGGAGTTTCACCTTAAGCTCTGGGAAATCATCTCTCTAGGGATGGGGAATGAAATTTTGGAATTTTTATACCTAAATACGGTTGAATCTGATTTAAATACAACCAGAACTTTTGCTATAGCGAAATCCTGTTTCAGCCCGGACAATGCTCAGTAAAACAGTCATAATATTTTACTACAAATTCATATTGAGGTACGGTTTATTGCGTTGGAAAGAGGACTCAAAGATATTTGATTTGATAGTTAATGGGACCCATAAATCCTTATATGCTATGAGATATGATCGTTTAAAATTGGCCCTATTAAAAACCCATATCGAAACTGTATCGAAAAGAAAGTTTTATACTTAACTTTGTGTTAGGGATATTGTACGACCTTAATTCATACCTAAAGAACTTTCAAACCTAAAGTATTGATATTAGAACTCACGAATAATTAAAATTCCCCAAGTTTGAGTCTATTTAGACACATCCAAAGGCTAAAATCTTCACCTAACAATTCGAGGTGTCATAATAAATAAAATATTGACTATTTTGGACCCAAGTTAATATTGAGGAATGAAAATTAAGAATTTTCATGAATTTATTATGAATAATTTAATAATGATGAAATGGGCCGTTACAATCAGATACAATTTACCATCCGTTCATCTCCGAACGGGAATTCAGTGGAGAAAAGTGTGAGGTTGGAATTAGAGAGACATTACTAACAGAGTTGCTTATACTACACCCTGTTCACTCTCTTTATATCCTTATCAATCAACCCATATTATATACTCAATCATTCAAATAAACTTTTCAAAATACAAAGATGCAGAGCAAAATATTTACACATGAATCACTTATTTTCCTTTCAACGGCCTAAGTACGAAACTTGAGTTTCATGAAAGTAAGATAAAGATGGTTAAAAGATTCACCTTGATGAAGACAAAAATTGAAAAATACCTCTTTTTCACTATCGAAGCTCCAGAGTCCCGAATTCAATTCTGAAAAGTGCTACGAGATGCTACATGAATTTACTATTCAAATTTCAATACTAAAAAGGTCACACCTAATCCACCCAACACACAAGATCTCTCTGAGAAACCTGACTCAGTTTATAGCCAAGACTATCCTATGGAGAATCTATATTTGTTCATATTTAAGCCACCACACCACTTACAAGTCACATAACTTAGATATCCGCATGAACTCAATCAAGACTATTAAATTCATTCTATAAAGCTAGCTTCAACATTTCATAAACACTATTATTTTCATCTCAAGATTACCCACGATTCAAGCTTAGTATTTACTACTATACATAGATGACAACATAACCTCTCCCTTATTACACAGTCTTACAACTATTAGCCATAAATATCACACAGAATTATAGCCTACAACATATTCTCCTCCACAACATCATTAATATTCATCTAATCATCATACCTTAATCACTCAACAAGCAATATCCACCAAGTATCACCCAAGAAACATCAATCATGCCATTAATAATTCACTTATTCTCCCATGCAAGATCATTCTTAATTATTTTACGAGTGTAACTAAGTCATTTGATTTTGCATTGCCACTACTATAGAAATTACTATCCTCTAAAAGTGTCATATATCAGTGAACTCTATGGGACATGGAAATGTATAATTCAGCCACAAGGTCAAGTATAACGCCCCAAG
Organism: Capsicum baccatum var. pendulum; assembly: GCA_030864225.1. NCBI lineage: Eukaryota > Viridiplantae > Streptophyta > Magnoliopsida > Solanales > Solanaceae > Capsicum > Capsicum baccatum. The sequence continues at coordinate 243,471,147 of CM061559.1, read as the reverse complement.
TCTGTACCCTGGATGCTACACGATGCTTACAACCCCAAAGGACCACAAACTAACCCATTACTGATATCTGCTGTGAGCACTGAAATATGAAACTATAATAAATGCAGAAAATAGGTTGAAATGAGATAAGGTTCAAAATCTATAAATACTGCTAAAGTATATCAATTGAAATAACAATCTATAAAATTGAATACTATCTGAAAACTAGTCTAAAAAGCCTCTAACTGAAACTGTCTAAAAGTGGAGTTGATGGGAAAATCCCCCAACTAACTCCATCTACTGAAATACTGAGTCTACTGAAATAATAAAATAATAAAATATTCTCGAATGATGATGAGTCACTGCTAATCTACTACTGCTGGATGAATCTGAATATACTATGCATGGTCGGGAACCTATGATATGAGACATCATAGTGCAAAGAAAGAGTATGCATCAGTACATGGAATGTACTGGTATGATAGATGAGGTAAGGCTGAATTCAAGGGTTCATATGCATGAACAATAACTAACTGTATGATATAGAGTAACTAAACATGAGAGTATATGGATAACTAATACTACTGTAAATACTGAGTATGAACTAATATGCATATAAATAAATACTGTGACTAAGTTTGTCTGAAGCTAAGTCCTTAATTCTGATACTGAGTAACTGATATCTGAAGTTACTGATAACGGATTTACTGATACTGGTTGACTGTATCTGACAGTCCTTTGTATAACTGAACTAAGTTCTATTCTGAAGACCAAAACTGAGACTGTAGGAGGTAATCATCTAAGTGATATGCCCTAAATAAGATAACTGAGTTGGGGTCCAACTTGTGACCCCAGTTGGAAGGGTTTCAGTACTGTGCCACGAATAAAGACAAACTGAGAGTTACCGTCATCTGGCAGGTACTCTAACAAGAATGGTAGAACCCTCATTTGGTAGGTTAAAACACCTCATCAACCCTCAACTGGCAGGTTTGATGTCTCAACCTACGCTGGCTACGTAGTTTTGAAATGCAAGAATTGCTTTAAAGGATCATACCCTCTACTGACAGGTGAGACCTCATCCTTGGGTTCACTCGGTGCTGAATCCTACTCCTAAATGAAAGACACTGAACTGAGTATACTGAATTGGACTAGACTAATACTGAGCTTACTGAGTTTTCCTAAGTTTGGTAACTAACTGAGTTCTACTAAGTTTTGTAATTGACTGAGAGTACTACTGATCGTGGCATGGTTGAGATTCTGTAACTGACACTGGCTCTAGGCATACAACTAAATTGTTGGGTATTAAATACCCTCAGGACTCGATAGCATGAAAAATAAAGCATAATATACTCTTTCAAATCATAACAATGTATACTTGTCCATAGTTCACTCATAGAGACATTTAATCAAAAATTTGTAATGCATCTACTTATACATGAATGGGGAATACATGCTATCTTGTTATAATGGCACTATTTCATTTACGTAGGCATTTTATCAAACACATGGAGATCATGCTTAGGTTATACAATAATCAAAACATATAGTTATCATGGCTACATCAATCAACTTGTAAATTGAAGAGTTTATCATGAAGATCATGTAATTCAACATATACAATGATTAATTTCATAATAGCATGTAATTTAATCATGGAATAAAATCCAACAATAACATGAACATGAATTCAATTCAATTCAAGCATGGAAGTTCATAATTCAACAATCTTGTATTTTGAAAATGGATTCATGGACTCTATGGGTGAAAGGAACCCATAGATGAACACCTAACATACCTTAATTTGTGAGTTTGTTGAAGTTCTTGGTGAATCCTTTGAGATTGCTCTTGTTTTCTTGAAGCTAGGGTTTGTAGTTTTGAGAGAGAATGATTTTAATTTGGAGATAAATTGAGTAAGTAATAGCTTAAAATGTTTTTGGGAATTAAATCCCTATCTGGGCGTGTTAAAATCATGGGAAAAGACTGTTTTAACCCCAGATGAAACATTTAACTTTCGTCGAAATTTTTGAAAATAGGCACCTGGTGCGACGCAGCGCTGTAGCGCCATGTCTCTAGAAATTGCCAAGTGGGAAAATTCATGGTGGCGCGATGCGATCACGTTGCCACTTTGGTTGGGACCTAGAAGTTCACCGCGATGTAGTAGAATCGCATTGGTACACTGGAAATGGACAATTATGAAAATAAGTTGTGGCGCGGTGCGTAGATATTGCAGTACCTCATTGGAAACTGACAATTGCCATTTTGACATATTCCGTGACATGCTACTATCCTGAATGTCAGTGTTTAACGACTGAAGCTTAAAATAGCCATAACTTCTTACCCGTTTATCGTATTTAGGTGAATTTTATATCGTTGGAAAGCTAATTTAATTTCCCACGTAATGTCATTCTCTAAACTGAAATACTGAGAGTTTAAAAAAAATTATACTGGACAACTCATGAACTGAGAGTTAAGTTAAGTTTGAGAAATATGGGGTATTACAATATCTCCCTCTTGGGAACATTCGTCCTCGAATGAGTCTGATTAACCTGAGACATTGATAGACTAAGTTTATACACTAAACATATATATCTGATGCATGGCTACATGAATGAACTACTGACAAACTGAGCTCTTACACTGAACAAGCATATCTGATGCATGGAATTTATGACTAAAGCTATTGACAAGCTGGGTTTTCATACTGAACATGCATATCTGATGTATGAGTACATGACTGAACTGATTTATGAATGCATAACTGAATATAAAACGGTAATGGATATTAAGTTATAATTATTACTAAACATGAAACTGAGTAAAGCTAAGAAAGACTGTTACCTTAAGTTGGATCTAAGGTGAGGATACTTGGTCGGCATATCTGCTTTTGTTTCCCAAGTAGCAACCTCTATAGACTGATTTCGCTAAAGAACTTTGACTAAGGGGACTTCTTTGTTCCTCAGTCTGTGAATTTGATGATCGAGGATCTGGACTAGAACCTCTTCGAAAGAGAGATCATTCTGAATATTTACATCCTTGAAAGAAACTATGACTGCTGGGTCACTAATGCATTTCTTTAGCTAGAAGATCTGGAATACTGGATGCACTGAGACTAGATTTGAAGGCAATCAAGCTTATAAGACACCTTTCTGAAACAACTAAGAATTCTGTAGGGACTGATATATCGGGGACTGATCTTTCCCTTCTTATTAAACCTCTTTAATCCTTTCATGGGAGAGATTTTCAGGAAAAAAAAATTACTAATCTCAAACTCAAAATCCTTTCTCCTTACATTTCCATACAATTTATGTCGGCTCTGGGCATCCCTAAGTCTTTTTCTGATTAACTGAACCTTCTCTAAGGCATCGAACACTAGGTCAGGCCCTACTACTGTGGCCTCACCTACCTCAAACCAACCAATAAGAGATCTACATCTCCTACCATAGAATGCTTCAAACGGAGCAATCTGAGTACTGGAATGATAGGTTTTATTATATGCAAACTCGATCAAAGGCAAGTGGTCATCCCAAATACCCTTAAAATCAATAATACATGCTGTTAGCATATCTTTTAGAGTCTGAATGGTTCTTTCCGCTTGACCATCTGTCTGAGGGTGAAAGGTTGTACTAAGGTGAACTTGGGTACCAAAACTCTTTTGGAATGCTTTTCAGAAATAAGACGTAAATTGGGTACCTCTATTTGAGATAATGGATACTGAAACTCCGTGTAACCTGTCTAACTCTCTGATTAGAGTTTGGCACAGTCCTCGACTGAATAAAAAGTAAGAACTAGCAAGAAATGAGCTGATTTGGTCATCCTATCTATCATAACCCAGATAGAATCATGATGACGATGAGTACAAGGCAAACCAATTACAAAGTCCAAGTTCACTTCTTCCCATTTCCATGTGGGATTACTGAACTCCGACATGAAACCACTAGGCTTTTGGTGCTCAATATTAACTTGCTGATATGTAGAGCATGTAGCTACTAATTTTTCAATATCTCTCTTCATCCCACTCCACCAATAGATCTCCCGCAAATTGTGGTACATCATAGTGGCCCCTGGATGAATTGAGTAACGCATACTATGTACTTCTGCAAGAATTCGTTGCCTCAAGTCATTTACACCTGACACGCATAAACGACCCTGGCAACGTAATACACCATCTCTCTCTTGGGAGAAAACCTCTACTTTATGATCTCTGACTGACTCTTTCAACTTAACAAGACTGGGATCTCTATTTTGCTTTTCCTTCTCCTCAGAAACTAGAGAAGATTCTAAATTGTTTTGAATCCACACACTACCTTCTGCTGAATCGACTAAGTAGACACCTAATCGGGCAAGCTGATGAACTTCCTGAACTAACTTCTTCTTACTGTCCTCAATATGAGCAACACTACTAATAGACAGTTTACTGAGAGCATCAACCACTATATTGGCGTTGCTCGGATGATAAAGAACACTTATGTCATAATCTTTCAATAATTCTAACCACTTTCTCTGACGCAAAATTAAATATTTATGAGAAAAGACATACTGCAAGCTCTTGTGATCTATGAACACATCTGCATGCACCCCATACAAATAGTACCACCAAATCTTTAAGGCAAACACTACAGCTGCTAACTCAAGATCATGAGTCGGATAATTCTTCTCATGAGGCTTAAGTTGTCTAGAGACGTAGGTTATGACCTTACCTCTATTCATGAGAACACAACCCAAACCTACTCTGATCACAGTACATAACAAACCCATCTGAACCATCTAGTAGAGTCAAAACTGGTGCTGAGGTAAGTCCAGTCTTCAACTCCTAAAAACTCTTCTCACAAGAATCTGACCACTTAAATTGGACTTTCTTTTGAGTCAATCTGGACATGGGGGATGAAATAGATAAAAACCCTTCAATAAACCAATGGTAATAGCTAGCTAAACCCAAGAAACTCCTGATATTTGATGGAGAGATGGGTATAGGCTAATTTCTCATTGCTTCGGTCTTTTGAGGATCAACTCTAATGCCATCATCGTAAATAATATGACTAAGGAATGCTACTGACCTTAGCCAAAATTTACACTTACTGAATTTGGCGAACAACTAATGAGTTCTGAGAGTTTGAAGTATGATTATGAGGTGATCTATGTGATCATTCTTACTATAAAAATAGACAAGAATGTCATCAATGAAGACTATAATGAACATGTCTAAGTACTGTTTGAACACGCGATTCATTAAGTCTATGAAAGCTTCTGAGGCATTAGTAAGACCAAAGGACATGACTAGAAACTTGAAGTGACCATATCGGGTCTTGAAAGCTGTTTTCAGAATATCACATTCTCTAACTCTAAGCTGATTATAGCCTGATCTGAGGTCTATCTTAGAAAAGTAACTGGCGCCCTGAAGTTTGTCAAACAAGTCATCGATTCTGAGAAGTAGATATTTATTCTTCACTGTGACTTTGTTCAACTGACGGTAGTCGATACACATTCTGAGAAAACCGTCTTTCTTACGCAAGAATAGAAATGGTACGCCCTATGGGCAGATGCTAGGTATGATGAATCCCTTATCTAGGAGATCTTTCAACTTTTCTTTTAACTCTCTGAGTTCTACTAGAGCCATTTTGTATGGAGGAATAAATTTGGGCTGTGTAGCTGGAAGAAGGTCTATTTCGAAGTCTATTTCCCTAACGGAAGGAACTCTAGGAAGATCTTTAGGAAAAATATCTGAGAATTCATTTACTACTGTACTAATTCAAGACTGGGAGTTTCTGAACTAGAGTCCTTGACTCCCACAAGATGATAGACACATCCCTTGGATATCATTTTTCTTGCTCTAAGGTATGAAATCAACTAATCCTTAAGCGCTGTGGTCAACCTCTCTATTCAAGGACTGGTTTATTTGGAAACTAAAAATGAACAATTTTTTTTCTACAATCAATTGAGGCATAGCATGAATGGAACTAATCAATGCCGAGAATGGCATCAAAATCGGCCATCTCTAGCTCTACAAGGTCTATTGAAGTAACTTTATGAGATATCATAACCAGACAGTTCCTGCATACCCATCGAGCTATGATAGATTTACCCACTGGGTAAAAACTAAGAAAGGATCTGCTAGGATTTTTGGACTGACTCCGAAGTTAACAACTATATAAGGAGTTACGAAAGATAAAGAAGCTCCTAGATCTAGCAAGGCATAAATAAGTAAATAGAAGATCTGTAATGTACCAGTGACCACATCAGGAGAATTTTCCTGATCTTGTCTACAATAAAGTGCATAAAGCTTATTTGGGCGTTACCCACTAGTGGCACTGGAAGCGGCACCCTGCTGATTTAGGTAACCTAACTGAGCTGAAGAACGAGTATGCTGACCCTAAGAATCTGACTGAGGACAATCTCTAACTCTATGTCCTGGCTAGCCATACCTAAAACAAACATCGCTGCCAGCTCTGCAGACATGTCATTTCTGCCATATGTCTGACATAGAGGATTTATTCGAGCACTACTAACACTACCCTAAGATTTAGAGCCTAACGCCCTATCATTGTTACCATTTCTGAACTTAGGTACTGGAGCACTGGCTGAGGACGAAGCTATAACTGAAGATTTTAAATGAAACTGGGAACGGTTACCACCTACTGACTTAGGCTAATTAAAATTGAAGCTACCTATTCTAGCTCTCTTGTTCTGTCTCTCTCTCTCTGATCTTAGCCTTTTCTATCTACTGAGCATGGACCATGAGCCTGGATATGTCTATCTCCTTAATTAACATCATTATTCTCCACTTCTTAACCACATTATCTGACCCCCCAGATATGAACTTGCTCATTTTGGACCTACTGTATGCTACTACATGGGGAGCATACATGACTAACTAAGTAAACTTGAGGGAATACTCTTTCACACTCATACTGCCCTGCCTGAGATTTATAAACTCTAACACCTTGGCTTTTCTCAGCTCTAAGGGAAAGAATCTCTCTAGAAAAGCGGTAGCAAACTCTTCCCACTCTACAGGCTCTGTGTTTGCGCACTTGTCTACATTCTACTTCTTAAACCACGTATGAGATAAATCTTGTTATTGATTGGAACCTAACTCAGTACTCTCACTGGAAGTCACTCCCATGATATTCGTGACTTTCTGAACCTGATCGAGGAAATCCTATGGATCCTCTTCTAACTTAGATCCAAAGAATATGGAAGAATTTATTTGGGTAAAGTCCCAAATCCTGGATGCAGCAGTATTGGCCATTGGATTGGCCGAAACAATAGCTGGACATTCATTCTGGGATGCTACTAAATTGGCTAGAGTAGTGAATGCAACTCTGAACTCTGCATGGGAGACATGCTCGTCTAGGGGATCTGCCTGAATGGGCTGAGGTGCTATCTGATTTTTGATTCATCTTTCGTTAATCCTTTTGGGAGGCATGTTCTGTAAATAAAAGGAAGAAACAGATTAGACTAAGATTTTAACTTGAGCTAATGCTCACTCACACGACATGAACACTGAAAGAAGTGTGGCACGCTACACACCCATGCACAAGACTCTACTAGATGCAGCTTTCAGACTTCCTAGGATACTATTGAACCTTAGGCACTGATACCAAGTTTGTAATGCCCCAAGTCTGTACCCCGAATGCTATACGGTGCTTACAACCATGAAGGACCACAAGCTAGCCCATGACTGATATCTGTTGTGAGAATTGAAACATGATACTATAATAAATACAAAAAATAAGATGAAATGCCATAAGGTTAAAAATCTATAAATACTGCTAAAGTGTATCAACTAAAATAATAATCTGTAAAACTAAACACTATCTGAAAACTAAGTTGAAAAGCCTCTAACTAGGGGTGGGAATTCGGTATTCGGTTTGGTATTTTCATAATTCGGGTTCGGTAATTAAAGGTAGATACCAAATACCATACCATTAAACTTCGGTTCGGTAATTCGGAAAATTAAATTTTGGTTCGGTATGAAATTTGGTATTACCATATTAAAGTTGGACATGCTTGTAGTGATCCTATTTGGTGATAATAGTGGTGATTTTCAACCAACATTTTGAGAAAAATTCAATTTTATTTGGTAGTTTTACATCTCTGAATACCCAGTTTTACACCAGAAAAAATCAATTTTATTTGGTCTTGTTACACGTTGATACGTGTGTCTCAATTAATGAAACACCTTAAAACCTATGTTATTGTAGTTTGATCCAGCTCCAAGAATGGGAGAACTGGATGTAACACGAATAAAATTTACATCAAATTTGATGTAACATGAACTGGATGTAAATGTGATGTAAAGTCATAATATTACTTCTTATAAATGTGATGGAGAGCAATATATGTTATGTTCTCAGCCAAGTGCTGAGTTTTGCTTCCATCTACTGTTGACATGTGAACACAAGGATTAAGAAGGCTTGACCAAGTCCCCTTGCTTAAATATATATTCCGACCTATGTTAGGAACATTAGAGTTGGGCAAGTACAACCAACAATGGTGTTATGCATCATGTCATGAAGACTTTTTTTCTGTTGTTCCCTTCTACGCCCCGATTTTCAGTCTTAGCGTGATATTTCATCAAAAGTTGTCATATGCTGGTTGCAAGGAAGTCTACTGTGTAAAGTTAAGAGTCCACTTTATGACTATGTTTAACAGTTCAAAGTTTGCTTGAGCAATATTCACACAAGTATGTAACCTTTGGAGTGTGGACTAGGTATGTGGCCTATGGGTCACTTAACTATAATTTGATATTCGGGAAATACCAAATACCAAACGGTAGTAATATGTTTTATGAATCCCGAACCCAAATACCGTGATTTTAAATTTTGCTCCCAAATACCATCCTAAATACCAAATTACCGAATACCAATTACCAAATTTTTTGGTTCGGTTCGGTAATTTGGTTTTTGGTATTTTATGCCCATCCCTACCTCTAACTTAAACTATCTGAAAGTGGAGTTGATAGGACAATCCCCCAGCTAACTCTATCTACTAATATACTGAGTCTACTTAAATAATGAAATAAAAGAATATCCTCAAATAATGAGGAGTCACTTCTAATTTACTGCTGCTGGCTGAATCTGAATCTACTATGCGCGGTCGGGAACCTGAGCATTCAAACCTATGATATGAGGCATCATAGCATAAAGAAAGAGTATGCGTTAGTATGTGGAATGTATTGGTATGCTAGATGAGGTAAGGCTAAATGCAAAGGTTCATATGCATGAACAATAACTGACTGTATAATATAGAGTAACTGAACATAAGAGTACATGGATAACTGAGACTGTTGTAAATACTGAGTATGCACTAATGTGCATATAAATAAATACTGTGACTAAGCTTGTACGAAGCTAAATCCTGAATTCTGATACTGAGTAACTGATATCTGAAGTTACTGATAACTAATTTATTGATACTGGTTGACTGTATCTGACAGTCCTAATTTTGTAGAACTAAACTGAGTTCTATTCTGAAGACCAAAACTGAGACAGTGGGAGGTAATCATCAAAGCGATATGCCCCAAATAAGATAACTGAGTTGGGGTCGAACTTGTGACCCCATTTGAAGGGTGTCAGTACTGTGCCACGGGTAAAGACAAGATGAGATTACCCTCATCTGACAGGTACTCTAATGAGAACGATGGAACCCTCATCTACTGATCGTGAGATGACTGAGATTCTGTAACTGACACTGGATCTAGTCACATAGCTAAATTATCGAGTATTAAATACCCCAGGACTCGATAGCATGAAAATAAAGTATCATATACTCTTGAAAATAATAACAATGTATACTTGTCCATAGTTCACTCATAGAGGCATTTAATCAAACACTTGTAATGCATCTACTTATACATGAATGGGGAGTACATGCTATCATGTTATAATGGCACTATTTCATTTACATATACATTTTATCAAACACATGGGGTGCATGCTTAGGTTATACAATAATAAAAACATATAGTTATCATGGCTACATCAATCAACTTAAAAATTGAAGGGTTTATCATGTAATTCAACACAAGCAATGATTAATTTCATAATAGCATGTAATTTAATCATGGAATAAAACCCAACAATAACATGAACATGAATTCAATTCAAGCATAGAAGTTAATAATTCAACAATATTGTATTTTTAAAACGGACTCGTGGACTCTATGGGTGAAAGGAACCCATAGATGATCACCTAACATACCTTAATTTGTGAGTTTGTTGAAGTTCTTGGTGAATCCTTTGAGATTGCTCATGTTTTCTTGAAGCTAGGGTTTGTAGTTTTGAGAGAGAATGCTTTTAAGTTGGGGATAAATTAAGTGAGTAATAGCTTAAAACATTTTTAAGGAGTAAATCCCATATCTGGGCATGTTAAAATCATGGGAAAAGACTATTTTAACCCTGGATAAGACATTTAACTTCCGTCGATTTTTTTTGAAATAGGAACCTAGAGTGATGCAGCGCTATCACGTTGTGTCTCTGGAAATTGCCAACTGGGAAAATGCATGGTGGCGTGACGCGGTAGTATCACGTTTTCACTTTGGTTGGGACCTGAAAGTTCACCACGATGAGGTGGAATCACGTTAGTACACTTAAATGGATAATTATGAAAATAAGTTGTGGCGTGACGCGCCGGTATTGCGGTACCTTACTGAAAACTGACAATTGTCATTTTGACATACTCTGCGATGTGCTACTAGCCTGAATGAGGGCGTTTAACGACTGAAAATTAAAATAGCCATAACTTCTTACCCGGTTATTGGATTTAGGTGAATTTTATATCATTGGAAAGCTAATTCAATTTCCTAGGCAATGGAAGGCTCTAAACTGAAAAATACTGAGAGTTTCAAAATTTTATATTGGATAACTCATGAAATGAGAGTTAAGTTAAGCTTGAGAAATACGGGGTGTTACATCAAGTTAATAATAATTTGTCTTCTCAAGATTTTCCCTAATGCATAAATCCACAACTACAACTTATTTCTCGACAATCACTAACTCAATATTTTTCAACGACAAACACTTCATGGTTAAGCCAAACCACTCTTATATCACTAACACCAATTTAAGATATACAGATTCATTCTTATTTCTACCTAACAATATTTTCATTACGGGCTTCACTTAACTCTTAACACCTCAAGAGTGACCCCCACATTACTAGCAAACAAGCAATGCCAAAAAAAAATCGATTATAGGTTATTAACAGTTTCATCACCAATATCACATTCCAGACAAGTCATCGATCAAATTCTGTAGGTATCAACAACCTCTACTTGTTTTTGTCACTTTTATTTAAAATTCATTATTTTGCCAAGCATTAAGAATTCGTTCACATAAGGAACTCAAAGATAATGTCATTTAGCTAGTCTTCACAAGGAACTTATTATAATTTCAATAATAAAAATGCACAAAAAATCTAAATATAGTCTCTATGATCGGACAACACAACGATCCCGACATAATATCAAATAATTGAATCACACAAGGATCCATCCATAACATCATTAACAAGAACCTCTCATTATAGAAAATACATATCATCTCAGTCTTTTATTCATGTCTCTTTTTCACCATCTTTTCTTGACATCATGTTCTCATATCATCCTCTCAATTCTCATACCATTAATTTCATCAATATAAGAGTACAAAAAAATAAGTAAGCACCATAGAATTGCTAGTTTCACAATAACAAGGAATTACATAATTCCATCATAATTATCAACAAAAACAACTTAGTCAATTTTTATCACTTAAATTCAAACAAAAACAATTCACAACAATGATAAAAATCTAGCAACACAAGTTTAGCCAACTATCAAACACAAGCAATCAATAAGTTCACAACTTTCACAAGTTTTTACCTATTAAAAAAAAATTTTAGACCTTATTTACAGATACCAATTGAAATCTCCTAGATTTTTATTCAAAATTACTATGATACCAATTGAAATTAACTACATTCCAATTGAGCTCTGTTAAGAGACCAATTGAATTCAATCTAATAGTCCAAGATTAAGATGGCACGATCGAGAGAAAGAAAAATGTTTCTACATGCCTTATAGCCTTATGAAGATTGGGTGTGGCGCCCTACACACCAATCTACGGAACTCTACTTGACATTGCTCTTTTACTTGTGGGACCGGTGAACCTAACACTTATTTACCAACTGTCACGACCCAGACTAGCGGACCTGCAAGCACCTACGCTATTCTAAGTAGCTAGGAGAACCCTTATTACCCAACTAAAAATATGTAGAAGACTTTTATTTTTAAGTAAATATAAATTAAATTAAATACTAATAAGCAAACCTTTTCCAAATACTTCTTAAAAATGTACTTCACTGTCCTAAGACTTGGCCAGACATGTACAAAAGCTACCTATACAACATAGACTGACAATGAAATGAATAATAAAGAGACTTCAACATCTGGTAGGAAAAAAGTGCAGAAGTTAGTGCTGAATATCGTCGTCCATCTAGTAACTGCAGCTAACCTGCATCCAGTCTACACTCCAAGAAGGACTGTAGAAGAGTAGGGTCAGTATAACCACATGTACTGGTAGGCATCATCAACCGACCGTGTTAGTTCATATAATCATAAAATAGAATTAAGGAAAATAAATCATGACATCTTTAATGGAATATAATTCAACTAAGGTTCTAATAATATTATTACTTTACCTATATAAGTTACAACATCCAACTCCTCTTTCAACTCCATCAATATTATATTCGCTAATAACATACGCTAGCCTCATTAGTTCACACCATCAACCACAATCCAACGCTAATACATTATTATTCCCCTTTATTCACCTTATCTTACATCACTATTCCTGTTTATTCACCTTATCTTTTTCATTACTCATATTCATAGGAACAAATCCGTAATCATAGACAACCCACACTAAACTCTCGGGCTAACAACAAAATGCTCTATTATAATATTAAAGAATGACAACTAACCAGTATGGTAAGCTATAATAAAAACAAGTATAAATGAAGTAAGTCAACCAACATATAAGTAAGTACAAAGTTTCACTTTTTCTAATACATATCACACAATCAAATACCCAATGAATCAACAATACAACAATAAAAAATCAAATAGTGCTTACAAACAAGCCACATAACCATCAAGAGTATCAACCATACTGTAAATATCCACAGACTCAACACAAATATGTACACACCTGCTATGGGACTTATTTTTTCCAAATAGTCATGACCTGCAGGGAACAATCTATGTTCATGTACCGTACCGACGTGGTACCTGATTCAATATATACATATTCGTATCGGTGTGGTACCCGATCCAACATATACATATCCATACCCGCGTGGTACCCAATCTAACATATACATATCTATACCGACGTGATACCCGATCCAACATATACATATCTGTACCAGCGTGGTACCTGATCTAACATATATATATCTGTACTGGCATGGTACCTGATCCAACATATACATATCCATACCAGTGTGGTACCTTATGCAACATATACATATCTATACTGGCGTGGTACCTGATCCAACATAGACATATCCATATTGGAGTGGTAACCGATCCAACATATACATATCTGTATTGGCATGATACCCAATCCAACATATATATATTTGTACCGGCCTGGTACCCGATCCAACATATACATATCTGTACCGGCGTGATACCCGATCCAACATAAATAAGTATTATCAATATCAAATTTACACAACCTCACAACATACAACACAATGTACCAAGTTTACTAGTACACTTAAAGTCATTAGACAATTCCATCAAGTAAATTTTTAATAATCCTTTATACACGCATTAACAATCCAAACAACAACAATATCAAGCATGTCCAAATACCAATCAACAAGTATTCATATCAATACTTTAAGGAGTTATCATTATCAAACAAACCACTCATAGGCACAATTCAATAAACCATAGTTATCACCAATTTAGCCTCTCATGGGCATCAAATAGACATAGTATTTTTATCAATATCAAAACAAGAATATCATAGCATAAATCACAATTTAATTCTTACACATACAAGTCACTATTGGAGCCTTAATTACTCATTAATTATTAAATATCATTATCTTCTTAAATACTACAATTTGGGTTCTAACATCACCACCTATAACTAGCACATTCACGCATATCATTATCCTCTACCTCTTTCCACATAATACAATCATCACACTAATTCAAGTCATCTATCCCTTAGATATTACTATGCTTATTCGATCTTAGCATAATTTTCTGCATCATATTATTTCACAATACATACAACTTAATACTATTATAACTCAACTAGGTTCATCACTAGAACAACTAAAAAACATCATGTTCATATACTTCAATTACAACAATCTCTATACGGACACTTAACATATAGTATCATAAATATCACATAATCAATCAATAATATAGTTTTTGGGATCAAAGTTATGTACTCGTGTCTTTATCCACCTGTAACGCCCCGAGTCTATACCCCGGATGCTACACGATGCTTACGACTCCAAAGGACCACAAGTTAACCCATGATCGATATTTGCTGTGAGCACCAAAACATGACACTGTAATAAATGTAGAAAAATATGCTAAAATATCATAAGGTTCAAAATATAAAATACTGCTAAAAATATCAAACTGTAATAATAATCTGTAAAACTGAACACTGTCTGAAAACTAGTTTGAAAAAGCTCTAATTTGAAACTGTCTGAAAGTGGAGTTGATGGGATAGTCCCCCAACTAACTCCATCTACTGAAGTACTAAGTCTAATGTAATAATGAAATGAAAGAATATCTTCGATAGATGAGGACTCACTAATAAATCCACTATTGGCTGAATCTAGATCTATCTATGCATGGTCAGGAACATGAGCATCTGAACCTATGATATAAGACATCATAGCGCAAAGAAAGAGTATGCGCCAGTATGTGAAATATACTGGTATTCTAGATGAGGTAAGTCTGAATGCAAGGGCTCATATGCATGAACAATAATTGACTGAATGATATAGAGAAACTAAGAATGAGAGTACATGGATAATCTAAACTACTATTTAGAGCATGAAATACTGTGCATATATATATATATACTGTAACTGAGCTTTTTTGAAGTTAAGTACTGAGTTCTGATATAAAGTAACTAATAATCTAAGATTTTTGACAACTGAGTTTTTGATACTGATTGACTGTATCACACAATCCTGATTTTATAGAACTAAACTGAGTTCTATTCTAAAGAATAAAACTGAAACTGTGAGAGGTAATTAACTAACCGATATTACCCAAATAAGATAAGATAACTGAGTTGGGATCCAATCTTTAACCCCAATTAGAAGGGTGTTAGTACCATGCCATGGGTAATGATAAGCTGAAAGTTACCCTCATCTGGTAGGTACTCTAACGAGAATGATGGAACCCTCATCTGGCAGGTTAAAACACCTCATCAACCCTTAACTGGAAGGTTTGATATCTCAACCTACATTGGCTACGTAGTTCTAGAACGCAAGGATTGGTTCTAAGGATCACACTGTCTACTGTCAGTTGAACCCTCATCCTTGGGTTTACTCAATGTTAAATCCTATTCCCTACTGAAAGACACTGAACTATTTATACTTAACTGGACTAAACTGATACTGAGTTTTTCTGAGTTCTATGACTGACTAAATTCTACTGAGTTTTGTAACTGACTGAGAGTACTACTAATCGTGACATGACTAATACTATTTTGTAGCTGACACTGGCTCTAGGTAAACAACTAAATTATTGGGTATAAAATGCACCCAAGACTCGATAGCATGAAAAGTAAAGCATAGCATAATCTTGAAAACATAATAATGGCTACTTGATCACATTCCACTCATTGAGACATTTTAGCAAACACTTGTAACACATTTACTTATACATGAATGGAGAATACATGCTATCATGTTATGATGGAACTATTTCATTCACATAGGTATTTTATCAAACACATGGGGTACATTCTTAGATCATACAATAATCAACACATAGTTATAATGGCTACATAAGTCAACTTGAAAATTGAAGGGTTTATCGTGAAGATCATGTAATTCAACACATAAAATGATTAATTTAATAAAAGCTTATAATTTAATCATGAACTAAAACCCAACAATAACATAAATGTGAATTTAATTCAATTCAAGCATGGAAGTTCATAATACAGCAATCTTGTAGTTTGAAAACGGATTCGTGGACTCTATGGGTGAAAGGAAGCCATAGATGAACACTTAAAATACCTTGGATTATCAATTCTTGAAGACTCTCGAAGGAATTCTTAGGCTTGTTCTTGATTTCTTAAAGCTAGGATTTGTTTTCTTGAGAGAGAATGCTTTTTGATTTAAGGAAACTATTTGACAATGAGTTCAAGATGTTTTTAGGGCTTAAATATCACACCTGGGCAAATTAAAATTATGAGAAAGGACCAATTTAACCCTAGAAAAAATTTAGATTTCCATTGAAATTTTTTGAAATTACCACCTGGTGCGACGCGGCGCTATCGTGCCGTGTTACTAGAAATTGACATATGAGAATTTGGCCTGTGGTGTGATGCAGCACAATTGTGGTCCCTCACTGAAAACTGATAATTGGGAACTGGGACATCAGCGTGACATAGTGTTATTGTTGTGCCTCTTTGATTCTAATTTCACCCTTAGCGCGATGCACCAGGATCGCGACAGAAAAGTGGAAAATGACAATTGGGATTTTAGCTGGTAGCATGACACAGTGATATCATGGACTTCAATGGAAATTTCCAAATGCCATTTGGCTTGGTTCCGCAATGCGCTAAATTGCCATTTGGCACACTGTTTCACAAAATTGGCCATAACTCATCGCCTGGCTATCGGATTTGGACGAATTTTATATCGTTAGAAAGCTAATTGAATTTCCCACACAATGGTAGGCTGTAGACTAAAAAATATTAGGTATTTTAGATATTTTACATTGGATAAATCATGAACTGAGAGTTAAGTTAAGCTTAAGAAATACGGGGTATTACAATATCTCCTCCTTGGGAACATTCATCCTCGAATAAGACTGATTAAGCTGAGACACTAATAGAATGAGTTTACGCACTGAACATGCATAACTGATGCATGCATACATGACTAAACTACAAACCAACTGAGATCTTACACTAAACATGTATATCTGATGCATGAGTACATGGGAGAGATTTTTAAGTACATAAAATCACAGATCTCAAACTCGAGATCCTTTCTCCATACATCTGCATATGATTTCTGTTGAGTCTGGGAAGCCCTAAATCTTTTTATGATCAACTGAACCTTCTCTAAGGTATCAAACACTAGGTCAGGCCCTACTACTGCGCCCTCACCTACCTCAAACCAACCAATTAGAGATCTGCATCTCCTACTGTAGAGAGCTTCAAATGGAGCCATCTGAATACTGGAATGATAGCGGTTATTGCATGCGAACTCGATCAAAGGCAAGTGGTCATCCCAGCTACCCTTAAAATTGGCAACGCATGCTCTTAGAATATCTTCTAGATCTAAATGGTCCTTTTTTTTACCATCTGTCTGAGGGTGGAAGGTTGTACTGATGTGAAATTGGGTACCAAGACCCTTTTGGAATGCTTTCCAAAAATAAGAGGTAAATAGGGTACCTCTATCTAAGATAATAGGTACTAGGACTCCGTGTAACCTGACCAACTCTCTGATATAGAGTTTGGCGTAGTCCTCGACTGAATAGGAGGTATGGACTAGCAAGAAATGAGTTGATTTGGTCATCCTGTCTACGATAACCCAAATAGATCATATTGATGATGATTATAAGGCAAACCCATCACAAAGTCTATGTTCACTTCTTCCCACTTCCATGTTGTCACGCCTCAAATCCTATTGGGGAGGATAGGCACTCGTAGCCATAAAGGCCCGAGAGAACCAATCCATAACCTTGTACTTCTCATGAATGTAACTATGACAACCAAAGGTTCTGACAAACATGATATTATGCATCGATGATAATATCTACATTGGCAAGTACAAAATTATATATACAACACTTGGTCATTGGGGCCACCATATTTAAAAGACAAGATACTACCATGTTTAATTTTACATTAGTCTACAAAGCCCTTAAAAGATACATAGACTTTAGTTAGGGTCGGGATAAACCCCCTCCCTACTCTTGACTACTACACAATCCAAAATATATGGAACAAACTCGGAAAGCCTTGAATCAACCTGGAGATCGCCAATAGTCACTGAATAGCCTGTGCTTCTACTAGCGAAGCGTATTAGCTGAAGCATCTATACCTGCAGCATGAGATACAGGTCCCCCGTGAGGGACGTTAGTACAAAAATATGTACCTAATATGTAAGGATAAAGGTAACAACAGATGATAATAGAGCTCAATAGAAATATGATACAAACATATAAGTAGCATTATTAGACCACCTTTTTATATGCTAGTGGGACTATATACATTACATTCTTTTCTTCATTTTTACCTTTCTTGCTTCATAATCTTTGTATTCAGTATAATGCAAATGACCAGTTGATCACTGGTAAGTAGATAAATCGGGATCGGCCCATGCTAGGCTTATGCCCCTGAGCTGCCACCCACTTATGAGCATTGGGATCGGCCTATGCTAGGCTATTGCCCCTGAGTTTCCAGCCACAATAAGGGTATCAAGATCGACCTATGCTAGGCTTATGCCCCTGAGCTGCCACTCATTTTACAGCTTTGAATTACTTAGTTTATTTAGCCTTTGAGATTGTTACTTTGGTAGTCATAATATTATGGTACCTTGAACCAATAATCTACTAATAAGAGACATATAAATGGACACTTAATGAAAAAACAATAAGGTAGGAAGCTATTGGCATGCAAATGAAGTGTTTAGGAGCTGAAAATAACACATGGGTCTTATTTGAATAAACACAGAACTTATAAAATTTTCTAATGAAGATAGGTGTGCAAGTTTAATAATAAGCATGTATCGAGCTATTTTAACATGTTAGAGAGTGGGAACAAGGTCATTGTCTTCATGGGATAGAATACACTGCTATTATGTGTCACTTGTTACAGGATAATGTAGGAAACTTACTTGATAGAACAAATGTTCGATTTCATGCCAAAGAGTACAAAATGGAGTATGCCTTACATGCCTGGTTATACCTGGTTATATAACTATGAAACTAACCCAACTTGACTTCCCTCCTTTTAGATTACTTATCTAAAATAAAATATATGGTAAACAGGTATTAGCAACCAACCAACATATTTAGGCTACTTCACCCAAAACAGTAATCGGGCAGTAAGCCATTAATCTATCAATCAAGGGTGTTTTTTAACCCCTTTCTCTTCCAATTACACCCACACACCATACAGGTCCTTATAAGGTTCATCAAAACCACCTTGGCTTCATTACACATTCCAAACAATATGCAAAATAGATTGGGCAGTAAACAAATGCAATAATTAGTTTGGTGGTGTACCGACACCTTTCTTATATATTTCATTACAAACTAATCACGCCTTTCTCCAACATCAACCTGGAAGCCAATAACATATACATACAAAACAGTCTATAAAACAATCCCAAATCCCTTTTATTATAGCAATCACTTATTGAACTCATCATCTCTTGAGTTCTCAATAACAACACATTCGTAATTCTCTCTCAAATTCATATATAAGGAGAACAAAATGGTGCAGTCACCTTACCTTAATTCTACAACTTATACTTAAATTTGAACTCCTCAAGAACTTCAAATATCACTTTCCTTCACACTTTAAACCAAAGAAGAAAAGAGATCTCTTAATAACAAAGAAAAAGTGAGCAAGTAGTTATTCTATATTCCGCCATGTATTTATAATTAGACACCTATAGCATGTTTTCCTAATCTTCCATGAGATAATTAAGCTAAAACTTGAGTGTTTTTACTTACCTTAGCTTGCAAATATGAGGGTTTCTTCAAGAACCCTAGAAGGAATTTTAGGGCTGCTGTTATTATCCTTGTTAATAAAGAGAGAAAGCTGAAATTTAAAAGGGAATAATGTGCTTAAAATGAGCAAAATGGTCAGCTATATTGATCTTATATTGAGCCCTTATTATTGACCTCATTTCCAGTCATAAATTAGTCCAAGTAGGTGATGCACCTACTTAAGGGTTCAAGCTACTCAAAATTTCAAAGTAGGTGATGCACCTACTTGCTTAAATTCTTATTTTGGGCTCAATTCACTTGGGTCTTTGGTAGATGTAAGTGTTGGGCCATTTCTCCATTTTCGTCCTCTTTTGTTCAATTTAGCCCAAATGAGTACATTAGTATAGGCCCAAATCTGGTCCAAAGCCATGGGTCCATTAATTTAGTCCAAATAGCTTAAATAGGTGACTAACCTACTAGCTTAATTAAATCAAGCAAGCACCTCAATATTTTATTCTATTTCTAGCTCCTAACCCCTTTAATCTAACCTTCAACTTATACACTCTTGGTCACCTTAAACTTTATATTCAAATACTATCTTACGATCCTAAGTTTAAATAGTTGTATCGATGTTAAGTTGATCGTGTCAAATAAAACCGTATGGGCAGCATCTATAATTTCATCTACACCATTAATACTTGCATAGAAAATCTAATCCATTACCTATACCACAAGGCTATACCAAGTTACATATAAATAGGGAAAGTACATGCAATGTACGGGGTGTCACATCCTCCCCTCCTTAGAAACATTCGTCCTCGTATATTAGCATAACTATCCAACCAAAACAAGTTCAACCTAAGTTAAATATCCCTATTATCACATTGTACTTATTTATTATACTTACTTTTTATTGCTCAAATTCAGCATCTTATACTTTTTCTTGGTATTTGAACAAATAGGGGTACTTAGATTTCATCGGTTCTTCAGCTTCCCATGTTATCTCTTCTACTTGTTGGTTTCTCCAAAGCACTTTTACCGAAGCTATTTATTTATTCCTTAACTTCTTAAGTTGTCGATCTAGGATAGCAATAGGTATTTCTTCATAGGTGAGATCTTTCGTAACTTGTACATCTTCAGTAGGAGTAATATGTGATGGATCACCCCTGTACTTTCGAAGCATTGTGACATAAAATACTGGATGAACTGTTGAGAGCTCTTAGGGTAGCTCTAATTCATAAGCAACTTAGCCAAACCTCCGAGTAATCTTATATGGGCCTATATAACGTGGACTTAGTTTTCCTTTCTTACAAAATCTCATAACCCCCTTCATTGGTGACACCTTTAAGAATAACTAATCACCTATAGTAAACTCTGGCCCCCTTCTTCTATCATCTGTATATGACTTGTGTTGACTTTGGGCTGGCTCCAGCCGCTGTTGGATCACTTTAACCTTTTCCATAGCTTGATGAACAAGATCTGACCCGAACAAGGCAGTTTCACCCACTTCAAACCATCCAATTGGTGATCTATACTTTCTTCCATACAAAGCTTTATATTACGCCATTTTGATACTTGAATGATTGCTATTGTTGTAGTCAAACTCGATGAGAGATAAATGATCATCCCAACTACCTTTAAAGTCCAATACATAAGCTCGTAGCATATCTTCAAGTGTTTGAATGGTACGTTCTGCTTGTCCATCTGGTTGAGGGTGAAATATACAATTTTCATACTCTTCCACTATATAAGTGGTCCTAACCGGTAGAAAGTGTGCTGATTTGGTAAGCCTATCAACAATCACCCATATGGAATCAAACTTTCAAGATGTATGAGGCAAACCAGTGACGAAATCTATGTTGATCATGTCCTACTTCCAGATTGGAAGATCTATACATTGCATATAACCCCCAGTCTTTTGATGCTCTACTTTAACTATTTGACAATTTGGACATTCGACTACAAATTCTGCAATGTTATTCGCCATGTCACCCCACCAATACATTCCTTTTAAATCAATATACATTTTAGTTTACCTCGGGTGGATGGAATACCTTAAATGATGTGCCTCTGTCATGATCCTCTTTTTTTAACCCATCTACATTAGGCACACATAATCTCTTTTGGCACTGAAGTACTCCCTCTTGCATTAGCTCAAATGACTTTGTCATACCATATTGTACATTCTCCTTAAGTTGTAATAGTATGGGATCTGTATATTGCTTCTCTTTTACTTCAGTTACTAATGAAGATTCTGGCATATTATACATAATAAGCCTTCCATCTGGAGTTTCAAGAAGGAGAACTCCCAAATTGGCTAGTTGGTACAGATCTTTATTCATCCCTTTTCTTTCTATAGATGGTGCCATGGTCTTCTGACTTAACGCATATACTACCGCATTTGCTTTCCTCGGATGATACAAGATGTCAACGTCAAAGTCTTTTAATAATTCAAGCCATCTTTGCTGGCTTAAATTTAGGTTCTTCTAATTAAAGATATATTGAAAACTCTTGTGGTCAGTATATATGTCAACATGAATCCCATACAAGTAGTGATGCCATATCTTTAAGGAAAGTATAAATGCTGCTAGTTCCAGATCATGCATCGGATAATTCTTCTCATGTGGCCGCAATTGTCTTTAGGCATATGCTATGACTTTACCATACTGCATCAATACATACCCTAATCCAATTCTTGTAGAATTACAATACACTGCATACCCCTCTGTGCTTTTTAGAAGCAGCAATACTGGTGTAGAAGTCAACTTATTTTTCAGATCTTGGAAACTCCTTTCACATGCATCATTCCATTGAAACTTGAAAGCTTTGTGTGTTAGCTTTGTTAAAGGTGCAAAAATTGAAGAAAACCCTTCAACGAACCTCCTATAATAACCTGCCAACCCCAGCAAACTACAAACCTCTGTAGGCATTATAGGTCTTGTCACGTTCTTCATGGCTTTTATCTTTTGAGTATCAACCATTATCCCTTCATCAGATACAATATGACCCAAAAATGCCATAGATTTTAATCAAAACTCACATTTAGAGAACTTTGCATATAGCTTACGATCACAAAGAATCTATAACACCTGTCGTAAGTGACTGGCATGGTCCTCCTTTGATCTCAAATAAATCAGAATATCATCTATAAAAACTATCACAAACACATCCGAGAATGGCTTGAACACCCTATTCATTAAATCTATAAAAGTTGCGGGTGCATTAGTTGTCCAAAGGACATGACTAGAAACTCGTAATGATCATACCGTGTTAGAACGGCTGTCTAGGGTATATCATTCTCTTTGACCCTCACTTGGTGGTAACCTGACCTCAAATCAATCTTTGAAAAGCACTTGGGGCTTTGCAACTGGTTGAATAAGTCATCAATTCTCGGAAAGGGATATTTGTTCTTAATAGTCACCTTATTAAGTTATCGGTAGTCAATACACATTCTCAATGAGCCATCTTTGTTACGCACAAATAACACTGGTGCACCCCAGGAGGACATACTAAGCCTTATGAATCTTTTTTCTAGCAAGTCTTTCAATTGCTTATTTTAACTCTTGTAATTCTGTCAGGGCTATTCTATACGGAGGAATTCAGATTGGTTGAGTACCTGGAATTACATCAATACAAAACTCCACTTCTTGTTCTGGTGGCAAACCTAGAAGATCTTCCAGAAATACATCGGGAAATTCATTTACAGCTAGAATAATTTGAATTATTAGTGGCTCCACATCTGTATCTTTCACTCTAACAAGATGATATATGTAACCCTTGGAAATCATCCTTTTTTCCTTAAAATAAGAAATAAATTTACGTCTTGGCTCACCAATTTTACCCATTCATTCAAGGACTGCCTCCTTTGGAAAATAGAAATACACCCTCTTAGTTCAAAAATCTACTGCGGGGTAACAAGAAGCCAACTAATCCATACCCATTATAGTTTCAAAATCTACCATTTCTAACTCAACCAGGTCAGCCATTGTATCCAGACCACAAATAGTTATTATACAATTACGATACACTCTCCTAGCTATAATAGATTTGCCAACCAACATAGACACTTTAAATGGCTTAACTAGCAATTCTGTTATTCTTTTGAACTTTTCAGCAACCAATGGAGTGGCATATGGTAATGTAGAACCCGGATCAATTAATGAATATACGTCACGTGAAAGAATGGACAATGTACCTATAACCACATCTGGAGAAGCCTTTTAATTTTGTCTATCCGTTAAAGCATATGTATAATTCTAAAACTCCACTAGAGCTAGATACTCCTTTAGCACCTTTACCACAACCCATAGGCTGTATACCTCTACCTGAGTTAGGCATCGATGATGATAATGCAACGGATGATCCAATAGGTTATACCATATCACCTATGCCTCTTTGTGGGCATTCTATCATCATATGTCCCGACATACCACACCAAAAGCAAGCGTTTGTCCTGAACTGACATGCACCTAAATGAATCTTTCCACATTGTTTACATGGCTGTCGAGGAGGTCTTAATTGGCTCATACTCCCTTGTTCTTGATACCACATTATTCGCAAAATCTGACTCTCACTTCTTTGCCCGAACTGATTGTTTTTGGACCCTTGAAACTGTGGTAGACCACTAGTTACAGGATAAGAAAATAATGGCCTAGGCGGTCTATTAGAAAAACGAGGCCTAAACTCTCCTTGGGATGCCATAAACTACCTCGTAGATTTGGACCTCTTGGAATACCCTCTTTTTAATTCTTGTGTTCTTCTTCTTTGTCTATGATCCTCTATTTTTTGTGCAAAAGCTTGTATCCTTACTATGTCCATGTATTTGTTCAAAGCAGCAATAGTACAATCTCTAACCAGATATGGATCCAACCTGTCCACATATCAATGAACCCTATCATCTATAGTAGCTACAATATTAGGAGCATACCTAGCCAAAGAGTTAAATCGGAGGTTGTACTCCCTCACGCTCATATTTCCTAGGCGAAGATTGATGAACTGATCTGCACGGGCTTCTCGAATCTCAAATGGAAGGTAATGATCAAGAAATGCCTCTTTGAACTCTTTTCAAGTAGCTGAAGGTGCATCGATACCCCTAGATCATTTCTAGTCTTCATACCCAAATATAGCCTCCCCTTTGAATCTATATGCTTCTAGCTCAACTGTCTCTTTACCCGATACATTCATTACATCTAGAGCCCTTTGTATTTAATCAATAAAGTCCTATGGTTCTTCATTAATTTCTAATTCGGTGAATGTGGGAGGATCCAACTTAAGAAAATCTTGCGTCCGTAGGCTAGCTGTCCTATCTGCACCACTAGAACTTATGGTTGGAATGGCTTGTCCTGAGCTTGTCCAACAACTTTATGAGCCTATAATTACACTGAATTCCTTAGATATTGTTGAGTAGCATTAATAGGTAGGTCTGAGGGTGTGGTTTTTCTTTTTCTTAGTTCTTCTGGAGATGGAGGAGTAGAAGAAGTTTGTGATGCAAACTCAGTTGAGCGTCACTTTGATTATCTTGCCTAGGTGGTGACTTGCTTGTCCCTTCTCTGGCAGCCATGTCTACTCACTTACCTGTATTCTTACTCCTTCTTTTAACCGACATCTTTATTATAATGAGAAGAAAAAAAATAGCTTTAGTGGTTAAATATGACTTCACCTACGACTTGGGCTCTATTGCATGATCTAAGATGTGAATTACAAAACAACCCCAAAATTCCGCGTCTTGTTTATACATGTGGTACACAACACACCCATAAGTAAGACTCTACATAGACACGGCTTTGTAGACTTACTAGAATGACCTACTCTGATACCACTTTTGTCATGCCTCAAATCCTATTAGGGAAGACAGGCACCCGTAGCCGTAAAGGCTCGAGAGAACCAATTCGTAACCTTGTACTTCTCATGCATGTAACTTTGACAAACATGATATTATGGATCGATGAGAATATCTACATTGGCAAGCACAAAATTATATATACAACACTTGGCCGTTGGGGCCACCACATCTAAAAGACAAGACACTGTCATGTTTAACTTTATATTAGTCTACAAAGCCTCTAAAAGATACATAGACTTTATTTAGGGTTGGGACAACCTCCCACCCTACTCTTGACTACTCTACAATCCAAAATATATGGAACAGACTTGGAAAGCCCCAAATCAACCTGGAGCTCACCAATAGTCACTGAATAGCCTATGCTCCTACTAGCGAGGTGTATTACCTGAAGCACCCGTGCCTGCAACATGAAATACAGGTCCCCCATGAGGGATGCCAGTATGAAAATATGTACTGAATATGTATGGATAAAGGTAACAACAGATGATACGAGAGCTCAATAGAAATCCAATACAAGTGTATAAGTAGCACTAGTAGACCACCTTAACATAAACTTGTGGGACTACGTACATTACATTATTTTCTTAATTTTTACCTTTCTTACTTCATAATCTTTGTAAGCCATATAATGTAAATGACTAGTTGATCAGTGGTAAGTAGATAAATTGCGATCGACCCATGCTAGGATATTTTTCCTGAGCTGCCACCCACATATAAAGGTATCGAGATCAGCCCATGCTAGGCTTATGCCCCTGATCTGCCACTCATTTCACAGATTTGCGTTACTTAGTTTATTTAGCCTTTTACAATGTTACTTTGGTGGTCATAACATTATGGTACCTTGAACTAGTAATATACTAATAAGTGACATGTAAATGGACACTTAATGCAACAAAAATGAGGTAGGGAGCTATTGGTATGCAAATGAAGTGTTTAGGAGCTAAAAATAACACATAGGTCTTATTTGAATAAACAAAGAACTTCTGAAATTTTCTAGTGAAGATAGGTGCGCAGGTTTAATAATAAGCATGTATCGAGGTGTTTTAACATGTTAGAGAGTGGGAACAAGGTCATTGGCTTCATGGGATATAATACGTTGCTATTATGTGTCACTTGTTACAGGATAACCTAGGAAACTTACTTGATAGAACAAAATTTCATACCTGAACCTAACTCGACTTGACTTCACACCTTTTAGATTACTTATGTACAATAAAATATATCGTAAACTGGTATTATCAACCAACCAACACATTTAGGCTACTTAACTTCACCCAAAATAGTAACCGGACAGTAAGCCATTAATCTATCAATCAAGGGTGTTTTTTAGCCCCTTTCTCTTCCAATTACACCCACACACCATACAATTCCTTATAAGGTTCATCAAAACCACCTCGGCTTTATTACACATTCCAAACAATATGCAATACAGATTGGGCAGTAAACAAATGCAATAATTAGTTTGGTGGTGTACCGCCACACCTTTCTTCTATATTTCATTACAAACTAATCACGTCTTTCTCCAACATCAAACTGGAAGCCCATAAAATATACATACAAAACAGTCTATAAAACAATCCCAAATCCCTTTTATTATAGCAATCACTTATTGAACTCATCATCTCTTGAGTTCTCAATAACAACACATTCGTAATTCTCTCTCAAACTCATATATAAGGAGAAAAAAATGGTGCAGTGACCTTACCTTAATTCTGCAACTTATACTTAAATTTGAAC
The DNA here is from genome assembly GCA_030864225.1 of Capsicum baccatum var. pendulum. Lineage (NCBI taxonomy): Eukaryota > Viridiplantae > Streptophyta > Magnoliopsida > Solanales > Solanaceae > Capsicum > Capsicum baccatum. The sequence continues at coordinate 243,443,662 of CM061559.1, read as the reverse complement.
TCCTCAAGAACTTCAACTTTCACTTTCCTTCACACTTTAAACCAAACAAGAAAAGAGATCTCTTAATAACAAAGAAAAAGTGAGCAAGTAGTTGTTCTATATTCTGCCATGTATTTATAATTAGACACCTATAGCATGTTTTCCTAATCTTCCATGAGATAATTAAGCTAAAACTTGAGTGTTTTTACTCACCTTAGCTTGCAAATATGAGGGTTTCTTCAAGAACCCTAGAAGGAATTTTAGGGTGGTTGTTATTATTCTTGTTAATAAAGAGAGAAAGCTGAAATTTAAAAGGGAATAATGTGGTTAAAATGAGCAAAATGGTCAGCTATATTGATCCCTTATTATTGACCTCATTTCTAGTCACAAATTAGTCCAAGTAGGTGATGCACCTACTTAAGGGTTCAAGATACTCAAAATTTCAAAGTAGGTGATGCACCTAATTGCTTAAATTCTTATTTTGGGCTCAATTAACTTGGGTCTTTGGTAGATTTAGGTACTGGGTCATTTCTCTATTTTCTTCCTCTTTTGTTCAATTTGGCCTAAATAAGTACATTAGTATAGGCCCAAATCTAGTCTAAAGCCATGGGTCCATTAATTTAGTCCAAATAGCTTGAGTAGGTGACTTACCTACTAGCTTAATTAAATCGAGCAAGCACCTCAATATTTTATTCCATTTCCAACTCCTAACCCCTTTAATCTAACCTTCAACTTATACACTCTTGGTCACCTTAAACTTTATATTCAAATACTATTTTCCAATCCCAAATTTAAATAGTTGTATCGATGTTAATTTGATCGTGTCACATAAAAACGTATGGGCAGTGTCTATAATTTCATCTACACCATTAATACTTGCATAACAAATCTAATCCATTACCTATACCACAAGTCTATACCAAGTTACATATAAATAGAGAAAGTACATTCAATGTACGGTGTGTCAGACATGTGGGAATACTGAACTCCTGCATGGACCCACTAGACTTCTTGTGCTCAATCTTAACTTTTTGACATATAGAGCACTTAGCTACAAACTCTGCAATGTCTCTCTTCATTCCACTTCACCAATAGATCTCCCACAATTTGCGGTACATCTTAGTGGCGACTAGATGAATAGAGTAACACGAACCATGCGCTTCTGCAAGAATTCGCTGCCTCACGTCATCTACACCTAGCTCACTAGCCTACCTTGGCAACACAATATACCATTTCCCCCTAGGGAGAAAACCTCTACTTTATTATATCTCACTATCGCTTTTAACTTCACTAGACTGGGATCTTTATTCTTCTTTTTCTTCACCTCAGAAACTAGAGATAATTCTAAACTATTCTGCACCCATATACCACCTTCTGTTGAATCGACTAAGTGGACACCTAGTTGGGCAAGCTGATAGACTTCCTGAGCTAAGTTCTTCTTATTGGCCTTAACATAAGCAACACTACCCATACACAGTCTATTGAGAGCATCAACCACTATCTTGGCTTTACCTGGATGATACAAAACACTCATATCATAATCTTTCAATAACTCTAACCACCTTCTCTGAAGCAAATTCAAATATTTTTGAGAAAAGATATACTGCAACCTTTTGTGGTTTGTGAACACATCTACATGCACCCCATACAAATAGTGCCTCCAAATTTTTAAGGCAAACACAACAGCTTCTAGCTCAAGACCATGAGCCGGATAATTCTTCTCATAGGATTTAAGTTATTTGGAGGCATAGGCTATGAACTTACCTCTCTGCATGAGGACATAACCCAAACCTTCTCTGGATTCATCACAGTACACAACAAAATCATTTGAACCATCTAGTATAGTCAAAACTGGGGTTGAGGTGAGTCGAGTCTTCAACTGTTGAAAACTCTTCTTGTATGAATTTGACCACTAAAACATGACTTTCTTCTGAGTCAATATGGACATGGGGGATGCAATAGACAAAAATTCTTCCAACAAACCGATGGTAATAGCTATCTAAACCCAAGAAACTCCTAATATCAGATGGAGAGATGGGTCTAGGCCATTTTCTCACCATTTTGGTCTTTTGAGGATCAACTCTAACGCTATCACCAAAAATAATATGACCAAGAAATTCTACTAACCTTAGCCAAAATTTGCACTTACTGAATTTGGTGAATAGCTGATAAGTTCTGAGAGTCTAAAGTACGATTCTAAGGTGGTCTGCGTGACCATTCGCGCTATGGGAATAGACAAAAATGTCATCAATGAAGACTATAATGAATATGTCAAAGTACTGTTTGAACACATGATTCATTAAGTCCATGAAAGGTGTTGGTCATTAGTAAGACCAAAGGATATCACTAGAAACACGAAGTGACCATATCGGGTTTGGAAAGCTATTCTCGAAATGTCACATTCTCTGACCCTGAGATGATGATAGACTGATCTGAGGTATATCTTAGAAAAGTAACTAGCACCTTTTAGTTGGTCAAATAAGTCATCAATTCTGGGAAGTGGGTATTTGTTCTTTACTATGACTTTGTTCAACTGACGGTAGTCTATACATATTCTGAGGGAGCATTTTATTGTGCATGAATAAGACTGGTGCGCCCCACGGGAAATGCTTGGTCTAATGAATCCCTTATCTAGGAGATCCCTTAATTATTATTTTAACTCCTTGAGTTCTATGGAAGCCATTCTGTATGGCGGAATAGATATGGGTTGAGTATCTGAAAGAAGGTCTATTTCAAAGTCAATTTTCCTAACGGGAGAAGCTCCAGGAAGATCTTCAAGAAACATGTTTGAGAATTCATTTACTACTGGACTGACTCAAAACAGGGAGTTTCTGCATTAGAGTCCTTGACTCACATAAGATGATAGACACACCCCTTAAATATCATTTTCTCGCTCTAAGGTATGAAATTAACTGACCCCTAAATGTTGTAGTACTACCCCTCCATTAAAGGATTGGTTCATTGGGAAACTTAAAATGAAAGATTCTACTTCTAAAATCAACTGAGACATCACATGAATGGAGCCAATCCATGCCGAGAATAACGTCGAAATCTTTCACCTCTAATTATATTAAGTCTGCTAAAGTTACTTTCCAAGATATCATAACCAAACAGTTCATGTATACCCACTGGGCTATGATAGACTATCCCACTAGGGTAGGGACTGAGAATGGTTCTGTTAAGACTTCTGGTTTGAATTTAAAGTCAACTGCTATGTAAGGAGTTACGAAAGACAGAGAAGCTCCTGGATCTAATAAGGCATAAACATGTAAATAAAAGATTTGTAATGTACTAGTGACCACGTCAGGAGAACTTTCCTGATCATGTCCGGACTAAAGTACATAGAGCCTGTTTAGGCGTTGCCTACTGGTGGCACTGGAAGCGGTACCTTGCTGATTTGGGCAATCGAACTAAGCTAAAGGACAATTAGACTGACCCTAAGGACAATCCCTAACTCTGTGGTTTGGCTTTCCACACTCGAAAAAATATCATTGCCATCTCTGCAGATACCCTGGTGGTTTCTGCCACATTGCTGACATAGATAATTTATTAGAGCACTGCTGACACTACTCTGAGATTTAGAGACTGGTGTTCTATTTTTATTACCATTTCTAAACTTAGGAACTGGAGCAATGGCTGAGAACGGAGCTGGAACTAAAGACTTTGGGCAAAACTGGAATGGTTACCGCCCTCTGACTTAGGCTGATTAAAATTAAAGCTACTTGTTCAAGCTCTCTTGTTCTGACTCTCTCTCTCTCTCTGATATTAGCCTCTTCTATCTGTTGAGCATAGACCATGAGACTGAATATGTCCATCTCCTTAATCAAAATTGTTGTTCTTCACTCCTTAACCACATTATCTGACACCCCAGATATGAACTTGCTCATTCTGGACCTACTATCTGCTACTACATGGGGAGCATACCTGGCTAACTAAGTAAACTTAAGGAAATACTCTTTCACACTCATACTACCATGCTTGAGATTTATAACTCTAACACCTTGGTTTCTCTCAGCTCTAAGGGAAAGAATCTATCTAGAAAAGCAGTAGCGAACTCTTCCCACTCTACAGGCTCTGCATCTGCGCCCTTGTCTACCTTCCACTACTTAAACCACATATGAGCTATATCTTGTAGCTGATAGGCAGCTAACTCAACACTCTCACTGGAAGTCACTCCCATGATATCTGTGACTTTCTAAACCTAATTGAGGAACTCCTGTGGATCCTCTTCTGACTTAGATCCGGAGAATAGGGGAGGATTCATTCGGGTGAAGTCTTGAATCCTGGCTGCAGCAGCATTGGCCACTGGGCTGGCTGAAATAGCAGCTGGCCATTTATTCTGAGCTACTACGGAATTGGATAGAGTAGCGAATGCAGCTTTGAATTCTGCATGAGAGACATGCTCATCCAGGGGATCTGCCTGAACGGGCTAAGGTGCTGACAAATTTTCGGTTCTTCTTTCATTAGTCCTTTTGGAAGTCATGTTCTATAAATGAAAAGGAAGAAACAGATTAGACTGGGATTTTAACTTGAGCTCATGCTCACTCGTACGACATGACTACTGAAAGAAGGGAAATTATTTCCTAAAATATCTCATAGCCTCCTATCCATAAGTGTGGCACGCTACACACCCAAGAAAAAGAATCTACTTGATGCAACTTTCATACTTCTTAGGACTCTGTTGAACCTTAGGCTCTGATACCAAGTTTGTAATTCCCCAAGTCTGTACCCCAAACGCTACACAGTGCTTACGACCCTAAAGATCCTCAACCTAACGCATAACTGATATCTGTTGTAAGCACTGAAATATCATACTGTAATAAATATGGAAAATAGGTTAAAATTTCATAAGGTTAAAAATCTGAAATACTGTTAAAAATATCAAACTGTAACAATAATTTGTAAAACTAAACACTGTCTGAAAACTAGTCTTAAAAGGCTCTAATGTAAAACTATTTGAAAGTAGAGTTGATGGGACAATCCCCCAATTAACTCCAACTACTGAAGTACTGAGTCTACTATAATAATAAAATGAAAGAATATCCTTGATAGATGAGGACTCACTACTAAATCTACTGTTGGCTGAATCTGGATCTATCTATGCGCGGTCAGGAACTTAAGCATTTGAACCTATGATATAAGACATCATAGTGCAAAGAAAGAGTATGCGTCAGTATATAGAATGTACTGGTATTCTAGATGAGGTAAGACTGAATGCAAGGGTTAATATGCATGAACAATAACTGACTGAATGATATATAAAAACTGAACGTAAAAGTATGTGGATAATCTGAACTATTGTAAATACTGGGCATGCAATATTGTGCATATAATACTGTAACTGAGATTTTCTAAAGCAAAGTACTAAGTTCTGATACAGACTAATTAATAATATAAGATTTTTGATAACTGAGTTACTGATATTTATTAATTGTATCTGACAGTCTTTATTCTGTAGAACTAACTAAGTTCTATTCTGAAGACTGAAACTAAAACTATGGGAGATAATTATCTAACCGACATGCCACAAATAAGATAAGATAACTCAGTTGGGGTCCAATTTGTAATCCCAATTGGAAGGGTGTTAGTACCATGCCACGGGTAAAGACAGGCTGAGAGTTACCCTTATCTGGCAGGTACTCTAATGAGAATGGTGGAACCTTTATCTGGCAGGTTAAAACACCTCATCAACCCTTAACTGGCAGGTTTGATGTCTTAACCTACGCTGGCTACATAGTTTTGGAATGCAAGGATTTCTTCTTAGGATCACACCCTCTACTGGCAGTTGAACCCTCATCCTTAGGTTCACTCGGTGTTGAATCCTACTCCCAACTGAAAGACACTGAACTATTTATACTTAATTGGACTAAACTGATACTGATTTTATTGAGTTTTCCTAAGTTCTATGACTGACTGAATTCTACTGAGTTTTGTAACTGGCTGAGAGTACTACTAATCGTAACATGACCGATACTATTTTGTAACTGACACTAGCTCTAGGTAAACAGCTAAATTATTGGGTATTAAATACCCCCAGGACTCAATAGCATGAAAACTAAAGCATAGCATAATCTTGAAAACATAATAATGGCACATTGATCACAGTCCACTCATTGAGACATTTTAGCAAACACTTGTAATGCATTTACTCATACATGAATGGAGAATACATGCTATCATGTTATAATGGCACTATTTCATTCACATAGGCATTTTATCAAACACATGGGGAGCATGCTTAGATCATACAATAATCAACACATATAGTTATAATGGCTACATAAGTCAACTTGCAAATTGAAGGGTTTATCATGAAGATCATATAATTCAACACATAAAATGATTAATTTCATAAAAGCTTGTAATTTAATCATGAACTAAGACCCAACAATAACATGAACATGAATTCAATTCAATTCAATTCAAGCATGGAAGTTCATAATTCAGCAATCTTGTAGTTTGAAAATGGATTCGTGGACTCTATGGGTGAAAGGAACCCATAGATGAACACCTAACATACCTAGGATTATCAATTCTTGAATACTCTTGAAGGAATTCTTAGGCTTGTTCCTGATTTCTTGAAGCTAGGGTTTGTTTTCTTGAGAGAGAATGCCTTTTTTATTTGGGCAAAACTATTAAGCAATTAGTTCAAGATATTTTTAGGGCTTAAATATCACACCTGGGCATATTAAAATTATGGTAAAGGGCCAATTTAACCCTGGACGAAACTTACGATTTTTGTCGAAAATTTTTGAAATTACCCCCTGATGCGGTGCTATCGCATCGTGTCACTGAAAATTGACATCTGAGAATTTGACCTGTAGTGCTACGCAGCACAATCGCGGTCCCTCACTGGAAACTAAAAACTGGGAACTGGGACATCGGCGCGACCGGTGGTATCACAGTGCCCCTTTGATTCTGAATTTCACCCTTGGCTCGACGCACCAAAAGTGCGACGGAACACTGAAAAATGACAATTGGGATTTTGGTTGGTGTCATGAAACGGTGATATAGCAGAGCTTCACTGGAAATTGCCAAATGCCATTTGGCCTGGCTCCGCGATGCGTCGGAGTGACAGTTGGCACATTGTTTCATTATATTGGCCATAACTCTTCTCCCAGTTATCGGATTTGGGAGAATTTTATATCATTAGAAAACTAATTGAATTTCCTACGCAATGGCAGGCTCTAAACTAAAAAATACTATGTATTTTAAAATTTTTATATTGGATAACTCATGACCTGAGAGTTAAGTTAAACTTGTGAAATATGGGGTATTACACCACCTCAACTCCATGCCCACAGGCCTAGACATGCTTTCTCCCATCAATTCTAAATTATGAAAATATAAAATAACACAATCTTTTACTCATTAAACCTAGCCTACCTGGATGCCAAGCTTTTGAAAGAAACAAGTTGCAACAAAAATTCTCTTTCCTTTCCTTCATGCCTTCGAATAATCAATCATCTAAAAATCAAGCAATTATAAGAGTAATAAGTAATTACTCTTCAATCAAATATCTTAGGGATTTAAACCCACTAATTCTACCCTTCATTCAAGGTCTATATCATCCTCAAAATTCAATTAATCATTAATTAGCTATTTCAAGCTTAACCTATCTCCATTAATGCAACTTTTATACTAAAGGTTTCATCTTTACAGAATTCAAAGTTCCTAATCTAGTTTGTGAAATTCATGTTAAGAATCTTTAATTTATAGTTTAAAATCAGCTCTAGGTCATATTAAAAACACCCATGAGTATTCCCTAAAATGTTTCAACCATTAACATCTTTCTAAGGATTCAAAGATATTAAAGGATTAAAAGACGAAGAAAATAATGGAAAAACTTATCTCCACGAAGGAATTCACCTTAATCTTTGGGACTCCATCTCTCTAGGGTTGGGGAATGAAATTTTGGGATTTTTATACCTAAAATACGGCTGAAGCTGATTTAAATACAACCAGAATTTTTGCTACAGCGAAATCCCATTTCAGCCCAGATAGTGCTCAGTAAAATAGTCATAACATTTTACTCCGAATTTGTATTGAGGAACGGTTTGGTACATTGGAAAGAGGACTCAGAGATATTTTATCCGTAACTCCTTATATTCTATGAGATATGATCATTTGAAGTTAGCCCTAATAAAACCCATATCGAAACTGTATCGGAAAGAGTTTTATACTTAACTTTGTGTTAGGGATATTGTACGACCTTAATTCATACCTAAAGTACTTTCAAACCTAAAGTATTGATATTATCACTCACGAATAATTAAAATTCACCAAGCTTGAGTCTATCAAGACACATCCAAAGGCTAAGATCTTCACCGAAAAATTTGAGGTATCATAATAAATAAAATATTGACTATTTTGGACCCAAGTTAATATTAAGGAATGAAAATTAAGAATTTTCCTGACTTTATTACAAATAATTTAGTAACAACGAAATAGGTCGTTACAACATTCTTGTGTAAAATAATAATTTTAAATAAATTATAGTTAAAAAATTCAAATTTTAAATAATTAATTTAAATTTTTTGAAAAAATCAATAAATAAATGACCCCCAACCCCCAACATTATCTTCTCCAAGTACTCCCATCCTAATTGGCTGCAACTCCCCCCCTCCCCAAAGATTATCTTCGCCAAGAACCCCACCCCCAAATTATTGCTAAAGCAATGTCGCCTCCCCCCCCCAAAGAATATCTTAGTCAAGTACCGCCCCACCCAAATTATTGCTACAGCAATGCCGCCTCTCCCCCTCCCCCCCCCCCCCCCCGCTCCTTCTAAAATTAGTTTCTCTGAACAACAATGGCAATGGCCATTCATCTCGCCGATGTGCCCCTTCCCTTTCTATTTTTTTTGCTTTCGTTTTGATTAATTTAATCGAAGGAAAAAATGTTGGAACTGTTATAAACTCCGATGAAGCAGTGGTGGCCGAAATTTATGAAACTCATCAAGTTGAAAAGTTTTTAAAACTCCGGCGGTGCAAAAAAATTATTTTATTAAAAATTTTCAAGAACCCATTAAAGAATTTCAGTAATTGCTAGAAGTTCTAACTTCTTATTAGTTGAAGAATTCGAATGTGAGAATTTGTAGAGTTTGATCGGAGCTAAAATTCCAATGGGAGAGTGAAGAAAATGGTGATACCGGTGGATTTATATAAATAAGGTTAACAATTATACCATCAACGGTGATGATGATCCCGACTGTTTTGCAAAAATTTTGACTTTCAGAGTCGCCACTTAATTTTTGAAAAGAAATTAAGAAAATCTTTTGAAATACTTAGATGATTCAAAACAGGAAAATCATTTAAGTTAGAAATTCTAGGTAAGCGGTTCGTATTAATATTTTAGGAAGGTTTTTAAGGCACCTAAAATGTCAGCTAACTTGTGGTTATCCGGACTGTTTGAAAACTATCTTTGACTAACTTTGAATAAAAGAAGTTGGTTTTTTTAAAAAAGAAAGTGATTTTAGGAAAAGATTTGTATGAAAAATAAATTTTGACGATTTAGCAGGGGATTTAACCAATTCTAAGAAAATGAAAATCAAAATAAGCACATAAAGGGGAAAGGGAGAAATTAGAAGATTTAAGACGCTAGGCCTAAACAAATAAAACTGTCCTAAACTAATTTGGGCTTTCGGCCCATCATCACCTGTCCTAATCTATATTTTCAAGCCCTTTTTGGCCCACAATCTGCTTCACCTATATTAGAATACAACCTTGGATTCGAGGCCCCAAATAAATGAATAAATAAATGACAAAGTAAAAAGAAGACAATAATAAAAATCGAAACTTTTCAAGTCTCTTGGCGACCTCATCAATGGGTTATGACCCATTTTCCTTCTTCATCTATCTTCTAGCACCCGCACGCCATGTAGTCGACCTTGGGTTTAAACTTTGAACTTGATTCGAAGAGATGGACCTCATTGACCCATTACAAAATACAAGAGGAGAGAAGTCCAGTTGAACTCGAGACATTTTTTGCATGCAAAAAAAAGATAAAGAAATTAATATACGTTCAAGGCATAAAAGTGACATATTTCAAAACAAAAGAAAATATCAAGAACCAATTTTTGAATGACAATGATAAGCACACTTGCATAAGAATGAGAGTCAACAAATAAAATAAAAAGCAAAGACACCCACTTACACGCCTCATGATTTATGTTCATACAATAATGAATAAAGGTAAAAGGAAGAAGTCATATTCAATGAATTAATGCGAGAAACAAACAACGTAAGCTTGCGAAAGTAAAGGGATGAGGCAACAAGGAAAATACTCATGACTTCTAAAATTGAACAAACATAGACACTAATCCATATAATAAAAGAAAATAAAGGTTAACTTTTCAAGAAAGAGAATCTTTAGATTTTAATTAAGGCAACATTAACGAAAATTCATACATCTAAATTACAACTAAAATTTTATGGAAAAACGTGTAACAACCTATGGTTTATATTTCTAAGACATCGTTGATTCTCTTTTGATATTATGAATAAAAGAGAGACATTAATCAAGTCTTTACACACACAAAGAGCATATATAACAATCCGGAGTAAGAAAATAAGAATAAAAGTTTAGCATCTCTAAAAGTGAAATATCATTCAACAATCATACTATCCATGAGTAAAAAATATCCAAATAATTCTATTTATCCATAAAAGTCCGAACTTTCTCATTATTTTGACAAGACAACATGCGAATAAAAGAGAAACAAACATCTTGGATGGAAAATAAATCTAGCACTTCATCTCTTATATGAGGATTTTGAAATCCATTAAAATAATTAGTAAGAAAATGATAAATTCTTGACTTAACTAATTACTATTTTTATCTAGGCGAAATAAACAATAATAATAATTTTTCCAAAATAAAAGAAACAACTTTACGTGTTAAAACAAACATATCCGCCAACAATGAATTTAAACAAGGCATGAGTTCGTCTTTTGAGCAAAGATCAAAACTTTATACATAACAATCAAAGAATAAAGTCAAAATACAAAACAATCAATATTAACTATTCTTTTCAACATAAAGGAAATAACTTTACATGCTAAAAACAAACATATCTACCAACAATGAGTTTAAACAAGACATGGGTATGTTTTTCAAGTAAAGATCTAAACTTTATCCAAAATAATCAAAGAATAAAGTCAAAAGGCAAAACAATCAATATTAATATTCTTTTCAATGTAAAGAAAATAACTTTACATGCTAAACACAAACATATCCACCAACAATGAGTTTAAACAAGAAATGAGTATGTTTTTCAAGCAAAGATCTAAACTTTATCCAAAATAACCAAAGAATAAGGTGAAAAGGCGAAACAATCAATATTAACTATTCTTTTAAATATAAAGAAAATAACTTTACATGCTAAAAAAAAACATATCCACCAACAATGAGTTTAAACAAAGCATAAGTACATCTTTTAAGCAAAGATTGAAACTTTATCTATAATAATCAAAGAATAAAGTCAAAAAAGGCACGTTCAACTATTGCTAGCTCATTTTTATATCATGAACATGAAAATAATTAAAATATCGATATTACAACGTCCTATGGCCTTCAAGGCCATCTACAGCAAACAATCCTAGTAAACAAAATTATAACTATGAATTATGAAGAAGAAAAAGATGAAGAAAAAATGATAATAAAACTAAAAAAAAAAAAAAGGTCTGTTTATCTTTTGGGGGCAGCAAAATGAGACTATGAGCTTCGTTGGAATCGACCACCACCGAAAAACGTCTCCGACAACTCAAAAATTTTGATTAGCAAACCAACTCTATGAAATAAAATTTTTACTAAATAAAAATAACTATTTTGCTCAAAAGGATTTTTTTTACCTTTGTAGCCTTTTTTCCCCCTCTTTTCAACTCCCTTTCTACCAAAGTAGTGATAGTATTTATTGGAGAGAATGGGGTTTTATTTCCTCTCTTCCATCAATGTGGAAAACAAGTATTTATAGGAAAGGATGAAGATTTATTTCTTGTCATCCACCAATGTGGGAGAAAAAACAATTAAGGGTGTTTTTGGAATTTTAAAATTGAAGATAAAGTGAGGTGGAAGATAATGTGGGGGTGAATTGTACAATGTAGTACAACTTTTGAATTTCAAAATTGGAAAAGGACAAAGTTGGGGGGAAATAGTACAATGTAGTACAATTTAAAATTATTTTTTTGGTAGGAATTAGGTAGAAGTTATGAGAGATTTGGAGAATTTTGGGGTTATTTAAAATATAACCCCAATTAGAGTTTAAAGTTTTAGCCATATTTATTTAATTTTGACCAAATTAAAAATCAATTGACAGATTGCATTGTAATTATGGCCAATTTGATTTCAATTATGGTTAAATCTAATAGATTGCCTAAATTAAATTGAAATTTGATACGAATTAATACTTCTTTTAATCACGAACTTCTTGATTTAATAAAATCAAATGCATATTTATCCAAATAAATTATTTTGATGATAAATTATATTAAAATCAAGATTTTAATCATTATATTTATTTTCAAAATAATCCTTATCCAATATTTCATAGAATAAATATTTAAGTAATTAAATTATATAATCTCGTATAACTGAACAGGATAATATATAATCGCTACTTAAAATGATAAAATTATGTACAAAAAATATTTTGAAAACTTTTTATTCGGATGAAATAAATATTTTAATTTTATTAAAAATCGAAGAAACTCGGAATTAAATTTAGTCATCGAAGGCAGAAATTAGGAGTCAACACCGACGAATTTATGGTATGGAAGACCCAAATATGGTGATGAAGAAGAAGGGACAAAAAAAAGAAGCATATTTTTTAAAATTATTTTTGGATTATTAAGAAACTTCACGTATTGAACTCGAGTGTGCCGCACTCGCCATGCCATGTCAGCTAAAAGTGTCAAAATGACACATTTGGTGACTAGTTTAGGTGTCTAAAATAAACACAGTCAATTTAAGGTACCAAAGTGAAAGATCGTGCCAAGTTAAGGTGTTTGTCGGTGGGTTTGACCTTTTTCATAAATAGACATTCACTATATATTGTAATAAATTTATAACTCTCCTTGAATATCTAATTGATAGATATTATGCCTCGTTAAAATCTTACTAGAAAAAACCCAGCAAAAAAATCTAGTGAAGAAAAAAGAGTACACATCTCTAATAATATGCATATAAGTTGCCTCATTAAAAACCTTAGAAGGAAAATTCAGTGGGACAATACCTTAAAAGAAAAAAGAATACAATGCGTATTTTCTCCCGCTGATGAGAACATCAATTTTGAATCTTGAATCCTCACATTTCAATCTTTTGCATTATCTTCTCAAAAGTTGTATGATAGATACTTTGTGAATAAATTAGTCATATGATCAGTGGATTAAATTTATTGCTCGGTGATATCACCATTCTTTTGGATCTCATGTATGTATAAAGCTTTGGCGAAATTGTCTTCGTTCTATCTCCTTTTATAAATCCTTCCTTGAGTTGTGCTATGCATGTTGCATTATCTTCATGCAAAATAATGGTTACATTTTCACATTTCGAACCACATTTTCCTCAAATGAGATGTATCATTAATCTCAGCCTCATATATTTTTGACTTGCTTTATGAATAGCTATCGTCTTAGCATAATATGAATATCATATATACATGGTATAACAATGACCCTTCATGACAATAGGCAATATGTCTATATCGAACCATTATGTCGATCATATAAATATCATGTGTATTCAAAAATTGGACAATATGTGTTAGCGTAAACACATTAATATAAGGACATTCAATTGCAATATGCAAGTGATCTACTTCACTATCTCTATGTAGAAGTAAAACTATATCATACTCATAGTTGAAACAAGATGTACAAATATATCAATTGTACAAAATATGTTACTTCAGGATCCAATCCAATTTTGCATGTTTCTCATCTCAACTTTTTTCAGCATATAATCTATGGCTTTTGAAAACTCTCCAAGAGTTTCAATAATTTTCAAGTTATAAATTCATGCGATATAAAGATTATAAATAAGTTCCCCAAAAACTTTTATATGCTTCAAATATTTTGAATCCTTAAAAAAAGTTTTCATATAAATTTGTCAAGTGACAATATTCAACATTTCATGTGTGACATCTTCAAGCGTCTGGACTGTAAATCAAATAAGTTTTATGCTTATCAAGATGCATTTTTTCTTGTCACTTGATAAATATTTCTACGTCAGCATGTTTAAATAAATGTAGAATTCGAATCCTCGTAATCTTTACAATATTGCACCAAGATATTATCGATGATATATTATTTTGTTTCAGTTCACAATGTGACATAACATTTTGAGATCTCATAACTTCATTATTTTCAGGTACCTGAATCTTTCATAAAGTTTCATGAAGTATTATGTCGTAGACTCTTTAAGAGCACAATGTCTTATTATTATGATCATTTTCTCCTTATCCTTTCCAAGAATAATTTCATTTAGAATCGACTGATATACCATTCTTACATATGTGTAGACTTTGTCCTTTAGGCACACACAATGAGCATCCATAACTAAATATGAAATTAATTTGGGGTCAGTAAATGCTCCTAGTATTAACTCAAATTATATTTCGAATGAGGATCATATTGATGATAATTCACAATATATTTCTTAGTTGTTTATTATCTCTCCCTCATGTTAGGAAAATTAACATCCATATCAATTTACTTTAGAGAATTCATCTTTTTGCATCATTATATATTCATTATTCATATACTGTACATCAAAATTATTAGATGGAATAATTAGTTTCTGACCTTGAACCAATTGAGAGGAAAGAAGTAATCATAATTTTTGGTCCAATTCAAACAAGTTATATTATATGCAATATATCATACTTCGGATCAAGAAATGAAACTTTGTTCTCATAACCAATGATTTAGCTTATTTTTTGAAGGCATTTAATACCAAATCAACTTGGATATTTATCAATTTGAAAATTGTGCTTTTAACTCAACTTACATGATCAAATATTTTTATGGATGCTAAATTATATTTTGACAAGAAATACATATGTGATCATCTTATATCAATGCATCTTAATATACATCACATGATAGGTGAACATGCCTATATTCACCTTTTATACTTTTCAGATTTCAAGAATTCAATTCCAATTTTAGTTGGTCTAACCAAATTATCATGAGAATAAACAACATAAATAATTCTTGAAGAATTTTCTGATACTTCATTACATGTTCAATACTCAAAATGCACATCTTCGGGATGTCATAATCGTTCATGTCAATTTATGAATTTATTTGTATTAGTAAACTCAAGTTTACCATGGCACTGTACTTTTTACTTTGGTAAATATTTTTATTTACTATGAAATGAATTTTGTATCAATAAACGAAAAACTTTTAGTTTATTATGGCAAGTGATATCATCATTCCTGGGTAACTTTTCACATTCATAGTTTTTACTATAGTAACTTGGAAAATATTCAATCTTTCAATTATTCTACCTTTTCTGGAGGTGGATCGCGATATCTTCACAACTAAAGACACGATCGAATTTATAAACTTCACTAATATAGTCACATTCACCCCCAAGGTGTGAATCTATATTTAGAACATTTAAAATTTGCATTTCCTATGAATGAAATAAAATTGTGCTTTAAGCGTGTCAAATTATGATAGCCTATAGCTTTTTTTAGATATTGCTACTAAAAGAGAAGATCGAGGCATACATATGATTTATTGATACCACATTCACTACAAGGAATGGAGCATATTCAGTAGAACAAGTTTCATGACTTTCATCGAATATACATTATTTTGCCATAGTCATCATTATTTCATCAATATGGTATACTGAGTTAAAACTCAATGTCTTGTCCATATAAAGGCATTTTAGGCTATAAATCATGGTGCATCGGGACTCTAACCCAATGTCTCACCCTTTTAATGAGATCAGACTTAAATCCATCATCATATCTTTTAATATTATTGTTCTTCATGAATAAGTTTAAGGGATAAATAATCCCGAATCAATCAGGTTCCTTCAAACCAACGAATCCAACATTTTTTTACTTAACTCAATAATATAATATAATTAATATATCAAGCAAATATAACAAGTACATAATAGGTAGAAAAATCTAAGCATTCACTGTCATATAAACCCACTTTGCTAAAGTAGTAATTTTTTTTTCTCGTCTCACATATTTTTCTCAAAGTAAAATAAGAGAACCCAATAGAAAGATAGGAGAAAAAAACTTACCACATATCTAAATAATAATAACGAGGGTCAGCTTTGAGTGAAGGAAATTTTATTTTTGATTATGGACAATAGCAAAACATCCAACCAGTGATCTATTATGTGATCAATAATAATTGGTTATATTTTTTTACAAGAGGCTTGTGTAAGCTCGTATTATAAATTAAACTCAGATGGTAGAAT